>ML664157.1:5422117-5597844 GCA_007570785.1 Antilocapra americana
TGTGTGTGTGTGTGTGTGTGTGTTCCAGCGCTGCTAAGATACAGCTCTGCTGAAGGCCTTGGGAAAGAAACAAGTTACCTCACTGGCTATAATTTACTTCTTTTTGTAATAGAATTAGGTCACTGTATTCATAGGGCACTTCATTAATGCGAGCTTGGAGTCAGTAACCCGAAGGTGTTGGAATGCCAAGCAAACAGCCTTCATTCTGGTTTTTCAGGTACCACCCTGAAGTTCTTTTTACCAACTTACTCTTGACATCTGTAGCCTACAATTAAGCAAAATTTGGTTCACACTTAGATTTAACTTTTTTTTTTTTTTTTTCCGGGTGACCTCTGTTCAGTTTTTTACTTATTGATCAATTGACTGGTTGAGGGAGGCTGGGGAAGGAGGGAGGGTGTGGACTGGGTTGTAAACTCCCTGAAGGCAGGGTTTGTGTCTAGTGCTTCCCTGTTACCTTACCCCAGACCTGGGTATTGTGCAGGTGAGGCGCCTTAGTGAGCTTCAGCAGCTTGCCCAGCATTACACAGTGAGAGGCAAAGCCAGGAGATGAGTTCCAGCTTCTGTGACCCCAGAACAGGCTGCGTCTCTGCTCTGCTACTTGGCCGGATCAGCAGCCCCTCAAAAGTAGGCTAGACAGTGTCCTGGGCCTCAGGGCAGTCGGCAGGTCTCCCCGTGACCCTGGGCAAAGCATTTTAGCTCTCAGAGTTTTAGCTTTCCACTGTTTGTGAAATGAAGGCAATAATAGATACTTGGCCTGGCTCCCAAAGATGCTATGAGAATCTGAAGAGATAGTACATACAAGTCTATTTTATACTGTAAGTACCACAGTAATGTAATTCATGGCAAAGTAGTTCAATTCATGTCAAATTTTTTTTTCTACTTAATAAAAATTTTCCCCTGTGTCTCAGATGGTAAAGAATCTGCCTGCAGTGCAGAAGACCCAGGTTCAATCCCTGGGTCTAGAAGATCCCCTGGAGAAGGGAATGGCAACCCAATCCAGTATTCTTGCCTGGAGCATTCCATGGACAGAGAAGCCTGATGGGCTACAGTCCAGAGGATCACAAAGAGTCGGATATGACTGAGTGTCATTTCACTTCATAAAAATCTTATCACTCTTATAGTCAAATTTTATCATTTCCCAGGTTGAAATGTGTATTTTTGTATTCTGTTTAGGCAAAGTCTAATGTATACATAAGGAAATTCTGAATTACTAATACCAGTTTACTGGTTAGAGAGATTTGGGGCTATACTCCCAGTAGGAGTAGAGGTATTGAATGAATATATTCTAAGCCAAACTGTATCTCAAGTAACTTCTGGTCCCTTAAAAAAAAAAAATCTCAAAATCTAAGACCCCAGGTAAAGTCTTTAGCGGTTTGATTACCATTTACAACCTATTAAGAAAAGATAATACTTTTCACAGGCTTACAGAGATGTTATTCAGAGGGTCATTCCATGGCTTAAGCACTATACTTAAGGGTCATAATTATTCTTCATTATGATGATAATACTGATGGAGGTTGTCATCGTCACCATTCTCATAAGTTCGTCAGGATGGCTGTGGGTTGAGGGGGTGCATGTCCTCAATGCCGCTCTCAATAGAATTGGGTGTAAGTCTAGCTACCCTAATTTTTTGAATCAGTTTAAGCAAACTATAATGCTACTTAAAGTAATGAAATAAGACAGGTACCTAACAGACACATCTTCCTCCTGTTTCAACCCCTCCTTCAGTGATAAAGATTCACTAGTGAAATCGCCAACGCCAGTGGATATTGTGCAGTTCTCATCGGCATCAAACCCTAACTGAAATCATTTTCTCCTCTCATAAAAACAAGAAATAGAATTTGGGGAATAACAGATATGCACTATTATACATAAAATATATAAACAACAAGCAACTACTGTATATCCTAGGGAACTACATTCAGTATTGTGTAATAATCTATAATGGAAAAGAATCTGAAGAAAACTATATCTGAATCACTTGGCTGTATACCCGAAACATTGTAACTCAACAATACTTCAATTTAAAAATCAATCTCCCTACCCCCATATGTAGTAAGAGGATATGACATCACATTTAATTCATTTTCCTTGTGCGTGTGTGAATACATACACACCCACATACATACATACGTATATATATAACATTTTCTTTAAAGTAGTTCCTGCTGTCAGCTTCACTGGCATTAATTACTTATTTCTCTATGAATAAGTTGAACACGGTATGACCTGGGAAGAACTGAGAGAATAGGAATTAGCAGTTAATTTCCTGCGTGGGGAAGATCCCGTAGAAAAGGAAATGGCTACCTACTTCAACATTCTTGTCTGGAGAATAACATGGACGGAGGAGCCTGGTGGGCTACCATCCATGGGTTTGCAAAGAGTCAGACACAAGTGAGTGGCTAACACTTTCACTTTCTTCTCCTGAAAGGCATGGCCAAAGACCCGGGGAGAGCTGAGCAGACACTGGTCCTCTGATATTTCTGAACAGCCCACTGTGAAGAGGACTATTGTAATGGGATGCAAATCCTCATAAGTCCCGTGTCTAATGTCAGTGAGGACAGTGAGCCATGTATAAGAAGAAATAATCAACAGTATCAGCAAGCCAATAAAATACAGCTAACAGTGTGTTAGGAGAGGTGCTCAGGGGGGCTGGGGGTTGCAGTGAACAGGGAAGTGTTGCCCCCTGGCCAGGCTCTGGGTTGTTGCCATGTGGGTGTGTGGGTCACCTGCCACAAGACTGTAAAAATGGATTTTTGTATAAAATTACATGAATTTTAAATTCTGGCTTAGCTTTATTAAGAGAGACCAAATAAAGCTTGTCTCTGGCTTATAGTTTGTGACATATAATTTCAAGGTGGGGCTGCCCCAAGTCTCTCCATGGGGTTTCTACTAGTACCTTGGGGTACCTCGAACCTTGGTACCCACTGCTAGCTCCAAACCTGAGCCTTATTTTTAGTAATTTTCTCCTCATTCAATAAATTTCCTTCTTATGTGAAATTGATGAGCTTTGAGGTAGTTTATACAGTTTTAGAACTTAATGGCATTATAGTTAATTTTGGGATGAATACTTTTTCGAAGATTTTAAGGTTTTGTCTTCCTTGACACTGATGCATTAAGTTGAACTGTTTGGAAGTGTTTTTATAGGTCAAATGGCATTTTCATATGGTTAACTTAATATGCCTATTGCTCAGGAAATTTTGATAATTAGAACAGGCTTCCTGTGTGGTTCAGTGGTAAAAAAAGAAAACAGTCCACCTGCCAAGCAGGAAGCCTGGGTTCAGTCCCTGGGTCAGGAAGATCCTTTGGAGAAGGAAATGGCAACTCACTCCAGTATTCTTGCCTAGGAAATCCCCCATGGATAGAGGAGCCTGATGGGCTACAATCCATGGGATCGCAAGAATCGGACTAAACAGCAATAGTACTGGGGAGAAAAGGGCAGAGATGTTTTGCTAGATTAATTACGAAGAAACAGCAATATAGTAAAACTGTGTTCTCCTGTCTGCCTCCGTAGGATAGCTATGACTGAGCTTTGAGTTGATCCCTCCATGCGGTCCCCCATTTTCACTGTGTCTGTTCTTTGGGTGTCGAACACAATTTTGTCTTTCTGTATGAGGACTCATGAGAAAAAGTTCCTTTTAGGCTGCATGTGGAGAATAGTGTTCCTTTAATGCTTGTGCTTAGTCGCTCAGCGTTTTCTGACTCTGTGACCTTTCTGTCCATGTGTTTTCCTAGCAAGTATATTGGAGCAGGTTGCCGTTTCCTACTCCAGGAAGTCTTTCCGATCCAGGGATCAAACCCATGTTTCCTGCATTGGCATGTAGATTCTTGACCACTGAAAGTGAAAGTCGCTCATTTGTGTTCAACTCTTTGTGACTCCATGGACTGTCACGGAATTCTCCAGGCCCGAATACTGGAGTGGGTAGCCTTTCTCTTCTCCAGGGGATCTTCCCAACCCAGGGATCAAACCCAGGTCTCCTGAATTGCGGGTGGATTCTTTAGCAACTGAGCTATCAGGGAAGCCCCCCTTGACCACTGTGCCATCTGGGAATCCAGTGTTCCTTTAGGCCTGCTACTATTAATTATTTACCAAAACTGGCTCAGTGTGCCTTGTTTTCCTTTTAGAGGTGAGATAGGAATTGATGCATTTGGTGAACTAATCTTTCACATGGCTTTGAGTTTCCCTCCATTGCTTTCCCCAGGCTCCATTTTTGTTAGCATTCATTTGAACTTATTTGATATTGAGCATCTCTGTACACTACTATCTCAGATCTTTTGGGAGATTAAGCAGGATCTAAATACATAGCCATGGGAGGGAGTGCCTGCCTGGGGTAAAGTCAACTGGGGTGTAATTCATGGAAGAGGATGGAGGGGGGGGTACACATGGGAAATACATCATCTCCTTTTAGGGGTGTAGTGGGGAAAAATGTAGAGATGTTGGGCTTGGCCACCCTGATTGCAAGACAGCTGTGTTGTTGGGAGTGTCTTCCAGGATCGAGGAGGAACAGGGAGGGCATCAGAGCAAGTGTCAGGTGCCCTGGCACTCATTTATCATTTGCCTTCAACCTTGCCCTCACAAACTCCATTGGCCCTTGTTTAGTGTCTGTATGACTTGCAATTTCATATGGTTCTAACAGTGTCCATGCCGAGTCTCGCATGATCCGCATGAGTGGATACCAGTCAGATACTCAGTTTCTAGGTCTTAAGATGATTAATGAAGGTAGTACTTCAGGTGTTGTGCTGTTGTCTGTAGACATGGTATGAATAGTTTTTTTTTTTCCATACCGCAATATATGTCTATAAATATGTGTATGTGTGTATTTTATATTTGTAACACAAAATTAGAATGGATCTTTTAGGGTAAAGGGAAAAGAGAATATTGATGTTGAGTAGGTAAAACCATAGTGTCTGTTGAACGGTGATCATAACATGCTTATTCCATTGATATAGTGACCTTTTATAATGGGATCCACTGTTCTTTTATTCATGCTATGTATTATATGCTGCTGTTGCTGCTGCTAAGTCATTTCAGTCGTGTCTGATTCTGTGCGACCCCATAGACGGCAGCCCAGCAGGCTCCCCTGTCCCTGGGATTCTCCAGGCAAGAGCCCTGGAGTGGATTGCCATTTCCTTCTCCAATGCATGAAAGTGAAAAGTGAAAGTTGCTCAGTCCTATCTGACTCCTAGCAACCCCATGCACTGCAGCCCACCAGGCTCCTCTGTCCATGGGATTTTCCAGGCAAGAGTACTTGCGTGGGCTGCCATTGTATTATATGAGTTCTACATAAACAGTTTTGGCACAGTACAAAATTTTATCTTGTTTAAAGTCTTCATTTTCCAGGATTTTAACATGTTTGGTTTAAACAACCCAAAGTCAGGTTTTGGTTTAAACAACCCAAAGTCAGGGCAGCTGTGCTTATTTAAGGTTTGCATGTTGCTGTGTGCCCTGGGTAGTTGCATGGTACCCAGTCATGATAGGAAGGACCGTTCTCTTTAAAAATAAACCAGTAAACAATATTCCAACTTGTCTTTTGGTCTGTTTGTCTAAGTTGCTTTTAGAAGCCCACTGATGATTTGTTTTCAGTTTCACGTCTCACCTTTGAGTTTGGCAGGTATGAGGAGGAACAAGTTTGGACAGGCAGGTCATCCTCCCCAAAAGCAGTGTGGCAGGCCCTAAAATGCCTGCAGTCTTGAGGCAGCTGGTGTCTGTGAATTCCTTTCTTGGGTCTCTTCTGTCAGCTCTCAGCCTGCGAGACACAGCTGACTGCTAACAGCCCAGATGTTTTTCTGCTATGATTCTTTCCGCAGCTAGGTCCTAAGCTCCTATAGTGTAGGGACCTTGGATTATTTTGTTTCTGCTGCCCCCATTACACTGGCTTCCACTCTGAAAGCAATCGGAATCTTGATATTTTTTAGCGAAGGATCTCTTTAGACTCTGAGACTTGAAAAGTGGAGTTTGAAAGCCAGTAATATTTCTGACATGAGAGCATGTCCAGACTACAGGTAGTGCCTCCTCTAGCAGATGAAAGGTCTGTTTTTGTCTTTTTAGTTACAGTAGCAACAGTGATGATCAGAGTATGGGTTCAGCAAGCACTGCCTGTGTAATTTTGTGCCTAAGACTATTCTAAGTTATTTAGATTAATTAAGAAAAAAAATTGGCTGTGACATGTGGAATCTTAGTTCCCTGACCAGGCCTTGAACTCGTGGCCCCTGCATTGGGAGTGCAGTGTCTTAACCACCGGACCACCAGGGAAGTCCCAGATAAGTTGTGAAAAAGACACTGGAATCAAATTCCAGACCTGCCACTCACTTGGGCAAGTTGTCTAACCACTCTATACTTCAGTTTCCTCTTCTGAAGATTTGATTTGAAGACTGAATGAGGTATTACCATAGTATTACGTCCTTCAAGCCTTCAAAATCTTTAATTGGAGCTTGGCATCTGGGAAGAACTCATTATATAGATGCTTTCTGAATGGTAGGTAGTAAGAATAGCCTGCCCATTTTTCAGTTGAAGAAACTGTGGCTTGCAGAGGTTCCTTCAGCACACACCAGCTGTTGTTGCTCACCCAGGTTAGAGGCCTGGTAAGGGCAGAGCCAGCATTTGAACACAAGTTGGTCTATTTCTGTACAACCCCGGGGGTTCATGTGTTGATTATAATCTGATGTCTCTTTTGTGAAATCTAGGTAATAAAATAGCCCCAGCTTGATCACAGGATGTGATATGCCCGAGATAGCCACTTATTTACTGCAGTCAAGTAGCATGGTAAATAAAATACAAATCTGTGTAATTTTACCTGTTAAATTGTGTGTACGTGCTAAGTCACTTCAGTTGTGTCCAGCTCTTTGTGATCCTGTGGACTGTAGCCCACCAGGCTCATCTGTCCATGGGACTCTCCAGGCAAGAATACTGGAGTGGGCTGCCATGCCATCCTCCAGGGGATCTTCCTGGCCCAGGGATCAAACCTGGGTCTCCTGCATTGGCAGACTGGTTCTCTACCACTAGCACCATCTGGGAAGCCCACCTATTAAATTACTGATGAGAAAGAGATCCCAGATAGCAAATACAGAGTTTACTTAAAACTCTAAAGAGTGATGACTCAGAGCATGGTTGTCTGCAAGCAGACATGGGTCAAGCTCAGAGCTCTGCTTCCTCCTTGTACACCACTGAAGCCTCAGTTTGCTCAGCTGTAAAATGGAAGTAACAGCAGTGTATATCTTAAGGTTGTGTGAAGTTTTTTCTTTTAAAAAAATAATTTATGTTAAAATATGCAGTAGTCTTAGACATATGTTAAGCTACCAGTGCTTGTTAATGACTGTTGTTTTAGTATTACAGTTTAGAAGGACAGTTTGTGTTGTAAAGGTTCTATATAAGTCATTTTAAGAGTTACCTTCTTCTGAAATGTGTGAAATTTATAATTAGAAATTGCCTTTGAAAAAGAAAAAGAAATTGCCTTATAAGAGAAATTGTGGAATCACTGATATATATGACTTAATGTGATGGCTTATCAGTGCTCTTCAGATGCATTTTTAGTGTAAGTTTTTTCATATTGATTAATAAGAATGTTAATGAAAGATAAGATGCACTGCTTCAATACAAAATGAAGAATACGTGTTCTGTTCTGCCCATATTTGCCATATAAGGAAGTTGGAAAGTTTGGAAATTGTTGCCAGGTTGTACAGGGGCTTGACTTCAGTCATTGGCCTGAAACAGCAGGTTTGCCTCTTATTTCTTGTTCACCTTCATGTTTTCCTTGTGTTCTTCTCATCTAGTTCTAAACCACCGTGTCTTGGTTGCCTCTGCTCTCTCCTCTCTTCTTTAGATAGTCAACAGCTGTAGGAATTCCAGCTGGCCCTTGCCTTTCTACTGAGGCAAACACAACTTGCCAGCTGAGGAAGCAAGAGGAGACTGTAGTCATCTGTGTCTTGCAGATGAAGCATCCGGGGCCTAAAGAGGCTGGGATTGGATGAACATCATGTGGCTGCCTGGGACAGAAAAGGGCAGGACCAGGCTTCTTCCTCATCATTAGCATCTTCATTTGGCTCAAGCCTTGGGTTCTTGATAACCAACCTGAGTGCCTCAGTACGTCTCCTGGATCAGGAGAATCTGGTCACACAAACGTCTGATCGAATCCCCTCATCTTACTGTGGGAGAGGGCAACGAGCTCCTGAGGAAATAAGAGGCTTGCTCAAGTCACACTAACTTTTGGCATCGCTAGCATCCGGTTTCCAGTTGGGCTTTCTGCTCTAGACCAAAGTCCTGTCCCATGCTTGTGCATATAGCAGTTCTGTGGAGACTGTGGGGTGCTCCCAGGTGATTTCACACCCCTTCTCTCCTGCCTTCACCGCCATCCCTTTTATTGGACTCTGAGCGTATTTTCCTAGTTTTCCCTCAGTTTATAGGAGTGCAGAGAGTGAATGGCCATTCATGTCTCCTCTGTTTTACATGTCTGTGATATTTTCTCAGAGGACAGGGCTAAGGGTGAAATATTTTTTGTTTTTTAAGGAAGTGAAACGCCAAGATATCAAAGAAGAAAGGAAAGCAGATAGGCTCCGAAGGGGCCAGATAACACTCAACTAAATAAAAACATCCACTCTAATTTAGTTTTCCATCTCCTACTTAGGTCTTGGAGTGCAATAAGCCATCTCAATATTCTGTCTGCCAGGAAATTTTTGACTCAGTCTCTTCATGGACTAGGATTTTCTGATTAATTACACTTTTTATTTTCTAGGCTGTATCCTTAAATATGGTATTCGGTAACCTCACTGCTCCTCCAGCCTCTTCTCCTTAACCCACATACACTCAGAACACTTTACAGATAGGTGTTAGAAACAGTAGTCTTAGGACAGGATTTTGTTGAAGGACTCAGAGAATACATCCCCTTGATTCCTAGTTTCAACCTTGAACTGGCAGAAATAATAATACAGTATAAAAAGATGATAGTATAAAATCAAAAGTTTCTGGCTCTGTTTGGTAATATAGAACCAAAGTTTCAGAATTATGAAAGAAAATCCGTGTAAAAAATGTTAATATGCCTGATGTGAAAGCAGACCCACTTTGAGAATATGATACAAAATACTGTAGCAGATACATCTTAACCTAGTAAAGCGAAAAAATCGCCCTACCTTATACTCATCTATCTTTAAAAATCCTTATTATAACTTAGAAGAGCTCAAATTTCCTTCTTGATTCCCTCAATGAAATAAAAGCCTCCCCATGACTTTGAACGTGAACCAGACCCAAGCTGTTCCTAAGCCATTCGTCACTAGGTAGGCGGTTTTCTCAGTGCCTTTCCAAACATGTTTTAGCATGATCTCTTAAGGAACCAGGGCAGGGATTGCCGTGTTCTTTGTGTTACAATGAAAAAGTTGAGATTCTTTTATCAAAATGAGGCAATTGGGAGAGAAAACCGATCTTTTTTTTTTTTTTTTCTTTTTGATCTCGTTTTAAAAGAAAAGTGAATGAAAGATTATAAAAAAAGTTTCATTATGGCATCTTGGGAAACAATTATAATGGACTTTGGGATTTACTTAACTAATATAAGTAAATGTGATTTAAAAATTCACTTAATAGAAGGGATTTTCTTAACCTCATTTCCACGTTTGAAGGCATAATGCATGGTTTGCTGAGCCTGCCTGCCTGAGCTGGGAACAGTGAAATTCCGTGAAGCACAATGGCCCGCATTTCAGAAATTTGTTCCCTCCCAAACAAGACTAGTGGATCTAATTCACTTAGGTTTCTAACTCTTACTTTTTCTTCACATCTCAGATTTAAGCAGAGGTATAATCATAATCTTAATCAGTGCTATGTCCTACCAACCATGGCTTTTAAGAAAATAAATTAAAAAAAATTTTATTTACCTTTCATTTCTGTGGCTGGCTGTCCATTCACCTAATACAGGCGTCTTCAAGTCGAAACAGGTTTCTCAGTGCCAATTAAGAATAAGCCTTGAAACTAAAGTTGGCAGGGAAATAGCTTTTTTGTTAAAGCCTATAAAATAGTCATTTTCCCCCTCCCCTGCCAGAGAAGATAGGTCTCCCCTACCTGCCTAAAGATTGTCCTTTGGGGCGCCCTTTCAAACCCTCCTGCTCGGGAACAACTGGAGCAACTGGCTCTCTTGCTAATAGAAATGACTCACATCTGAGAGGAGGTGAGATGTGTAGTCGGGGGAAAGCGCTTCCTGAACCTGCAGGAATGAGACAGTGATTCACCTGAAGGGAACACAGAGGGCTGGAACCCAGCATGCCAGAGGACGGTTTAAGGAGCAGGCTGTCCAGTCTCAGGTTGGGCCTTGCTCAGTCAGACCCAGTGTTTAGGGGGATTTTTTGGTGGTGGTGGTGGTGGTGGTGGTGGGAGGACAAACTTCTTATTGCTAGTTGGAAAATATGCATTTACTAACCTTCCTGTTAATTAAATTTTGAGTTAAAGCCGATCAGAATATCTTTAATAAAAGACAGATCTTTCAGGATAATATTCTACCCATTAAAGAACAGAATTAAATATGTTTACACTGGTGATTGATAACTTGGGAAACCTGTGGTGTTGGTTTTGAGAGTCTTTTGAAATCTATATACTTGTTTTCACCTATACATGAATATAAACGTTCAGAACATTTTAAATAAAATTACTTAGGTGTCCAGTTTACCTAATCTCTTGAATTCCACAAGACAACTTTTACTCTTTTAAAAGATTTTCCCACAATGATAAAGCTATGTAATCAAATCACGTTTTCCTATTTGTAATTAATTTTAGAACTTCCACAAAATTTTCTGAAGACTCCAGTGTTAATGCAACATTCAAACAAATGAGTAAAAAGATAAAACATTTATCAAATATAATTAAAACTTGTTATTTTCATGGATGAAGGAAAGATAAATGAAAATAATGAAGGTGGAACATTTTTTGAAGTTAGTAAATCAGTAATAGGTATTTACTTAGTAATTTACTTATGCCTAAAGGAGATAATGTACATGTACTCATTTTTTTTTTTCCCTGTGTTGGTACAGAAAAACAAATGTATTCAATGTTAATACCAAGAGTTGAGTAGTTGTTTCTTCTATTGCCTTTTCCTAAACAAACAAAAATAGACAGCTAAAATTGAATGGTTTTCCATTCCATTCTGTTCAGGGTGGACTAAGTATGTTGTGGATGAGTAGCTAGCCCTAGGGAAAGCCTCTGAACCAAAATTAACCAACTTAATAGTGGTTCAGTCTTACAAGAAGTTGTCAGACTTACCAACCGTACTTCATTCAGGTTGGACTCTGCTGGTTGTCCTTTGGTACTTCTCCAGGGATTTCCCTTTTATCACTGAAAGTCATTTCCCTGTGTCTTGAAGGGGAAAGTTATGCCGTGCAGGCCTGAGTTGGAGAGACTTTGTTTTTCTTGAGTTGAACTTCTTGTGGTTTGTCGCTGTGATCCCTAAATAGTAACTGTTGTGCTGCTCAAAATGGGAAATCTCACTGACAGAATAACCAACTGCCAGTCTTAAAAGCATCCATTCAAAGGAGCATACCCCATGTAGTCTTCTTAAAAGTATGTTGGGCAAAGACCTTCTCTGCAAAATCTGAGGATTATCATCCTTCAGTTCCAGTGGTGGGTAGGAATTCATGTGAGGAATTGTGTATCAAACATTTCAGAAGCTTCTGTTGAGGAATAAAGGCAGTTCTGTTATCTGCCTCATTTTTTTTTCTTTTTTTGGAGTATAGTTGATTTACAATATTGTGCCAATCTCTGTTGAACAGCTAAGTGACTCAGTTATACACATACGTACATTCTTTTTTCACATTATCTTCCATGATGATTTATCACAGGTTACTGATATAGTTTCATGTGCTATACATGAGGATCTTTTTGTTTGGTGGTGGTTTAGTCACTAAGTCATGTCTAACTCTTGTGACTGTAAACCCACCAGGCTCCTCTGTGCATGGGATTTCCCAGACTAGAATTCTGTAGTAGGTTGCCATTTCCTTCTCCAGGGGATCTTGCCACCCCAGGGATCAAACCCCCATCTCCTGCATTGGCAGGTGGATTCTTTACCACTGAGCCACCAGGGAAGCCCACGTATGTGGCTAAGGCCTGGATAAGATTAGGCCATGCCTAGCCCACCCTCAGGAAGAGAAAAAGAGGACCATCGGCTGCACTGACACGAGCTCCAGCTATTCTTGCCTGGAGAATCCCATGGACAGAGCGGTCTGGTGGGCCACAGTCCAGGGGCTCGCAAAGAGTCAGGCATGGCTTAGTGACTAAAGAGCTAGTCACATAAGAGTGGGATTGTGTATTTAAAAGCTTCTTTCACTGCTGATGCAAAGTAGGTTTAGTAGTGAAAAAGTTAACATGAGGTAGTCTTTATGCATTCCTCTTAAAGCCCATTATGCGTATCTCAAGTTGGGACTTGTTAAAGCTGGTCTTACTTAACATTCAAAAAGGGAAGTAGTACAGGTTTAGTCAGAAAAAAAATGTGTAATGCTTTGATGAAAAGAGCAGCTAAGAAATAGCCCATAACTTTATTATTATTGAAATCACTGAAAGGTTAACCCGCATAATTTTTTTCTACTGATTTTTATAGCAAGTCTCACATTTCATAAAAGCCACAAGAGACTTTATAACCATAATTATCTTGCTGCTTCATTGGAAGATCCGATTTAATGCAGAGAAGCTCTTTTAATAATTTTGTTCAGCTGTTGGAAACCTCAAATTTATTTTGAATACAGAACCATGGATGTCCTAGGATATACTTGTGTTTCTCTACCACTACAGTGTTTTATAAAAAAAAAAGTTTGTTTCATATTTTTCTATAATAATATTACTTTTAAATATATTAAGCTTACAGATAAGTTGAAATTATAGTTCAGCCAGATTTTATCTTTTCATATTGGTAGTTTTCACACCTTTCCCTTTCCCTCGCCTGCAACACACATTTTTGAGGGAGACCTATTTATTTGTAGTTGAAGTCATTACTGATGTCCCATCCCTAACTGCTTCAGCATGTATTTACTAAGAACCAGGGTATTTTCCTACTAATCACAGCACTATTATCAGTCAAGCAATTATTGCTGAAACAATAATAAATTCAAATGTTTAGTCTGAATTTTGCTATTTCCCAGTAACATTCTTTACAATTTTTTGATGTAAAATTAATCAGTGGTCACACATTGCATTCATACTGGTTAATTGTTTTATTCTTAAGAACAATCTCTCTGCTTTCTTTTTCCTTAATTTCCTTGGCTTTTAAAAATTGGTTTGCTCAGTATTTGCTAGGTCCAGCCCATGGGACACTTAAATGGAAATACTTTTAGATGTTTCTGAGGCCTTGTGGACATATTAATCTGAATCTACATTGGCGTTTAAAAACTTGAAATGTGAATATCTATACTCTTGTTTTGGACAGAGACCTGGTTCATGACTCCAAAATCACTTTTACTTTGGGATATTGGACAATTGATTCAAATTTTCTTGGCTTCACAGTGAATGTTAGAAAAGAATCTGTGTAATCTTTCAAAATATGTTCTTAAAGAGACAGAAAGACTGCTTCCTCACTTTTTAGTATAAGTGAAGTGAAAGTCACTCGGTGTCTGACTGTTGGCGACCCCCTGGACTGTAGCCCAATAGGCTCCTCTGTGCATAGAAAATCCAGGCAAGGATACTGAAGTGGGTAGCCATTCCCTTCTCCAGCGATCTTCCTGACCCAGAGATTGAACCCGAGCCATTTGCAAATGTATTGCTAAGGCTTACCTTGGTCTTCTAGTCATTTCTCCCTTGCATATGTCTGCTTCCTCTCTGCTCCATTTTATTTGACTTTTCTGCCTTGGCCTGGCCCTAGGCACAGTGTTCCCTAGTGTTGGTAGGCACAGAATTTATAGTCTAATTTTCTCTGTTTCTATAATCTTTGATATATACATTTCTTCTTAAAGGAAAACACACACATAAAGGGCCTCCAAATCCTTCCCAGTACTTGAACCCATTATTACAAAACAAAGATGAGCAGGAGTCTAATTGAAACATAGTTCATATGGTATGTCTGGAATGCCCATGTCTTTTGCATGTAGTCAGAACATACACCAAGGATCGTAGTAAAATCTTAAGATCGTCCTGTCCCATCTCTATGTACAAAAGTCACTCTAATTGTGGCTTACCCTCTAGTCAGTAGCTGAGAATTTGTGCTGAGTATAATTATTACAAACCCTTTAATGTTGTCCTCACTGAGATTGGTATCTTTAGTTCCCTATGTTTGAATTACTGTGTTTAATCTGTCATTTGAAATGATTTGTATCTATTAGGTCTGCTTTAAATAAAGCTGCTTACCTTTTTCTGGTATGAGAACTTCACCTGTAATGGTCAATTAAAGGGAAGGGATGGTTGGAGACAAATCTGGAGATATGCTTGCATCTGACTCCTGCCCTCATATTGATACTCTCTTCTATGTTCTACTGTTTGATCCAGCTCCTCATTTTGGAAGTCTTGGTTGTGAGGGATGCTGTCAGTACTGATAAGAGACCTATAACTGGGGGTCCTATAGATTCCCTTGTGAACTTCAGCCTGTCCACTTAGGAGCTCTCTTACTTTGGGCAAGTCATTATTACATCTGAGCTTTAGTTTCTTTTTCTGAAAGATGGCTGCCTTTTAAGGGTGTAAAGTGTAAATGGGATAATCTATAGGATAATTCCTACAGTGTTTGAAACTTGGTTGGTGCTTAGTAAACAGTATCGTTGTTTTGTTTGTTTTGTCTTGCTTTTCTTTTTGATCAGAGGGCAGAGGGAGAGTATATAAACGAATATGAATAGCAGTAATTTCTCTGAATGTAAAGTTGGAATGATTGTAAATTCCAACTAGAAAGTCAAAGTCATTTAATAGTGCTTTGGTTGCCCTTAGAAAGCTCTTAATTTTCCTTTAGTGATGACATGGTGATTGCTTGAAATACTTTTTATATTCTTTCTTGATAGCCTTCTCTTCTGAAAAGGAGGAAATCAGGGCCAGCTTATTCCAGATTGGGATAGTGTGGGAAGATGTAAAAGCTGAGGCCAGGCTCTTTTGCTTAAGAAGAGGAGTGGTTTTCACAGGATCATGGCATTCAGGTTAATGCTTTGCTCATGAGTTTGGTGGAGAAGGCAGTGGCAACCCACTTCAGTACTCTTGCCAGGAAATCCCATGGACAGAGGAGCCTGGCAGGCTATAGTCCATGGGGTCATGAATAGTCGGACAGGACTGAGTGACTTCACTTTCACTCCTCACTTCCATGCACTGGAGGAGGAAATGGCAACCCACTCTAGTATTCTTGCCTGCAGAATCCCAGGGACAGGGGAGCCTGGTGGACTGCCGTCTATGGGGTCGCACAGAGTCGGACACAACTGACGTGACTTAGCAGCAACAGCATGAGTTCAGGCATCCTTCGATACAGGAAATTTCAGTGATAGAGCTAAATAGAATAAAAAGTATGAAAAGCATAGAGTAATATGGATATGATATAAATTTAATGCACAAAGCTAGTATGTTTTATAACTATGAAACTATTCAGATATGTATTAGATAAAACTCTTTAAGATGAATACCACTAAGTATGATCACATACAGGCATATAATGGTGAAGCTGAATTTAAAAACTAAGTTGAATATTCTGTTTTTATGCCTTAGAATTTCTGTCCTTTATTGAGCCCATCTTTGCATGAAATGTTCCCTTGGTATCTCTAGTTTTCTTGAAGAGATCTCTAGTCTTTCCCATTCTATTGTTTTCCTCTATTTCTCTGCACTGATACCTGAGGAAGGCTTTCTTATCTCTCCTTGCTGTTGTTTGGAACTCTGCATTTCAATGGGTGTATCTTTCCTTTTCTCCTTTGCTTTTGCTTCTTGTCTTTTCACAGCTACTTATAAGGCCTCCTGAGATAGCTGTTTTGCTTTTTTGCATTTCTTTTTCTTGGAAATGGTCTTGATCTCTGTCTCCTGTACAATGTCATGAACCTCTGTCGATAGTGGATCAGGCACTCTGTCAATCAGATCTAGTCCCTTAAATCTATTTCTCACTTCTACTGTGTAATCATAAGGGATTTGATTTAGGTCATACCTGAATGGTCTAGTGGTTTTCCCCACTTTCTTCAATTTAAGTCTGAATCTGGCAATAAGGAGTTCAGGATCTGAGCCACTAAGCTCCCAGTCTTCTTGTTTTTGCTGACTGTATAGAGCTTCTTTATCTTTGGTTGCAAAGAATATAATCAATCTGATTTTGGTGTTGGTCATCTAGGGATGTCCATATGTATAGTCTTCTCTTGTGTTGTTAGAAGACAGTGTTTGGTATGACCAGTGAGTTCTCTTGGAAAAACTCTATTAGCCTTTGCCCTGCTTCATTCTGTACTCCAAGGCCAAATTTGCCTGTTAAGAAGAGCTGGCAAGAATACACAGAAGAAGTGTACAAAAAAGATCTTCATGACCCAGATAATCACGATGGTGTGATCACTCACTTAGAGCCAGACATCCTGGAATGTGAAGTCAAGTGGGCCTTAGGAAGCATCACTACAAGCAAAGCTAGTGGAGGTGATGGAATTCCAGTTGAGCTATTTCAAATCCTAAAAGATAATGCTGTGAAAGTGCTGCACTCAATATGCCAGGTAATTTGGAAAACTCAGCAGTGGCCACAGGACTGGAAAAGGTCAGTTTTCATTCCAATCCCAAAGAAAGGTGATGCCAAAGAATGCTCAAACTACCACACACTTGCACTCATCTCACATGCTAGCAAAGTAAAGCTCAGAATTCTCCAAGCCAGGCTTCAGCAATACATGAACTGTGAACTCCCATATGTTGAAGCTGGTTTTAGAAAAGGCGGAGGAACCAGAGATCAAATTGCCAATATTCGCTAGATAATTGAAAAAAAAAAAGAGAATTCCAGAGAAACATCTACTTCTGCTTTATTGACTATGCCAAAGCCTTTGATTGTGTAGATCACAATAAACTGTGGATAATTCTGAAAGAGATGGGAATACGAGACCACCTGACCTGCCTCTTGAGAAACCTGTATGCAGGTCAGGAAGCAACAGTTAGAACTGGACATGGAACAACAGATTGGTTCCAAATAGGAAAAGGAGTACGTCAAGACTGTATATTGTCACTCTGCTTATTTAACTTCTATGCAGAGTACATCATGAGAAACACTGGGCTGGAAGAAGCACAAGCTGGAATCAAGATTGCTGGGAGAAATTATCAATAACCTCAGATATGCAGATGACATCACCCTTATGGCAGAAAGTGAAGAAGAACTAAAGAGCCTCTTGATGAAACTGAAAGAGAAGAGCGAAAAAGTTGGCTTAAAGCTCAACATTCAGAAAACTAAGATCATGGCATCTGGTCCCATCACTTCATGGCAAATAGATGGGGAAACAGTGGCTGACTTTATTTTTTTTGGCTTCAAAATCACTGCAGATGGTGACTGCAGCCATGAAATTAAAAGATGCTTACTCCTTGAAAGTTATGACCAGCCTGGACAGAATATTAAAAAGCAGAGACATTACTTTGCCAACAAAGGTCCATCTAGTCAAGGCTATGGTTTTTCCAGTAGTCATGTATGGATGTGAGAATTGGACTACAAAGAAAGCTGAGTGGTGAAGAATTGATGCTTTTGAACTGTGATGTTGGAGAAGACTCTTGAGAGTTCCTTGGACTGCAAAGAGATCCAACCAGTCCATCCTAAATTAGATCAGTCCTGGGTGTTCATTGGAGGGACTGATGTTGAAGCTGCAACTCCAATACTTTGGCCACCTGATGCGAAGAGCTGACTCATTTGAAAAGACCCTGATGCTGGGAAAGATTGAGGGCAGGAGGACAAGGGGACGACAGAGGATGAGGTGGTTGGATGGCATCACTGATTCAATGGACATGAGTTTGAGTTTGGCATCACCAACTCCCGGCATCACCAACTCTTTGGTGATGAACCGGGACGCCTGGCGTGCTGTGGTCCATGGGGCCACAAAGAGTCAGACATGACTGAGCAACTGAACTGAACTGATTCCTTAGAATGTTACATTTGTCAGTTAAGTTTTATTACAGAAGAGGTGAATGTTCACATGCTCAATGAAGTTCTGAGTTTTTAAAATCATTGGTTTACCTACCATGAGGCTTACCAGGTGGCTCAGTGGTAAAGAATCTGCCTGCCAACGCAGGAGGTTCGAGTTCAGTCCCTGGGTTGGGAAGATCTCCTGGAGGAGGAAATGGCCACCCACTCCAGTATTTGTGCCTGAAGAGTCCCATGGACAGAGAATCCTGGTGGGCTACTGTCCACAGTGTCAAAAAGAGTCAGATGTGACTGGGTGACTGAGCATGGGTTACCTACTATGAGTCTCAAATTCAGTTCCTTTTTCCTTCATTTTCCCTTTCTCTTTGATTACTCCTTCCCATATTCTTAGCTTACATGCCTATCACTTAATGGTGATCCCCAGTCCCTTTCTCCATGCAGGCAGTTTATTATTCACTTATACTAGAATGGGTGTGGGCTGGGGATCAGAAACCCAGGGAACATGAGTTTGAAATGTTGGCATACCCGTTTCCTGACCACAGCTGGTTTCCTTGGTCGGTTCGTTCCACCCATCATGTGATTTGTGCCACTGCTCTTTTGCCTGTTTCACGTGGAGCATCTTTACTCTGCACTGCATGAGAAACATGGGAAGGAGCTACTCTGGCTGTTCTTAGAAACTCTTGGAAAAAGCTGAGCTAATATAACAGCTGTCCTTATTTCCTCCTTGCAATTCTTGTCAACTGACTGGTCCTTCATGGTGAAAGTTGCTTGTTGTCCCTCCCTTCCCATTACAAACTGGGGCTCCACCCACCTCCTCCTTTGAGTGACTACTGACCTCACAGTTGTCCATTCATCACATTTGACCTCCCCAGAGTGTGTGACTCTGTGGACTATCACTTCCTCCTTGAGTCTCTCTTGTTCCTTGGTTCCCAGGGAACGTCTTGGTGCTACTTGTCATTCATCGATCCAGTCCCAGGCACTGTTCCTCTTTTTCTGTATGTTTTGTCCATGAGAGTTGGGTAGCATGGCCTCTAAGGTGCATAGCTCATTCCTAATTTTCTCCCTTTCTTGGGAAAGATTATTCCCATAGCTTCTGATCTGGCTCTGTGTTGAGAGCCCCGGATCCATGTTTTGCCCCCATTAGGTAGACTTCTTGACTGCTGGTAGACTCCTCTCTCACTGATACTTCACATTCAACATACCGTCACGGTACAGCACATCACCCAAGCTAATGTTCCTCCAAACAATGATTCTTGATTCGGAGGGGGTGCAAGGGGGATTATGGACCCCACTGAGAATACATTTTTCATATTCATCACATATGTTTTATATAGAAACCCCTTCTCTCCTGTGGTCTTGGACTTAAAACCTCTCTTTCTCTGAAAATGTCTCTGAGGTCCATATCAGATTTCTTTCCACTTGACTCTTAACGATGTGTAGATGAAAGACTTCTTTAATTGATCTTCTGGCCTCAGTGGCTCTGTTAATCCAGAATCATCCTCTTGCTGACAAAATGATTTTCCTAAAGCACATCATAGAGAACATAGTCTCCACTTCAGCCACCTGCAGTGCCTCACAGAGAAGTCCAAACACCCCAACAACCCTGAAGTGCTGAGCCATGGGGCCACAGGCTCATTCCCCATGCGCACACATGCTTCAGCACCCTGAACACCCCCCACCACCCCAGGCTCCATGGCCCTTTTCACTGGACCACAGCTCAGTGCCCAACCCCTTGAGCCTTCCTCCAGACTGCTCTGAGTGCTGCAGGTTTCCCTTTCAAAGGCTCTGGTTATTCATCAGGGCCCAGTTCACACTTCCACCTCCTCCGAGCCTTTCTTCAGTTTCTCCACCCAGCGTTAGCTGCCTTTTTCTCTGAGCTGCTTTGGTGAGCTAATTCTGTCTCTTGTTCTGGGAGCCGATGTCTCAACAGGTAAAGAACCTGATGCAATGCCCAAAACACCCAAGATGCGGGTTCAATTCCTGGGTGGGGAAGATCCCCTGGAGAAGGAAATGGCAATCCACTTCAAGTATTCTTGCTTGAAAAATCTTAGGGACAAAGAAACCTGGCAGGCTACTATCTAAAAAGTTGCAGAGAGTCAGGCACGACTGAGTGATCAAGCATATTCCATGAACCACATTTTTATTCATGGTGGTCTGTGTGCAGCCTCCAGAGAGGCCATGGGCCCTGCGTGAAGCACCTGATGAAGGGTTGATGGGCTCAGCGAAGCAGCCATCCTGTGCTTTGTGATGTCACTCCTTGTAAGAGCTGGAGGGGCCCCCACAGGTCTCTGAGGACTTGTGCAACTGTGCATACCCCTGAGGTTGTTGAGACTTTTGTGATGAGACCTCTCTCTTTGGGAGCCCCCTGCTTGTCATTGTCCCAGTGGGGGCTTGAGGCCCCCCCAGAGGAATTTGGCTTGTTGTGTCAGGTGTGGGCTGGAGGCCATCCACTGGGTGTTTGTCCCTGCTCTATGTCTGCTGTGTGTTGGGGTCATGGGCACTGTTCACTTCGTGCCTCAGTTTTCCTTTTTGTTTTCTACCCTTGTTGGAGCCCTGCAGTGTCCATCTCCTGGGATACAGTGAGAAATAGAAAGGTCATCGTCCTTGTAAGGTCATACGTAGCGAGATGCCACACACATGGTAAAGGAGTGTAAGGGCCCAGGAGGTGCCTGTTCGCTTCGGGGTCAAGGATAGTTAGCCGGCCGTATGTGGGCTGCTGTGGCCCCTGTATGGATGTATTGTTTCTGTGGGGCCGGGGAGTGTGGGAGTGGCTATGGAAGTTTTGAAAATAATCAGTAATATGACAGAAGAGACTGGATTTAAGGTTTCTCTTGAGAACATCAGAAGGTCTCTGGTAGATAGTTGTTAAGAATAGATGGTTAGGTTCAGAAACCAGAGTCTGAATTAGTCTTATCCTTGCTACTTACAAGCTGTTTGACCCCATGCAAGTTGCTTAACTTCTCTGTTTCTCAGCTTCTTTATATCTTAATTGGAAATAGCTATAGCACTTGATAGGCCTTCCCAGATGGCTCAGTGGTAAAGAATCCACCTGCAGTCCAGAAGATGCAGGTTTGATCTCTAGGTCCGGAAGGTCCCTTGGAGTAGGAAATGGCAACCCACACCAGTATTCTTGCTTGGGAGATCCCATGGACAGAGGAGACTGGTGGGCTATAGTCCATGGAGTTGCAGAGTCAGACATGACTGAGCATGCACACATAGTACTTGACAGGCTTCCTGGAATTATTAATTGAAACAGTATGCTTAAATATCTTTAAAAAAAAAAAAAGATCTTGACACGCTTCCCTGGTCTATAGTAAATAGTAGATAATGTGTGCTGTTTTTGTGGTTGCTGGTGCTGATTTTACTATCGCTATGGCTACCAGCTAGCAACTCTGGGCCCAAATTCCCTCCTTTGCCAACAGTTGGCACTGAGTAGTAGATGAGTGCCCCCCCGCCCCCCCACCAGGGGGGACACGAACTTTCCAGGTAACCATAGATCATGTTACTGCCTGTCGCCTTATATGTGTCCTGCTCCCTTAATAACAGTTGTGTTTGTCTCTTGTTGACAGATCCCACTGTTGGGCATTCATGTCCAGGAGTGCTGTGCTTTATGGTTCTTAACATGTGGCCCAAATTGAAAGCATCCTTATCTCCTCTCCTGGAAACTTCTTCTCAGTTTTCAGCCCAGACCTAGTGAATCAGAAACTCTGGGGGCAGGCCTCGTGATCTACTCCTAGAGCTAGTTCTGGTACCTTTTAAAGTTTGACTACTGATTTCCCACATGTGCTATATTCATATTACCTATGTTTGGCTTCCATGTAAAATTTAAAATGTTGTGTTTTGTTTTTAGGCACTTCAAATGATGTGTAAATTCCACGCTTTTCCTCAGTAGGGCTGCTTTTCAACGTGCTCCCTAAGCTGTCCCACACCACTGGGTGTGGGTTCCTCTGCTTGGAGGTTTTGTTCTGGTGACTTTGATCTGTTAACTTACTGGAGGAATACAGTTCACCCAGGGTGATAGGTGAGAGAAGTTTAGAAAGAAGACCTTAGAAAGTTATGAAACAAGCTTCATTTAAATGAATCTGGAATGTGTGAAGTGATGAGATTAACACGACTGAATTGAACAATTATTTTATATTCTGATGTCACAATCACTGTATCAGCCAGCTAACTCCTGTGAGCTGGGGATTCACGCTGCTGCTCTGTCTCGTCCTTCCCCCTTCACAGTGCTTTCTCTTGGTGTCCAAAGAATAATTCTATGTCAGGGCAGTATACTCTCCTACTTCCCCTGCATCAGGGGTATTTGGAAGGCCTTATTCAGGATAAATATTGACATTTTAGACTTTTACAAAAGCCTTTAATTGTGCTATGAGCTTACAGAGTTGACCAAAGCTACTATTTTTCCGCCACCTGTCTTCTGTGTCATTAATGAATATGGCTATAGTGCCCCTTTCTGTGAGTCTTCTAGCTTTTAGTATTTGTGATTGCTAGTTTGGGAAGTTCTTCTCAGGTAGTTGCTTTTCATTTTGTGAATGTGATTTTAAGATGACTCTTCTGTAAGTTCTTGGTAGATTATTTCGTTCTATACCTCAGATACTCTCCTTTTGACTGTAATATTACTATAATGGAATAAAAAATAAATATCTCCAGGGGGCAGGTTTGCTTCTGAAATTTTATCTTGAAAGATATTTCTAAAATATATTTCTTGTCTATATCCATTCAGTGTATATTGAAACTGTTTAGATGTAAAATATACATAGGTTATATCACCAAGCCTAGTTTGATGGGTGGCTTAGATGTAGTTACTTACAATGCATTATTAGAGTCTGCTTATGATCACATAATGTACTCAGTAAAGGTAACATGGATTTAGTGGCATCTCTAATAGTCATTATGACTTAATTCTTTTTGCAAATGAAAATCAGGCACTCAAAATACTTTCTAAGAGTTTTGCTGATTGTGATATGCTACAGTTACAAATTTTATTTAACCAAAACCAACAGTACATAACCTAAGCATTTTGTCAGTGGCTCTAAAACTGAAATGATGATAGACGTTAGCCCCCAAGCTATATGTGTACTATTCAGTAATCCTCCTTCCTTCCTGGTCGTTCACCAGTGAACCTAGGAATGCCCCCGCTTCCCAGGCTTCTGTGTACATACATAGGAGACCAACTGAAAAGAGCTTGCGCTTTTAAGACATTTTTGTTATGTTTTGAAAAGTAAATCATCTGTGAGAATTGCCTTCCCTTTTGCTTTTCTGGTATATATATAAAAATAAAGGTAGTTTGGTTTAGTATATTTTATCAAATATTTATTGATTGCACAATGGGCCACACACTCTCTGCCCTCAAAAGTGCACATAGGTTACTAAAAGTAGATACATCTGTGAATCAGTAATTACAAAGCAGTGTGATCATTACAGTATTTGAGGTATGACAATATACAGATGAGGGAGTGATCGGGTTTGGGGCGATGGTGGGAGGTTAGCTAGGTGAGATTTCATGGACTGAGGGATGGCAACTGAGAGTTCCATGGATGGGTAAACGTTTTCTTGCTGAGTCAGAGGGAAATTTACAGGTTCATTGACAAAATAGGATAAATAGGAGCATAGCATTTTCTGATAGTTATTAACTTATATAAGAGAGTTCCAGGGATGGAAGAACAGTTAGGAGAAAAAGCTAGAAAGGTCGGCCAAGTTCTAGGATCTTTGGGGCCATGGCAGAAGATGTGGGCTTCACGTTCTGATGGTTGTGTTGGAGCTACTGGCTTATCTGCAGAGCATGAGTACTCCTTTGTACACTTTATCTAGAAGGCACAAATCAGCACCCACAATTTCAGATGAACATACTTTGAGTTTTTTTTTTTTTTTTTAACCACAAAGGGGTTCGGGAAAATGCAGAGATATATAAGTACAAGGAGGTCATCATCCTCCAAAAATTCCCCAGTATAGATATTACTGATGGTGGGTCAGCATTTCTATCTGTATACGTACCAAGAAATGGCATAATGACATATTCTATTTAAAAATATTAGTAATTGATTATCTGTTGAAAGTATCATGGGTGATACCAAGAAAACACGACATGTTTTCTGTCTTTAAAACATGTTGCCTTTCTTAAAGAATCCTGACCATCATTAGAGGATGCATTCAAGAGTACTGGTAACTGTAGGAAATCTGCATTGCGATTCTACTCAGATGTGGGAGAAGTAGCTGTTTTCAACCAGAGATGTGAGGAAAGAACAAGGAGGTGCTGGAAGGCTTTGCTAAATAGGTGGAATATTGAACCACTGTTAGAGTATCTGCTGGGCAGAGGGAAGATTCCAAAGAATAAGAATACAGTATTCTTGCTCTTGAATTGTACACACTTAGGATGTATTACAGTGTTTTATATGACTAAATAATGCTGCTTGTGCATCCTATAGCATAGTGGCATATTGGGAAAGAGGCCGTTTGTAATTGTAAGGAGAAATACCTTCATCTGGAGTCAAAAGGCTTTCTGACCTACTCCCCAGAGGCTTTCCATCTAGCATCCGTTTCAACCGCTAGATTCAGTTTTCACCAAAGGACCTGCAAGTTGTTTTTTTTGTTGGTTTTTAAAATTGGCAGGTGGGATACAAAAGCAATAGTGTTGTTTGAGTTACATGTGCAAAAGAACGTGAAGCGGCATTTTAGAGTGAAGGAATATATTTTTTTATATTAAAAAAAATGTGTTTTTAGAAACATACATTTCTCCACAATAGACCTTTTCCAAAGTGGAAGTGAATGCTCTTGAAAAGGTGACCTCTAGTGGCTACCGTTTGCTTTCTATTGTGCTTTCTCTTACTGAGGCTTTATTCTGCTTATGAATAGATTACAGTGGAATTAAAGTTGATATGATCCTTTCTGTAAACCAGCATAGTAAAAAGTAACAAAACTTTTGTTCTAATCCATTGTTTTTCATTGCCTAGGTTTGATTTCCAAGTAAATTGTCATTTGAAGTCTCATCAATAAATAGTTAACCAGGATAAAGTTATCAGCCTAGGGTTATATTGTCCGACTGACTCGTATGATTTTCCTGAGTGAATGCTGCATTCTGTCTCCCTTTCATGCACGGTATCCTCTCTCTGAATCTTTTACATAAGAATATATATATTAAGGGATCCATGCAAATGTTAGTTGCTGCCAAAAAGAGAGTTGTTTCTTTAGCTAGAAACAGTTGACTTTGCAGTCGACAGTCAGTCTTACTGTTGGTTTGACTGTGAGTATATGGGATCCTGGAGAAGTGAAACGGAGCAAAACACACAAAGAAGACAGCCACGACCACAAACACTTTACCTTCTAGCCTTTTGTTGTTCTTGCTGTCCTTACTCTTGGATCTCCTGTAAGAATCATACACCTTTTTTGCAATAATCGTATAGAACAGAAGCATTAGGACAAAAACAGTCCAGAAGATGAACTGGGAAACGTAATTCACTGCTTCATGCCATTTCAGCCCCAGAGGACCCTTTAAGGAGGCACACTTTTTCACAGAAGATGGTGTTGCTTCCTTGTTGCTCAAGATCATGTTTGGCAGCGAAAGGAGGAACAAAAAGAGCCAGATGAAGGTTGAGATCCCTTTGGCAAAAGCAGGTTTTTGTATGAAGAATTTTCCGAAAGGTCTGATGATCTTGAGGAACCTGTCAAAGGCTATGAGCCCCAGCAGTGTAATGCCCACGTACATGGTGTCATAAAAGATAACGGCAGAGAAACGACACACGAAGGCTCTGAGCTGCCAGGGTCCGAGACGAGCGTCGGAGAGGATTTTAAATGGAAGCATGAGCGTCATTATCAAGTCAGCCACCAAAGTGTTTTTGAGGTATACGACGAAGGTGGAGGAGCTGGGAATATGAATGAACACCCACAGGGCCAAAGTGTTCAGCAGGATACCCATGAAGAAGACCACAGTGTAGATGGCCGGGAACACCAGCTGTGCTGTCTTCAGGTCTCTGGGGCACCGCTCAGACCCGTTGAAGCCCTTCATCACTGTCACATTCATGGTCTCCAGTGTCGGCTGTTAGAAAACATAGACACCAAGTAAAACAAGCGTTTCATGGTTTCAGAATGCTGCTTGTTAAAAATAGACTTTAGGTTTGCAGCATGTTTGCACCTTAAATTTATTCATCACACTTGGTAAATCAGTTGAGAAAGCACGTGTTGTTTCTGGCTAGCATTTTTAAAGCCCATAGTACAGTTCTGGTACTTATTTAACAGCCCCATTACTTTCCCACCCTAATGAAATCCAAATAACAGATTCTACCCCATTCACAGGTTCTACTTTTAATTAACATGGCAATAAAATAAAACTGGCCAAGAGGTAGAAGTATTCATGTTGGATTGCTGTACGTTGTGTCATTTCCTCTGCTTATAATCTATGGTTTATAGACTGTTAACCTTAAAGCATTTTCCCCTCTTGAACATATTCTATCGTTTATAAGCAAGCTACTCATAGTAACAATTGAAATTCACCTTTGTTTGGAAGGAAACTCAGCTCAGTGTCTTCCGATCGATCGAAGCAGTCATTAGTTCAGCCCAGGAAAGGCATATGAAGCAAATGCTGTTCTGCTTTCTTATAGCAAGCTTCCTTCCTCATTTTCACATGTGCAGTGAGCTCCATTAGAACCTCTTCATATGTAATCCTTTGAGGATTCTCTAATAAGGAAACTCTTTATTTTAAACTTATGTACTGTTACTGTACTATGGTTTGAATAAATCAGTTTAGTTGTAGTCATTTTTAATATTTTTATCATATAATAATTTTCCTACAGTTTATCTTCTCTACATGTTCAATGAAATTTTTAATGCCTTATAATAACAGGAGGGAGAAATATAAAGAAAATAGCCCTAAATTATAGGAGAGTGAGTGTTGACTCTACAATCAGACAGCACCATCGTCTGCACCCTTGTAGACTGCTTTATTCAGAAATTTGTGTTCATTGTGATGACCTGATGATTTCTATAGACATTCATCATAGTCTTTTGTTTGGTCTTTCAGCCTTTGAGAGATGAAGTGACATATTTTCTAAGAGGTAAGGCCTATTAGACCGAGATTTTGGGGGTTAGAATTTCAGATTCACCACTTACTGGGTAGTAGATAATAGACAAATGGTTTAGTAGCTTTCTGCCTCATTTTCCCCATCTGTACAATGGGTTCAATAGTAGTACACACTTCAGTGGTTGGAGACTGAGATGAGAGCCTAGAATAGTGCTGACTATATGTGAAGCATGAGAAAAATGTCAGCTGCTCACTGCTCTGGTGAGTGGACTGCAGATTTAGATGGAGACACACTGTTTTACTTACGAGAAAGCCATGTTTTGAACTCGATTCCTGTATTTGTGACTTTGCAAAGTGCTAAAGATTTCAGGAATTTCATCAACCTTGAGCTGAGTTCTGTAAAATTTTTGAAAAGATGTAATTGCTGCTTTTGTAAAGAGAAAGTTGTTGTCTATGAGAAAATGTTTCCTCACTAGATAAAGGGAATGAGGAAATCAGGAGATCTTATGAGGTAATGTGGAGTTCTCCATGGTGAGTTTCACTTCGTATTTCCTGCTGTGAGTTTTACCACAGGATTGGACCAGACTGTTGTATTGGCTTGATTGAGCTTTTTCAGTGAATTCTGAGAATTCAGTATTCTGCTGGACATTTTTCTGAGAGAATAGGATGCCTAGTAATTGGGGTTGGAACGAGTATTGTGGTGGCATAGTTTAAAAATTGGTGTTTTGGCAGATGAATGGATAAGAAACTTGTGGTATATATACACTATGGAATATTACTTAGCTATTAAAAAGAATGCATTTGAATCAGTTCTAATGAGGTGGATGAAACTGGAGCCTATTATACAGAGTGAAGTAAGTCAGAAAGAAAAACATCGATACAGTATATTAATGCATATAAATGGAATTTAGAAAGATAGTAATGATGACCCTATATGCGAGACAGCAGAAGAGACACAGATGTTAAGAACAGACTGTTGGACTCTATGGGAGAAGGTGAGGGTGGGATGATTAGAGAGAATAGCATTGAAACATGTATATTATCACATGTGAAATAGATCACCAGTCCAGGTTTGATGCATGAGACAGGGTGCTCAGGGCTGGTGCACTGGGATGACTCTGAGGGATGGGGTGGGGAGGGAGGTGGGAGCGGGGTTCAGGATGGGGAAAACATGTGTACACCCATGGCTGATTCTTGTCAATGTATGGCAAAACCACTACAATATTGTAAAGTAATTAGCCTCCAATTTAAATAAATAAATTTAAGAAAAACTGATGTTTGACTTAGATAAATTGTTTCTTGGAAATATAGATTTCGAGTTTTATTGACGTAATGGAACATAATTAAAACATATCCTTTTGTTTGCTTCAGTAGAGAATGAAAACAAACTTAAGTTTAAATAGAGGGATTCAGTTCAGTTCAGTTCATTTGCTCAGTTGTGTCCCACTCTTTGCGACCCCATGAACTGCAACACACCAGGCCTCCCTGTCCATCACCAACTCCCAGAGTTTACCCAAACTTGTGTCCATTGAGTCAGTGATGCCATCCAACCATCTCATCCTCTGTCATCCCCTTCTCCTCCTGCCCTCAATCTTTTCCCACATCAGGGTCTTTTCCAATGAGTCAGCTTGTTGCATCAGGTGGCCAAAATATTGGAGTTTCATCTTCAACATCAGTCCTTCCAATGAACACCCAGGACTGATTTCCCTTAGGATGGACTGGTTGGATCTCCTTGCAGTCCAAGGGACTCTCAAGAGTCTTCTCTAACACCATAGTTCAAAAGCATCAATTCTTCTGCGCTCAGCTTTCTTTATAGTCCAACTCTCACATCCATACATGACTACTGGAAGATCTATGTAATTAAGTATAAATTTCCTGATGGCTCCAAATCCATTATTTAGATGCAGGTTTGGAATAGTTTCAGTTTAAACAAGGGCAGTGCTGTAGAAGTTAGTTTCATAATATGAAAACTGGAAATCACTTTTTGGTCAAATTTCAAAATGCCAAAGAGTGGGAAACCTCAAAAGAGGAAGTGATTTACAGTGGCATTTCTAGAGTTACAGAAGTATCTTCTCTTAAATGTAGGTTTCAAAATGTTTGACCATAGGAAGTATCCAACAGCCTCCTTTATGTCTGTGTGCTTCGTACATGTTAGCCAATGGTCTCTTAGTTCACAGCAGTGCTGGTACCCACTGGTGGAGGGTCCTCTGCCTTTGATGCTGCTCCTGAGAGGCTGTGATGTAACAGGAGCACTACTCAGGAGCCAGAGTGCCTGAGTTCATTTCCTTGTATTCCAACTTACTTTTCTTGTGACCTTGGTCAAGTTACTTGTGCTCTCTATGAAACCATTGCCCCCTCATAACAATGAAAATAAATAATAGCATTTGCTTCATTGGGTTGTTAAGGGAATAAGTATTTTGAATGTTTGCCAAGTGCTTTGAAGAATGCTTGTCAAATGGTTGATGTTAGTAAGGTTCTTGTTAAGTGAAATTAAAAATGGAGTGCTCTCTGTACCTGTGGGGACAACCCACTAAAGGAGTGAATCAAAGAAGATACCATGAAAGGTCCTAGAAATTATTCTGATTTGGCAGGTTCCTAAACAAAACTTCTAAAGTCTCATCAAGCCCAAAGGGAATTTAGTCAAAACCAATGAAATCACACTAGCTATACTGTTCTAAGTGATTATGTGGACTTTCTTAAGGAAATCAGTCCTGAATATTCAGGGAAGGACTGATGCTGAAGTGAAGCTCCAATACTTTGGCCACCTGATGTGAAGAACTGACTCATTTGAAAAGACCCTGATGCTGGGAAAGACTGAAGGCAGGAGGAGAAGGGGATGACAGAGGATGAGATGGTTAGATGGCATCACAGACTCGAATACAAGTTTGAGCAAGCCCCAGGAGATGGTGAAGGACAGGGAAGCCTAGTGTGAAGCCTAGTGTGCTGCAGTCTATGGGGTCGCAAAGAGCTGGACATGACTGAGCGACTGAACTGAATTCTTACAACAAGTTCAGAGATCCATCCCAGTTTACAGATGCGAAAATGGAATCGCAGGCATTAAGCAGGTTGCTCAAAGTCCTGCAACTGAAGCCCTCTGCAAACCCACACAGTTTGGTTCCAGAGCCCCCTTGCTTGGGACCAGCTCTTCTCTCTTCTGACTGCCAGAGATAGGATGAGTGTGGGATTGCTTATCAAATTCAGGAGTTTTTGAGCTGGGTATTTCTTACTGCTAAGTGAGGAGGTATAATCCACTTTCATGGACTTGTGAAACTCTTTGTATCAAAGTGAGGTACTCAGTTGAAAATATGAATTGGTTCACAGCGGTGTGATCAGGAGAGAGTTAAATATATAAGGAAAAGTAATAGAAATTAGAAGCCTGCCAAATGGGAATAAAAGAAGAATTTGTCGTCTCCTTAGGGATTGTCTTTTGGATCAAACCCAACAGTATAAAGTTCCTGTCAATGTAACCAGTACCATGTAAATAATAATTGAAAAGATGAGGAAGTATTTGCTTTCAGTTGAAATGAGAGTCAGTGTTGGAACTCTTGTTGCCTTTTACTTCCCACTGAAGGATACCATGGTGCTTTCCCAGATTATATGAAAGTGTTTAAAATTCCGCAGTGAATTAACCCAAGGTGAAAGTGAAGTGAAAGTTGCTCAGTTGTGTCCAAGTCTTTGCGACCCCATGGACTCCATGAATTCTCTAGGCCAGAATACTGGAGTGGGTAGCCTTTCCCTTCTCCAAGGATCTTCCCAACCCAGTGATCAAACCCAGGTCTCTCGCATTGCAGATGGATTCTTTACCCCCTGAGCCACAGGGAAGCCCAAGAACATTGGAGTGGGTAGCCTATCCCTTCTCCGGTAGATCTTCCTGACCTAGGAATCGAACCAGGGTCTCCTGCATTGCAGGCGGATTCGTTACCAACTGAGCTATCAGGGAAGCCCTAACCCAAGGTGGTAGTAATCTAAAATATATTATGCAGCTTAACATTACTGTAGTGATCCATGTGTATAAATAAATTTGGTATTATAAAATCTCTACATATAACTGGAAGCAGGAAATAAATTTACACTAATAGCTGAAATATTTATATTAGTATCCAGTTTCATAATTTTATTGTAAAAGGAAAAGAAGTTTGAAGAATTCAGTTATTGACATTAATATACAGTAGAAAGTGAAAGTTAACCTCCCTTAAATATATGTACCAATATGTGTGCAAATGTGTATATGTGTGTCTATATATATTTACATTTATTGACATATTGGATCTTTGTTTTATTCCATGTTAGTGTATGGAGATTTACTAACAATTTTTTAAAAAAGGATATACTATATAGAGTTATCATAGTTTAGATAAGCTGTTGCTTTTGAGCATTTATGTTTTTTTTTCCCTCCAATTTTTCTCTATTAAAAAAGTACTGTAGAGCAAATACCACTCCATGTATTTATTCTGACATATATTTATAGAAAGTTTCCTAGACTTGGGATTTCTGGATCAAAGGATGTGCATTGAAGTGTTGAATGATATTTTTTAAAAGTGTTCTTGAAAGATTGTACCCAGTTTTTGTCTCATCAAGTGGGATTATCCAACAAAACTGTTAAAAATCTTTTAAATCAATTCTAAATTTACAGGTGAAAAAAGCCATGTCATGTAAAGATAAACTTGTTTATTAATGAGGGCATATATCTTTTCATATTTTTAATATCTATTTGTATTTCTCTTGGGAGTTATTTTCTCTTGCCCCTTTGCCATTTTTATTTATTTATTTTTGTAAAGTCAGGCTGTTTTTCTTATTGGCTTGTAAGCATATTTGCATGTTTTGTTCTTACTAGCATCAGTGTAATCCCACTTTCCACTTTGCATGGCACCAGCCAACCATCAAGACCTAGATCAGCTGAAGGAGCCTCCAGGTGTTCTTAGTGCAAAGCTGCTGAAACACTGAGATGCATGAAGAGGGGGCTCTTTGTCTATGCAGGGCATTTCTTTGAAGTTGTAGGGTTCCAGTGCAGGGTTGTCAGTCTCCTCAACAGCCAGGTAGTAAATGTTTAGGTTTCGTGGCCCCTCAGTCTGTCACAACTACTCAGCCCTGTTGTTGTAGCAGGAAATCAGCCACAGATTAAACCTGGGTGGGTGTGGCTGTGTGCTAATAAAACCGCACAGACGCTGAAATGTGAATGTCATACAACTTTATGCAGTGTAAAGTTTTATTCTTCCGATTTTACTCCTGCAATTATTTGAAAGTGTAAAAACCATTCTTAAGTCACAGGTGGTATGAAACAGGTGCTGGGCCAGGTTTGACTTGCAGGCTAAAATTTGCCACACCTGCTGTAGACTATGTCTATAAGAAACCACTGGGAGAAAATGCCAGTAAACCAGCATCTTAGGACTTCTTAGCTGCTTTTATGGGCAAGGCTGTTTTGTCTGTCTCATCTTCTGAATCTCTATCTACAAAATTTGGCATCTCTCTTTCTCTCTCTTTTTGAAGTTATTGTGAAATGTGAGATGCATTGTGTATATTAAAATCCCTAAAGCTAGAGGAAGTGACATGTTCTGTGTAAAATGAGTACTCCATAAATAGTGATCTCTTAATCTGTCTTGGATGGGTTCAGTTTGATGTTTGATAAAGGAGTATATGCTTCTAGTGTATTTGAATAAAAACTCCCAACCAAGGATGATTTAGGGTTTAAGGTAAATTTTTCATATTGTATATAATAACCTAGATAATTCCAAACATTGAACAAGTTTGTGTGTTTGGTGAAAGTATTGTAATACCATTTCCTGATTCTTTCTCTTGTTGAAATCATCAACTCAGTGAATGGGTTTAATCCCAAACGAAAGATTATTCAGGAAATCTCTGCCTGCCTTGCAGTCTTCTGACACCTAATGTGATCCTGGCAGCATGACGTGGCCAGCTCTAATCCGTGGCCAATCTACCCTTGACTTGGCTAGATTGAGGAGTAGACCCGTCCTTTATGTTTCCCATATTCAAAGTAAGGCAGTCAGATTTGTTGATCCTTGTTTCTTTTCTAGCTCAAATATCCCGGTGTTCTTACAGAACGAGTTTGCTTGTATGACATTAGAGTGAACTGCATTGGTCTATCTGGCAGAAATGGCTACTGCCTTTGCCCTAGCAGTAAGTCGAATATGCACCTTTTTTGATCATTTCTCTGGGTGCATCTCCACTGACATCCAGTGCTCACTTGCAGAAGTGCCAGAGAAGGAAATGTGGCTGCTTGAGAACAGATACCATCTAGAGAGTTGAATGAGCTCAGCTTTGTACTGACATTTAACTTAGTGATATAGAGTCAATATATTGGAATTCAGTGAACTTCCTTTTACTACAGCTAATCCTTTTTATTTCTTTTCACATTATATTTAGATATTGGTATCTATGCCTTGTATTTGGGAAACACCTCTGAGGATCATGAATAATTGACAAATCGTGTCCATTTCCCAGTGCGATGTGTGTTTTGTTTACATTTAAAAAAACAATATGGCTCGTGTAGAATCTGACAGCATTATAAGTTTGACCTATTTTTTCATTTACGTATGAACTAATTGGATTCCCTGGTGGTTCAGGGGTAAAGAACATGCCTGCCAATGCAGGAGAAGCAGGTTTGATCCCTTAGTTGGAAAGATCCCCTGGAGAAGGAAAAGGCAACCCACTCCAATATTTTTGCCTGGGAAATCCCATGGACAGAGGAGCCTGGTGTGCTATATAATCCATGGGATTGTAAAGGGTTGGACATGACTTAGCAACTAAACAACAATAACAGCAGTGAACCAACTGACATCAGATATCAACTTCAAAATAAATTTTGCCTAATACCATGAAATAAAAAGGATAGTATTGGCAACTGTCTTTTCTTAAATAGGTTCATTTGATATAGGAGTATAGAAAATATGAGTTATAGTATCTCATAACTTTGAACAAAGAAATTCCAACAAAGTATGTTTTAGAGTTTAATGTACATTATTTATTATATACACAAATGACAAACAGGTAATTCCCAACATTTTTATCACTTTCCTGTTAATGTTCATATTGTTCAACTGCATAACCATATTTGATTTGTTTTTCTCATAGGGGAAATGTTCATTAGCCCAAATCATAGGCAGTGTTTAGAAGCTAGTTAATAGAGATCAGTATCAATAATGGTATTGTATTTACTAAAGTTATCAAAATATGAGTAAACCAGTTTCTGTGCTGTTAAGGAAGGAAATATTCATAAGTTCTTGGTATTTGAATGTTGTAAAATAACTCTGTTTTAATAACTTGGCCATTTCTGCTATTTTCCTTGAAAAGGTAGTTTTAAAACTTTTTACTTTGATCAGCTACCATTTCAATTAGTTTAAATCTCTTAAGTTTTTCCTCATAATTGAAGGTTAGTAGTTACTATTCTTTGCATGTCTCAGTTACTTAAATTTTTATAAAGAGTATCACATAGGTCAGCATTTGGTTAAGGGACTGCTATATATATATATATATATATATATGCATGTATAAGTATATGGACATATATTAGTATATACTAATTGGTGTGACTTTTTCAGATTTATCATTCTTAACTGATTATAATAAATTCATAATAGGATTGTCATCAATGTAATTTTTAAAACTATAGCTTATGTTATTATATGGTTACCCCTTTTGTCAAAACTCTACATATCATGACCTGTGTGTAGTTTTACATGTGGCATGGTGATTGGATGCAGTTTGTTTTGCTACACAGCTACATGTTAGGTTACTTCTCTGCTTCTTAAGATTGTTTTCAGTATTGGACAAGTAAATGAAAATTGCTTTCGTCGTCTTCTATTCATTACTTGTTTCAAGAGTTTTTGTTACTAATTCAGCTACTTCTTAGTCAGTGTTAATATTGTCCACATAGTGCTTGCCTTTGGGAGCTCTATACACTGATAGACTGAAATATTACCTCATTTGATTTACATTGGCGTCTCTTCACTTGGGTCACTGCCGTCCTGTCCTTTTTTCCTATTGTCATGGGATGGAGACGATACAGAATTGAAACATCTCAGCATACTCATCAAGGAATTTTTGAAGGATTTGCAAAGGAAAAAGTAGATGAATGGATCCAGGCATGCATTTAAGGATGTTAACCAGAGTGTGCTTTCTTTGACGTAGAACAGAGTATTCTCAGCAGCACAATCAAAGACGTCCCGGGTTTGACTCAGGGTGTAGGGAATTCGGGCAAAATGGAATGGAACAAAACATATAAAAAATACAGCAATGATAATGAAAACCTTGATGTTTACCTTTTTCTTGGGGACTTTGCCAGCACCCCTTGTTCTCACATATGACTTGTACAGTTCTTTGGTAATGAGCGTGTAGCATACAATGACAATTAGAAAATTAATCCAGAAAATGACTTGACAGACATAATTGACTATTTCATGCCAGACCAGACCAAATTCTGACTTCAGAAATGAACATTTCTTCACAGTCTTGTCACTTGGCCTCCTGTTGGTTAGAATCATGTTAGGCAAGGAGATTAAGAACATGAACGCCCAGATGACAACCGAGAGAATCTTAGCCCCCAAGAGATTGCTGGGGTTGGCCGTCTTAAAGGGCCTGGTGGTCTTCTGGTAGCGATCGATAGTTATTAGTCCTAGGAATGAGATACTGATGTACATCGTGAAATAGAACACGACCGAGGTCACCTGGCACACAAAGGCCCTCAGAGGTCCTGTTCCCAGTTTAGTATCGCTGAGGATTTTGAATGGAAAAGTCAGAATCATGAGGAGATCGGAAATGACTGTATTCTTAAGGAAAATAATGAAGTTGGATTTACTGCGGATTTGAAAGAAAATCCTCATTGCCAGGCTGTTTGTGATGAGTCCAACAAAAAACAGGACAGTGTAGAGGAGTGGGAAGAGCACCTGGGTAATCTTGTAGTCTCTGCTGCACTGGCTGCTGTTCCCAGCCACAGAGGTGAGGTTGTCCATGGCTCGTGTGTCTCTCTGCTACCTAGAGGGGGATGGAGGGAATGGTTATTTTCAGGTCCCTGCTATCTGATTTTGCCCTCATCTCTGTGGGTAACGTTTTTGGGGAGACTTCTCTAAAAATTGAGGTGCCTGATCCTCATTGGGGCAGTTAATAAAGAACACAGAAAAACCAAATCAAAATATTTCATAGTGGCAGATATCCTATTTGCACAGTAAAATAGTCTGAAGAACATTATATGAAGATGTGGTTGCTTTGTATTTGTAAATTTTTGAATGTTTGCCTGTTGTAGAACATTTTTGATCTTAGGCAAAAGTGCATATACATAAAAACTAGAAGAGAAATACTTAGGCTATGCTTTATTCTTCTCCAGTTTCATTTCCTTACCTTCTGACTGTGTTGTTTTCATTCATAGTCACTTTTCCTATAGCATTCCTTACTACTGGACTTCATTTTCTGTAGTACCTTCAAAGGGTTCTAAGGAGAAATGACTGATAATTGCATAGTAGACTTTTAAAGTAAAAAGTGAAAAGAAGTTTGTATGAAATCACTTATGTAAAATTTATTGTTAAATAAAAAGCAGAAAACAAATTTTTCCATTTATAATTGGAATGTATTTCTGCCTCTGTATTGCTCTGTCATCCATTTGAAAATCAGCCTCACGAGTATTCTTTGGCTGCAAGTATTTTAACCTATGTGCATCTCTTTTCCAGCTTTGCTTAGTTAATTTTAAGGTTTCATGTATGTTTTCTTGACTGTCATTCAGGAAAAATTTTTAAATGGTTAAAAAAATATGAGGAAATGATTTCTCTATATAGTCATTAGATGGCATTCCTCAAAATACCCTAGGCATACTTTCTAGGTTTATAGAGTGTATAATGGTAGCTAAAATAAAATACCAAGATCATGTCTTTGCCTGGATCCATAGGATTTTATACCACAACAGGCAGCTATGAAGGAAATTAACACTTGACTTGAATATATTAACTTGAATACATTATTTGGCATCTAAGTTTTGAAATTTAAAATGAAATTTTTAAAATTTGAATTCATCAAAAACCAGTGGAATTGATTCTAAAGAAAAAATTATTCCTAAATATAAGACATGGTAATATTAAAGCACAAATACCTCAATACCAAGAAAAACTTCTAAGTTCCCCCAAATGTCAATGGAATTCTTTTTTCCATTCTTTTATTATTGAACGTTAAACCAATTAAGGTTTACGTCATACCCCTCCTCTCCAGTTTAACTTAAAAAAAAAAATGACTAAATAAACCCTAGAATTTGATAGAAGATAACCGACTTACCCTTACTTGCTACTGCTATTTTTCTTTGTGTATGCCTTGATAGTTTTGGAAATTATACTTTGAGAATGCTCATTTTTCATAAACTGTTGCTTGTTTAATAAGTATTCTTGACATGAAGAACTTCAGCTCCCCCTAACTATAGCAAATCTCATTTTATATTCAAGATAAAATAAGTGAGACCATTTGATTTTTTTCCATGTTCTGTATAATTTCCTTTTAGTGAAGAAGTTAGTGGTTATCTCCAGCATCATTAATGCAGCTAGTATTTTAGTTTGTATTCCATTTAAGTACTCACATTGATATTGCTATTAAAGGTTTCCAACTTAAGAAAACTTGAAAAAAATATACACACACACCATAGTGCAAAGACATATGCTTGTCAAATACTTCTAGGTATAAAATTACCTGGTTACTCTTGATGCTGAAGGATTTGAATGTATCCAGTAAGTGGAAGTTAATACAGCCTGTAGAGTGGCATCTGGTATTTTCCTTTTTAATGTCTTAGTTTAGCTGCTCACACTCTTTATGATAGAGAATCTGCTGAGGTTTCATCAGTCAGGTCTTGAGTGTTCTAGAGAGAAATAGTGGGAGAGAGGAAGAGGACTTCACAATCAGAAATTACCTTCAGATGCCGTGGAGCCAGGGCTGTGCAGACATTGTATTTCCGTCTGACCCGCTTTTAGGACTTCTGCTTTTATTTCCTTGGGAAATATGGGGAACGGTGGGTGAGAAATCATCTTTTAAATAGCAGTTTAAAATCCTGTGGCTTTTTACTGAAACCTGCCATAGAGTTGATGCTTTGTGAGCTCTTTGGGTTATTTCCCATGCAAATGATAAGTCTAAGAGATCAAGCCTACTGATGTCTGCTTCCTGGAGAAGGCTGCAGACTTGCTTTGTCAGATGGTTATTTACCTGAAACCATATTGTGCCCAACATTGGTGATCTGTTGCCTTTTAGCAAGTAATCACATTAACTCGTAATGTGTGCTCATTAGGGATGTTAGGTCTCTTGCTCTTTGTTTCTTTTCCTGGTTAATAATGTCATTATTTTAAATCTGTATTTGATCAGCTCTTTGTAGGCGACACAATTTCCTCCCATTATAAAATTGAAGATTCTAAAATTACATTAGGAAAGAAAAAAACAGTTGTATCCATTGCTAGGCTTATTATATAGGACTTCTATGCCTGTCTTGAGTAGAGTTTAAATAAATTTCTTTTGACTTTGCCTTTGTTTTTGTGGGAAATACATCATTCATTGAGGGCTTTCCAGGTGGCTCAGTGGTAAAGAATCTGCCTGCCAAGCAGGAGACATGGGTTCAATCCCTGGGTTGGGAAGATCCCCTGGAGAAGGAAATAGCTACCCATTCCAGTATTCTTGCCTAGGAAGTCCTCACAGCCCATGGGGTTGCAAAGGAGTCGGACATGACTTTGCAACTAACAACAACAGTCATTCAGTGAAGAGACTCTATATCACCTTTATATACATACTGTGGATCCTCACGCTTGTGTACACACTCACACACTGTTTCGAACTGTAAGTCCTTCTGTTACCAGAGGATCCACTTGGGTAAGTGTCTTTGTTGTAAATATATCTTTTGATCATTTATTTCTTCTGAGTTTTGAGTGTGTCTGTCTCAGTGTAGATTAGATGATCTTCAGGGATGGCGTTTAAAGTTCAGAACAGCAGCTCAGTGTCACCTGAGGAGTCCTGAGAAATGCACTTCCTTGGGCACCATTCTAGCCCCCGTGGTTCAGAAACTCAAGGATGCAGCCCTCATCTATAGTTGCCTCACTTCTAGTTTCCTGTATGAGTGATGCTCATATACCTTAAGGGTTGAAGACCATTAATTCAAACTAGCTGAGAATTTTGTTGGCATTAATGGATTTGAAATCAAGCTATGGATTTGGGTAATTTCAGTTGGAAATGTCAGTCACGTCATGGTCCCCATCTGTTAGTCATCTAGACATCGGTTTGATGATATACTCTTGGAAAATTAACTTATTTGTTGGTTGAGAGAGAGATCATCCTTTTTGAAAAAGCTTTTATGCCACATATGCTTCAGAATAATGATAGCCCACTTTTGGTTTCTTATATTGTCATGAATTAACTGTTCTGTGAAGTAGATAATCATGTTATTTCTAGTCTCTGGATGATGAAAACGGAGGGGCAGAGCAGCAAAGTTAGAGACCCGATTCCAGCTAGGCTCTCTGGTTCTAGAGCCTGCCCCTGTGGCCACTGTGTATCAAAGTCCCCCCATCTTACTGCCTCCACACCCCTTCCCCTGCACTGAGGCTGAGCAGTGAGAGGTGAATGCCGTGAATGGAATGGCTACACTTCTTTTAGGAAAATAGCAGTCATACTTGCCTTCACACAAGAGTGTCAGCTTTAAGGACTGTTTGTGAAGTGTTTCTAAGACCTTTGGATGAAACAAGGCTCTTGGGGGCAGGGGACATCCTGACTATTTCAACAAATTAATATGCCACACAAAAGGAACACAATTTCGGTATGCTTAACTCATTTATGTTTCCAGATTTCTATAATGCTGGGACTAGGGATTTGAGGGGTAAATGAAAGGTTCCAGTTCTTGATCTAAATTAGCTTTATCTCTCCTCTGACTTTAACTCACAACACCTGTCTCTGAACCTTCTCCAATAGTGTTGTGTTTGTCATTAGAAGGTGACTGGAAAAGTGAACTAATTCTGTATACCCTAGAATTTTTATATACACATGGTTTAACTGGTTTCTTTTTTATTGAGTCTACTATCGAGTCTCTTTATCCAAAAATACATATTTGTTTCAAATAGGATTACTGGGAATGGAGGGGGCCATGCCCTGAAACGGTAGGAACCTGTGGTCCTTGTGAAACTGGGTTGGGGAGGAGATGAAGAGGTAATGATGCCCTTGGATTAGCTCTTAGTGCTAATTTAGTTCTCTTGTCTTATGGTTTTGAAATGCAGTTGTGTTGACATTAGTGAACATTTTGATGGAGCACATGCATTTTTAAGGCATTTCTCCTGTCATCTAATTTGGCTTTACCTGTTAGAATGTAGAAATTTAGGTTAGATGTTATAAGATAAATTCCAAAAGTAAAGAGTATCGGGCATTGTGATGTTTAGCAAAAACCAAAATAAAGAATACTATCTCTGGTGATCCAGTTATTTGTCATCCTTGTCTTGCACGTTTTGCTTGAAAGCAGAGGAATAGTATCTATAATTAATCCTCTTGCCAGCCATAATGCTCCTAGGATGCTCTGAGTTGTTTGGATAAAGGCCTTGTTCTGGCCATACTGTTGACTATAAGCTCTTATCGTACAAAGCTTTCCTTTACAAATCTAATTATAGGAGTCCCTGATTCGCTTGATTTAGAAAAAGTTACTCAAGGTCAGGTGTCATAGTACTGAGAAACTGCTGCTAATTTCCTTCTTCTTTAGCACAGCCTCCCCCACAGTGTACACATCCATTCTCCTCCACCAGCCCAAGGCTTATTCCTTCTGTAACAATGATTTGAATTTATTCTATTCTGTACAGAATAATGTGGTCCATTGAATGCTTCAGCTGAAAGAAATAATGACTGGAGTTGAAAGGAGAGTTCACAGCTCTAATAATCTCACCACCGTGGTCACATCCTTATGAACTCACATGCAAGTTTTGGCAACATTTCTAGTCATTTATTTTAAAGAAATGAAGATGACTAACATCGGACTTCAGTTAATTCCCGTTTTCCCTTCTCAGAACATTGGGCTTAAGGGACATCTTTCAATTTCTATGGTATCAATTCAACAAGCCTTCCAGAGTTTTTGGATGTGTATCCCCCTAATTGCTCTTAAAATCAATTAAGTCTTTGTGAGTTTGAGATATTATCTGAAGAAAGGAAACTGATTGATCTGGAGGATAAGATTTTCAGAGCTCGGTTTACAGCGAGGTGACCTTCTTAACACAAGGACAGCAGTGGGCTAGCATGAACGGGGATGGCTAGACTTCTGTAGTCTGTCCTATGGATTCTTTCTCTGGCCCAACAGATGTGTCCTTCAGGGTATCAAGAAGACAATAATTCTTTGATACTGATCTTTTGGGCTTCCCTGGTAGCTCAGACAGTAAAGAATCTGCCTGCAATGCAGGAAACCTCTGTTTGATCCCTAGGGCTGGAAAAATCCCCTGGAGAAGGGAATGGCTACCCACTCCATTATTCTTGCCTGGAGAATTCCATGGATGGAAGAGCCTGGCGGGCTCCAGTCCATGCAGTCTCAAAGAGTTGGACATGAGTGAGTGACTAACACTTTCATTGAGCTTTTACAGCCATGCAACTTTGGGGTGTTTTAATACTTAATTGAAAGGGCAGAACTTAACTGATACCTTTGGTAATATGTAGTCCATTTTCTGAGATTGACCTTATTCTCATGTGTATATTGCTATTTGAAGACTTGTACATTTTCTACATGCACAAAAAATTGATGTAAACCAATCTTGTAGGCTACTGAAAGAGAGTTGCTTTTAAAAACGTTGCCTTTCCTCTTTGAAAGCCAGTAACAGCTATCATGATTGCCCTAGAAAATGGTAAATGTCGGAAAAGCTGTCTCCATGCCCCATATAGAGAGTGACCAGTGCTTTGGGCTTTTTTTCCCCCAGCTAGCTGCAAGCTTCTCTTGTTTTTTTAATTGCATCCCCTGACTCTTACCTCATGACTTTGCCTCTGGCCCATTCCCTGAGCATAATAGGGCCAGTGAACTGATACAAGCGTCTCCCTTCTGCACCTCCAGATTTTCCTGTATTTTCACCAGTTTTCATTTCTGTCTGTGGTTAAGTAGAAAGATGTCCTCGTCCTTCTTCTGAAGTTAATCCAGACAAGAGGTCACTGTTGCCTGTCTCCTTTGTCAGTATTATCTGCCTTCCAATCCGGACTTGAAACATAGCTTTGAAACGCGAGTATGTCATTGGTCATCCTAATAAAGTGATCGCTGTCCTCTCAAGCTATTTTTCTTTACACTCAGCTGCTAGTAAGTGTGGGCTGCTTCCCTCACAGTCACCATTGCGCCATCACTCTTACTCCAGCGTCCTGTTTCCTCCTCTCTGCCTCTACCACTCTAGAGAAACTTCTCTTTTGAGGTTCACACGTTTTTTTTTGTTTGTTTGTTTGTTTTGTTTTTTTTAAGAAACAAGTCAGGGAAGCCAGCATCCAATGTGATTTTTTAACTATTTTCAACACTGTTGATGGCCCCTGTTATTCACTGTTGCTTCCCTCACTTTTGTAACCTTGACTTCTCTGGTTACTTGTTAATTATGGAGAATGTATGTCCATCATTTGATGACTTATTTATCCCCTTCACTGTCACCGCATTCTTCCCTCCCATACCCTGTCCAAAGAGAACATGGGGGATTTGAATCCCTTCTAGTGACATATTGCTTTTTTCCCTAAGCTGTCACTTCTACACTATACCCGCTGTCAAACTACCTACTAGACATTTGTAATATGTTTCCACCCACCCCTTGAATTTTTCTAACCTAATGGTGAATTCATGAGCTCCCTACCCTTATAACCTGTTCCATTTCCCACCAACAAATTTTATCTAGTGAGTCCATCTTGAAACTTCCTAATCCTTTCCTAACTTCTTCCAGGTACCTCTTGATTTTGCTTCTTATTTTTTATTTCTACCATTAAGACCTAATTTATACCCTACAAACTTTTTTGGTCTTTTTCTGTCTCTCATTTCTCATCTTCAGTTTTTCAACACTTAGTTATCAAGCCAACTTTTCTATAAAATTATGTTTTGTTCTTATCTGCACCCCTGCCCCATTCTTTTAGTTTTCTGGTTGATCTACTTAATTATTCCTTGTTTCACATATTTAACAAATCTTAAGCGCCATGAAGGAGAATATAAATGTGAATAAAATAGACCTGGGTTCTTCCTCACAAAACGGACAGTCTGGCGGGGAAGACAGACATTTAACAGATACTGAGAAAATAAATACTGTACACCATGATAAATGCTCCGAAGTCTGTCCTCTCCACTCCTTCCCCTGTAGTGAGGGTTTCCACTGAACTCGAGTGACAGAAATGCTGTCATTGTACACAGCATTTCTACAAGTGCAGTTGAGGATGTCGAGAGTATTTCAGGTGGCAGGAGGAGACCAGCAAAGGAAGGAGGTGCTCAGCGCCTTTGGGAAATGCTGAGTAGGAACGTGGTTGTAGGGTCCTTACTGGGGGAGGTGCAGTAATATGAATGGGCAGCAGGGGGTGCTGTATCTGATGTGCCACTGAGCATTTTTACAGACATTTTACATTTTACATTTCTCAGTTCTCACCCAAGCCTTGTAATGAAGGAGGTGTTATCAGTTTTTAGAGGAAGAATCTGAAGCTCAAAAAGTCTCGTTATCCTGGACCATGGCGTTGGCAAGGGCATACCCTGGGTTCAGTCACAGCCCTCTCTTACCCTGATCTTGGGCTGTTATTTGATCAGTGTGGAGCCATAGTACTCCTTGTCCATAGAACACATGGATCTTTCTAGGATACCTTCCTTCCTCTTCCCTGTTTGGGCTTCAAGCTCTGCAGATGCTGCTGGGATGACACTGAATCTGTACTCTTTGATCAGGGGACATTCATCCGTGCATTTTTTTCAGGGTTCGTAGTACCTTGTCTTGCCATAGGTAGGTACTCTCTAAACAGCTGTTGCTAACATCTTCCCATCCCCCCTCACACTCAAGTTTGCATCAGAACCACTTGACAGGTGACTTAGCTGAAAACAATCACCAGGGCACATGGTCGCCTTTCTGTTCCCTTTGTAGGGCTTATATTTACACATCCCACCAGACAAAAAGGAAGTATATCAGTAATGCTGTGGAGGAACAGCAAAATCAGAGATTAGCGCAGTAGCTCAGGTCGTAGAGCTATAGGAATCACTGTCTATGTTGACTTTATGCTGGGGTTAGGTCTGTCTGTTGAGACTTTAGAAGAGATCATGCAACTCAGGATATTAAATAACAGCTTCTAGAAAACACTGCTAGCTTTTTTTTTTTAAGAAGGCAAATTTGAGCGCTTAAAATAACATTTGGGGACATGGTAGCAAGATAGATTGGCAGATTATATGCAACTGTATGCTTCTGATAAAATGTTCTAAAGAAGGAAGCAATGCAAGAAGTGGTGCCTTGAATGCAGGCAGGTGAGAGAAAGAGAGAAGGACAAAAAGAGACTGAGAGAACAGTGACTGAAACTGAGAAGAAACAGGGTCTTACTTCAAGACTGCAGAAGCAAAATGCTACTTTGTGCAGAGTAGACACACAGAGTGTACTGCATATTGAACATTAGTTCTTCAGATCACAAGGGCTCTGCTCTTTTTTGCAGCCACTGCTAATTTATATGCACAGGACATAGTCTGTTTTCCCTGGGACAAATCTTTTCCTTCTGTGAGCTTCTTAGGGATAGATGCTATTAGTGATAGTAAGTACCTCACACGAGTAAGTATGGGCAAATGGTAAGAAAAGGACATAGGCTAAATGACAGAACTAGGAATTTTACTAAGAAAATTTAGGAATATAGGATCAAAGAGAAAAGATTACATAGAAAAATCCAAAACCAGGCATAAGAGAGGACATATCTTGGATTATTCAATATTGGCTAAGGAATGTGTTTTTGTGATGCCCTGCCTTAGTAATTTCCTCTCCTGTGTAGGAAGAACAGTGCTTGAATTCACTGTGTCTGGGGTGGGGGGGAGGTGGTTCAGGAGAGGAAGGTGGTATCAAAATGTGTTTGCATTTCCAACTATTTTTCTTACACCTAATAAGACCATGCTGTCTTTTGTTTACATTTGGAAAGAGATATACATTCTTATGTCTTACACAGTCCTGTTGGAAGTTAATGGAACTGTGTGTTTGTTTTTTTTTTTATAATAAAAGTAGTTGAGGATCCTAGCAAAAATATAAACTGTTTCAAAATGTTTAGTGAATGTAGAAAACCGAGCTTACTAAGAAATAACGTTTTCCATAAGGAAAAAATATAGCTAGTATGTAATTAGGATGTGACATTAACACCATGTTAAATTTTAAACAATCAAGAGTCAAAACTTACTCTGTAAGGTACGCCCACATCAACTGCTTCTATTAAGACTTCAGGTCAGTTGACACTTTTTTGTTTTTTTTGTTTTTTAAACTTTAGCAAGTTCCAGACTGGAAAAACAAGGGTGTTGCCAGTGGAGGTTGAGGTGAATTGAAAGGCGGGCCAGATGCCACCACCACAGGAGCCAGCATGGAGATGCTGTGGTTAGCGCATTTCATGTCCATGCACCCCGCCCTTTAAACAGGGCTTTCAGAATGCGTTTTCTCTTTTTCAGGATGAGTCTTCAAGTCATGAATGTAACCAGCGCACAATCCTTCTTTACGGAGTGGGAAAAGAGCGTGACGAAGCCAGGCATCAGCTGAAGAAGATTACCAAAGATATTTTGAAAATCCTAAATAAGAAGAGCAACACAGAGCCAGGGGGTAAAGAGCCCTCATGCATTCCCCCCATTGTGCTCTCTCTTGTCTTCCGCCTTAGCACAGTCTTTATCAAAGTCATCCGTGGCGTGGTCAGCAGTGTTTCCTCTCCCACATGACTGTTACATTGAAATATGAATAAGCACATTGAAATTTTAAGGCCTTGATTCCATTTATAGTAATCCTTGCATTTAAAATGGTGCCTTCCCTGCATAGATAGAGGTAATTTTTACTTGTTCCTCTTTTTTTCACATTTCCCAAATTTTCTGCAATAGTCATATATAAAGTATTAAAAGAACTTCCCTGGTGGCTCTGCAGGTGAAGAATCTACCTGCAGTGCAGAGACACAGGGTATGTGGGTTCAGTCTCTGTGTTGGCGAGATCCCCTGGAGAAGGAAATGGCAACCATTCCAGTATTTTTGCCTGAAAAATCCCATGGACAGAGAAGCCTGGTGGGCTACAGTCAGAAGGTCGCAAAGAGTCGGACATGACTGAGTGACTAAGCATACGTGATACAGTATTAAAAAATGGAAAACCCTTAGTCTGGAAGAGGTCTGTTGCCCTAATTCCATCCTTTTCTCAAGCTTGCAGTTGGCTCATCATATTTTTTGTTGTTTAGCCGCTCGGTCATGTCAGACTCTTGGCAACCCCTTGGACCTTAGCCCGCCAGACTTCTTCGTCCATGGGATTTCCCAGGCAAGAATACTGGAATAGGTTGACATGTCCTCCTCCAAGGGGGTCTTCCTGACCCAGGGATAGAACCCACATCTCCTGCATTGGCAGGCGTATTCTTTACCACTGAGCCACCAGGAAAGCCCCATCATCTTTACATGATAATTTAAACATGTGACAGTGTAGTGACTGATCTTTTCTTACGTTATTCAGAAGAATAATTGCCATAGGTGGGGCTACTTGCATCCCCAAACAATGTTAAAAAGAAGACTGGGTCTTTGCTCCATAATGCTTTTACTTGGAATGTTCTTTCCTCAGTCTTTTTGCATAGTTTTTACAGTGAAGTTCTGCGTTTGTATTATGTCACCTTATTGCACAATTGGAATTTTGTAATTATCCGCTTCACATTGGCCTAATTACCCTTTCCAAAGTTTATTTTATTAGCTAGTCATATGATTTAAAATGTGATATCATTTTGTATATTCCACTACCACCAGTGGTGTTTATTTCTCTTTTACTTAGGTAATACAATGGGAAAAATGTTTGGACTTTCCCTATGAAAATACCACACACTTCCTGCACATGGCATAAACCACCTCTAGGCATTCCACTTTGTTGTTCACTACAAAATGAATACTGTTTTATGAACCTTTTCCCAGAGGATCCAGTCTTAGAACTTTAACTGAACAAAAATACTGAAGCTTGTCCACAGTAGATCTTTCCTACAGAAAAGTGTAGATATAACCAGTGCAAATAGCCCTTTCCTCTCCATCATTAAGGGTGCAGATGCAGAAACAAGGTAGGAGGGTGGCATGTTTTTCAGTCTGAAAGTGTGTTTTGGGCATCTGGTGTATTAGAGCTCAGTGGGACAGCTACCTTCCTGTTATTTACATCAGATTCCCGAACTCTCTTCTGTGGCCACACAAGGAGCTAGCGCTGTAGGAGCTCCATGAGGTTGTGGAAGGGAAATGAAACCTGTTGGCCTTATCGAGATTGTGAAGAGGGGGAAGAGCTGCTCTAAAAAAAACTGTTGATCTGCTCTTTTTCTGTTTTCTCTATTAAAGAAAAGAGGAAATAGGCTCAATTTCGAAGCTCAGCAGCTGGCTAGCAAAATGTATCCGAAACTACCTTTTTGTATATTTGAGAATGGGATGGGCACTATCTCTTTAGGAGGTTCAGTAATACATGCTTTTCCTAAATTAATTTCAGCAAGTCTTTCCAGATCCTGTGGAATGTTTGGTGCTGGAAGGCTGAGGCGTAGGACAAGGAAGGAAGCACTGTGGTGTCCCTTTCTGCTGAGTCCACTTCCTTTCTTTACAAAGAGTTTTTTTTAAATGCTCAACTATCGTCTGTCCCATCTTTGGACTAGTCTCTTAAATTGGCAGTTCTTGCTTGTGAACTCACCAGGAGATCACTGTTCTTCCACGCTGACTTTTGAGCTGTTCAGTACTAGAGGCACCGCTGAGGAGAGGGGCATCTTCAGTGGGGATTTTGTCTTTCCCACATTCTAAATAAAACTTCTCATCAATCAGGAATATATTTGTTAATCTGGGATAGCGAGCTGCCTTCTGCTAAGGAGTCTTAAGTTTAAGCCACTATGTAAACACTAACATTGATATGCTGATGAGGCCAGAAACAGGTAGTGTTAGCATGTGTTTGATTTGTGGTTACAAATAAAAACATGACTTTGAGGAACTCATTAGGTGTGCTCTCAGATCAACCACACTTTGCCCGGGAGGGTGGGGTGGATTCATAATCTAATGTTGAAGTGACATTTCTAGTCGAACATAGGCAAGTCTCATTCTACATTTACATTGACAGGTCATCCTTGGGTGTGAATTTTCAAACCATTAATGAAGTTTATCATAACAGCAAAAGCCCAAACTTCTAGGATTAGAGAGATTCAGTATATGTGCTGTTGAAGTGAGCACCAGGGTTAGAGTTGTTTTAAAAAATGGAAGACCAAAATTAAGCCACAGAAGAGCAATAATATATATTTTGAAAGCAATTGAACATAAAACAGATGAAAATCTATGAATTGCTGTTATTGCTTATGTAAATATCATTAAAATAAAATATTCCTTTGAGAACTACCAGTAATTTCTTCAAGTTTTCTTTCACTTAACTATATGTAAGTAAATAGAACTTATTAATATAGACAAACCAATAAAGAGGCCTTTTTGAGTTCTCATACTGGGTCTTCATCCTCAGTTCTGTTACTTTTCTTGATGACACACTTGGTTTTAGTCCCAAGAAAGACTAAATATATTAACTTCACTTCCAAAGCTCATGGTACCCAAGAATATTGGTGTAAGCTTTCAGTCTTGGATCAATGATGTTAGTAAGTGAAAAATTCAAAACTTGAATGTTTTAAACACACTTTTGACCTGTGAGCAGCTATATTGAAGGCAAAATATCACACTTACTTTGTACCTGAGAATAGACATTGAAAACCAAGTAGGTTTTATGAACTTCTTTGTTCTTATTCTTTGCATTATATTCGGTGTTACTTGGCAAAAGTTACACATAATCTTGTACCTTATGTTACTTAGCACGTTTTAATTCTCTGTCTGTTTGCTTTAGGAAATAAAACAGCCTGGGTTTTTTGCTTGTATTTTGCCCCTTAACCATACTTGCTTGTTGTTGAAAGAGAAATCTCCTTTCTTCCTAACGTTGTTTTGTAAAACATTTGCTATTACATTTGCTATTAGCAAACTATTTAAGTGTAGTGAAATCTTTCTTGTATCTTAAATAAAAAAAAAATCTGTAAAATTACCTTTGTTCCCTGAAATTAAACTTTCCCAAATAAGATGAGGAGGCTTTTGTTTCAGTAGCATTTGATTACTTAGAATCATAGTGTTGGAAAAGATCATGGAGATCATACAATATAGCATTTTCTTGCTTTTAGATTTGTTTTTGTAAATATATATATTAAAAAATAATTTAAAATAGGACCTAATTATTTCTGGATCTTATCTTCAGAACTGTCAAGAATAAGAGCCCTTCTGGAATAAGCTATGTTCATAGTATTTCTTACTTTTATTTTTTCCAAACTTCTTTATGTTAAATTGATAAAGTTAGCACTTTTCCATTAATTTGGACAGATTTAATTCTTTCCTACCCCCTAAAAAGTTAGGAATTGTGTAGCTTTCCCTTTTTACATACTGAGTTGTTACAGAGTCACCTAACAAGATGCCAATGGAGTTTTCTGTTACATCCATTTGAGCCTGGGTGATTTCTTTTTTCCCCATTCAATGTTGATATCATATATTAAAACTCAGTAAGAAATATTTAAGGAGGGATTTCTCATTAATCCTGGAGAAGGGAATGGCAACCCATCCAGTATTCTTACCTGGAGAATTACATGGAGAGAGAAGCCTGGTGGAGCTAGGGCTACGGTTGCAAAGAGTCAGACATGACTGAGCAACTATCATTTCTCATTAATAGCCAAAATTTAAATATATTACATAAATGAGAATGGATAATGTTTAGAAAATAATTGGAATTACCTCATCAATATGGATCAACCTCAGAAGAATACTATTGAGTGAAAAATGACAGATATAAAAAGTACATATCATATGATTCCATTGGTATAAAGTGAGCAGCACTAATCTGAGCCAATAGAGGACAGGCTCTTGGTTCTCTGGGGAGGGGAAGTGACTGCATGGAACCTGAGAGGGCTTCTAGGGTTTTGGTATGCAATTTTGTGATTTGAGTTTTATTACATGAATTAATTTCTTTTGTAGAAATTCAGTGAGTCTGTACACTTTTCCGTATGTGTGCTATACTTCAGTAAACAGGTATCCCTGAAAAAGGTCAGGAGCTTCAACTACATGAAAAATAATGTATCCACTATGTGTTTATTTAGTTGGAGATGAAGGACAGAAAGCCAGGAAGAACAAACAGGAAGCATTTCCAACCCTGGAGACTGTGTTCACAAAACTGCAACTCCTTTCCTATTTCGATCAGCATCAAGTGACATCTCAGGTAGCCATTAAAGCTGATTGATTATGGGGCTGGGATGTTTCCTTAAATCTCTTTGGTGCAATATGTGTTTTCTGCCTGCGTCTTATAAATGCATTTTTAAAACGTATTTGGAAGTGTCCTAAAACTATCGAGTCGTTCAGTTTCAAATGTCAGTTTACTTTTCTCAGAGGATTAATTTTTATCCTAGAAATATTTTTACCTTGTGATAATAATCAGCACTACATAATCTCTAGTGCAAACCTTACATTATTACATTTTGTGTCCTACGTGGCTGATTGATAAGGGAGAAATCTGTTAAGGACTGAAACAAAGTACTTTGCAATCGGGAAGAAACCAAATCCATAGGTAGTCAAAGGAATATCTGGAAATTAATTAAACATTTATAGTTCTACCTTTGGGAGAGTTAGGTCAAGATTTTAATGACAACTTGTCTTATTTCTTCAAATTATAGTTGTTTTAAGGATATTATTTGATTTGTACATGATTTTGTTTTCTGTAGAAATATGGTTCAACTTCTAAGTAGAATCATGTATAAATTCACATTTCTTACACCCCAAAGTTAAAATGATACATAAAAGATATTTGGAATATTGGTCTTCTAATTACTTTCACTTTTTCACATAGATTTCTAACAATGTGCTGGAACAAATCACAAGCTTTGCATCAGGAACATCATACCATCTCCCATTGGCTCACCATATTCAGCTCATCTTTGATCTCATGGAGCCAGCACTGAATATCAATGGGCTCATTGACTTCGCAATACAGGTATCAAAGACATCCTGCCTTTTAGCAAAGCAAACCTACTAGGCATTGTATAGTTTACAGTGAGCCACCCCGTGCAATTTTATATAGTTGGGACATTCTGAGTCAACAGTATCTAACTAGCATTTTCAACTAGCACTGTGTCCATAATTTTCAATTAAATATAATTGGTGTTAAAATAGAATAGTAAAAAAGTGAGAGTTTTGACTGTATTTCTTATTTGTCTTTTGTTGTTTTGCTTAGGGAAAGGTGAAAATTTGTTTGCTGTTTATAATAGAGTATATTTTATGTAAGAGCAAAAAATATGAAACATTGATTTGTTCCACTATTTTTCTTGTACACATACTTGAGTTCTTTTGTTAGTATATGTTATTAGTGAGTAGAAATAAAACACATCTTTTACTTATTCTGTTGGAGGTGTTAGCATTGTTAATAATAAGAAAATACTGAAGAATAACTTCCATTTATTGAAAATGAGATGTAAATGGAAAAAAATCAAGAAGTTAGGGGTGTTTTTTTCCTGAAATTATCCAGTCCAGAACTTTGGACCACCATAAAATTTTGGCAACTATTTCAGTATTGAATCCCTCTTGATGTCATGGACCATGATGCCCGTACAGAAGGAAAACTAAAATTTGATAAAGGATTACAAGTAAAAGCTATTTAATTGCCTGAGGTACTGCAGTGGTGGTTTTCTATGTATATAGTCCTGCCGCAGAACGAGGAAGGAGATCAAGCAATTTTGGGATGACTCAGTATACCCAGAGTTTGTAAAAATTAACGTTTTTTCCTATTTGTTCTGGCAGCTACATGCTTATTCTGTCCCTTTTGCAGCTCCTGAATGAACTGAGTGTTGTGGAAGCGGAACTCCTCCTGAAATCCTCCAGCCTGGCAGGAAGTTACACGACAGGACTGTGTGTCTGCATTGTGGCTGTCCTCAGGCGTTACCACAGCTGTCTGATCCTGAATCCTGATCAGACAGCCCAGGTGTTTGAAGGGTTGGTATATTCTAGAATGTGTAATGTGGCTTTTTTAAACAAGCTTTATTTTGAAATAATAACTTAATATAAAGTTTGAAAGAAGAACAAAGGCCTTCCTATATACCCTTTTCACAGATTTAACAATAGAATGTGTATTTGTGATAAAGTTTTATAGTGGCTTTAAACATAAAATAGTACTGCTTCATAAAAAGATGCATAGTTAAAGAATGTCTGTGCCCGGAAGCGTTTATCAGAAAGGTGATAAAAGGGAAAAAAGCCTGTCTGCCTACTTCTCTCTCCCTAGTTACTGTCATCTCTACTGACCAGAATCCTGAATTATTATGTTTGGCAAATATGTGGTTGCTTCTTTGTTCACGTAATTTCAGTTTCTATTTGGAGAATCCAACTCCAAATAAGCTTTGAATACATATCATCTTACAGATTTAACTTTTCAATTTATTTTTTTTTAATAAATTAAAGGAAAATTTTGATGAGTTAATCTAGAATAAATGACTTTTTGATTCTTAGTCTTTTTCAGTTTGGATGAATTGTAGGCTAAGGTTTTCTCTACTACCGTTAGAGAAGTTGGGCTAAGTTATTACATCACTACTATTAGAGGCTGAAATTACTGGGGCCAGAGAAATATAATGAGCTGTCAAAACACTTATTCTGAGCTCTCTCTTGTCCACTGCAGACTTCTTTCTCCAGGCTTTATGTATATGTAAAAGAAAGGCAACTTCTTTTTCTTTTTCTTCGATTTTTCCTCCTGGGCTCAAAGGACAAACATGGAGTTCTTTGGTTTCACAGTGCCTTTTTTTTTTGGTAATCCAGCACATGTAATCTATCTATTTAACAGCAGCTTTTGGAGGGAAGAGGAAATGCTACCACATTAATTCTACACATAGGTTTTTAAATTTCTAACTATTCTTTGAAGTCTTAAAGATGTTTCTGTAATAACCATATAAAAAACCAGAACAAAGTAAATCCAATTATTGTTACATTCAGTTCATATAAGAGGCTGTCTCTTAACTACATGTGCTTTTCTTTAACTGCATTTCCCAAGGTGAACCATTTTTACTTTAAAGTTGAAGGGGAACACATGTACACCCAAGGTGGATTCATGTCAATGTATGGCAAAACCAACACAATATTGTAAAGAAAAAAGTCTTTCTTGAATTTGTTACAATAAAAAAAAAAAATAATCCAGTTTATAGGAAAGAAAAAAAAAGTGATTACTATATTGGAGTAGAGTTCTGATTATAGTAGAGGGATTATATGCCTTCTATAATCACTGTGAATGCTAATCAAAAAAATAAAGTTGAAGTACATTTTTGACTAGTTTTTAGGCGTAAGTAGAATTTTTGCTTTTAGACTTTTGCTAACATTGAACTTGACATAAATATTTCTGTGCCTCTTCTCTATTTGCAGCCATCGTCACCTAACAAATACTATCTTATCATTTGGAGACCCCTCAATCTTTCCTTCAAGCTTGTCTCTCCTATTCTGGCCTCTTTCTTCAGTTTTTTCTCTGTGACCAGAGTCAGCAGAATTTTTTTCTCTGTTGAGCCGGTTGTTAAATATTTTAGCCTTGGTGAGCCATACGTTTTCTCTTCATATGAGAGAAAAGCCACAGATAATAAACACTTAAATTATTACTAAGTGACGTCTGAAACATCCCTGGTATTCCTAAATGTAAGAAAATAGCTACCTTAGAATCCAGAAAATATAGAGCTATTTTACAGCCCTCAACTGCCCTGTGGAGTTGAATAATTAGTACCATTTTACGAGTCAAGAAACTGACACTCGGGTCTGTTAGTTGGAGTGTTGTACCCAGCATCTCATAGCTAATAAATCCACCAGATTGCTGAAACAGTTAGCAATCATTCATGCAGCTCATTCATGCTGTTTCATTTACACCATACTTCTTAAATTGTGAATGGAAATGCCCTAATTGGTCATGAAATGAAAATAAAAGTTTTTCACAAGTACTCTTTTTTTTTCCTTTATTTTGAAATTTATGTAATTATCATTTATTTTGATATTTTAAATTTGTATTCTATTAAATGTTTATAAAATCATGTTTGATATTCACTTTATGTTTTTTTTTATTATATATAGTAAAGATAAATGTGTTTCCCAAAACTGTTATTCTGGGTTGGATTTTTTTTTTTTTTTTTTGCACTTACGTAAACAGACTGGATCTCAATGTAAAATATTTCGTTACTTCTAGGAAGTGGCGAGAGCACTGACTTTGATAGAGTAAATGCCTGGCAGTCTTTGAATACATGTTTGTTTTCTTTAATCACAAAATAATTCTTTGCTTTTTCAAGGTATACCTGAAGCTACTTTGGTTTGTATAGGTAACAACTGATTGAAGCAGATACTTTTCTTCTTAACTATGGGACACTTTTGATGTAACTGACAGCCCTTTTCAGTTGCCTGCCTCTGCTGCTGTCAATTCAGAGGCCTTGGGATGCTACATGGTTATTTCTTTGCATGGTTTGCTAGGTCCCACCTCTGATGTTGGGCTGGATTTCTTTCTGGATGTTGTTTGCGCTTCTCTGCCTTATTTTGAAAGGCATTTCTCATTTACACCCACAAAGAAAAAGCCCACCACATGGCAGACCCATTTCAGGGAACACTGCTCTTCCTTTGCGATTGCCAGCTGAATGACAGAGCCGTCAGGGTTCTGCTGATCCCAGAGTGGGAATAACAAGTCCAAGTCTGTGTGAGTCCTCAAATCCCAGGTCTCGAGAAGGGTGCTCAGAAGTGTCGCCTGTGAGTCCAGTGTCCTTCTCAGCCTTGACATCCCGGACTTCCTCCCATCTTCTAAACAGCAGAGAAGGCTCTAGACTGGTCCTCCGGAGAGACTGAGTTCTCTTTTTGGATCTGCTATACACTAGCTCTCTGCCTTGTGGGCAAGTTCCATTACCTTTCTGAGCCCCAGAGCCCTCTTTTTAAGATAAAGAAGGTGAATCAGATGATTTCTGAAACGTTTTTCAGCCTTAATAATCTTGAGTCCTATGTGACACTGTTGTAGTAGTAATGAACTCTGTAGCCAAATGCATCATGGCGGTGGAATCTGACTCTGATAGGTGGGCGGACCACTAGTGTGTCTGTCTGTGTCACGTGAAATTGTGTGGTGTGTGAGTTGTGGCCCAAGAGGCCATCTTTCTGATCTGGGAAACTGGAGTAGTAAATGCTTCTTCTGAATTGCACATGTTATATCACCAAAAAGAAGGGGTTTGGAATTCTTAATTAAGATTAGCTAAAATAAATTTGTTTCTAGTTTGGATAAACAAGGAGAATGTGACCTCAAACCATGAATTTGTCAGTTTCATGCCTGAACCAGCTTATGGTCTTAAAATTGAACTTAACGGACTTACTGATATGAAGATATCGCTTCCTTACAAAGTGGACATGGAGTCCTTTGCACATTTCCTGAATTTATCAATTTTTTTTACTCAAGAGAGGTTGTCTACTAAAACTTTTGTGTCCTAGTGCAGACACTTTATTGATGGACTCCTCCCAATACATCTTCTGCATGCAGGAATTTCTTTTATTTCTTATTGTTAATGGCATTTCTGAAGTTTTAAAAAGACTTAGTGTTTCAATACCATAATAGAAAATGATATTTTATTCAGTTATTTGCTTGCTATAATGATTAGTGTTAACAGTCTGATATCTTTTTTTGTTACTCAAAGTAATCAGGAACATATTGTCACTCTAAAAATCAGGCAATAACATATATATTGACAAAGTATGTGTCTCATGTCCTCATGTACTTTTCTCCTTAGATTGTGTGGTGTGGTAAAGCATGTTGTGAACCCCTCAGAATGTTCTTCCCCTGAAAGATGCATCTTAGCCTACCTCTACGATCTCTACGTGTCATGTAGCCACCTCAGAAGTAAATTTGGAGACCTCTTCAGGTGGGTAGAAGAAAGTCAAAAGGATAAGAATAGGTTTATGCCCCCCCCTCTTTTTTGTGGGCCAACCAATATTGTCATCCTTTTTAATAATGAGAAGTAATCCTTATTATATCTGCCAGAATTCCTATTGAATTACATTTCATTGTACCTATAACCTCCTATTCCAAACTACTATGCATGTTTAACTCTGATTGCAATTTTGGTAGAAGGGAAAACATTCTGTATTTTGCAGTTGCTATTACCTCACTTAGAAAATTGTTTCCCCACCGTTTGCATACTTACTTTCTCCCTGCATTTGTTTCTTTGACTCCTTTACCTTCCTACTTGAAATAGCATTTCTGGCTCCCTGTCCTTCTTTGCAGTTTAGCACTTGTTTCCCCAACAGGGGGAGAGGTGCTGGAAACTCCTTACTTGCTTGATGTTGTTTGAGGAAGTTTAGGTGATTAATTCTAAGTTTGGCGGAGATGGTAATAGCTGACAAAATAAATTTGGAACCTAGAATCAGGCAAGGAAAGAATAGTCAGTTATGATTTTCTTCACTGTCTTGTACCTGGCATCCAGTTTGTTTGTAAATCTGAGAAACTCTGTCTTCCAGGTACATCTAGAATCTGACCACTCTTTATTGCTTTGCCACTCCCACCATGCTCATCTCTTGGTTGGACCATCACATTTTCCTTCTAACTGCTTTCTTGGCTTGCATCCTTGATTGTCTTAAGAGTATTCTCAACATGTCTTCAAAAGTCATCCTTTTGAAACAAGAATAACTTGACATATACCAGTGGCTTCTTACCTACTCCAAATAGAATTCAAAATCCTTTGGGATCTACTGGATTCATCCCTCTCTTCTCTTTCTCTCTGATCAGATTAACCACATGGACCTCCCTGTTGGTCTCCAGACATTGTAAACACACTCCCATCTTGGAGCTTTTGCATTTCACCGTTCTCTTTCCCACAGTTACTTGCCTACTCCTACGGTTCATTCAGGGCTCTGCCTCCCTGATCAGCTCCTTTGAAGAAGGACAGCCCCTGCTCCCACTCTCTGTCATTCTCTGAGCTTAACATTATTCCCCCTCCCGACTCCATACATTATACAGTTATTAATGGTCTGGCTCCTTTCTAGAATATAAAGTTCTTGAGAACAGAAGTTTTATATTTTCTTGATTGCTCTATCCCAGTGCCTTCAGGAGTATCTGGCTCATGGTAAGCACTTCAAAGAAAAAAAAATCTGTCTAAAGAATGATCTATACCTAAAACAAAATCTGTGATATTTTTAATGATACTGATAGGGAAAAAAAATGTGGAAGTATGTCTTTATGAAATGAATTAGGTTTAAAAATAATCCCTTATGAAATACTAATATTTTCCCCTAGAAATAATGTAAAAACAATGCCCCATGTTCTTCTATTACTTTGCAGAGAGCTTTCTCATACATGACTGGGTTCTTGCAATAGCCCTCAAGTTTCTCAAGAAAGCTATAGTGTTTGACCACTAATGCTCCTACAGGGTAGTAAAGCATGTTAAGTGAATTAATTCAAGTAATGCACACTGGCTGGGCAGAAACTTAGGAGACCAACAATGAACTGAGGGGCTACTTAGCATTAGCAGTTAAAGACATGGAAGAAAACTGCAACTCTCTTGGAAAACCTTCAAGTCAAGCATTATTTATAGTCTAGGATTAAGAACGGAGAAGGAAATGGCACCCCACTCCAGTACTCTTGTCTGGAAAACCCCATGGACAGAGGAGCCTGGTGGGCTGCAGTCCTTGGGGTCGCTAAGAGTCGGACACAACTGAGCGACTTCACTTTCACGCATTGGAGAAGGAAGTGGCAACCCACTCCGTTCTTGCCTGGAGAATCCCTGATGGGGGTGCCTGGTGGGCTGCGGTCTATGGGGTCGCACAGAGTCAGACACGACTGACACGACTTAGCAGCAGCAGCAGGATTAAGAAAATGGTTGAAGAAAAGCTAGATACGTAGAGAGATGTCTATTAGTATATTACTAAACCGATTTTAATGATTGGATCTGAAACATCATCTATAATGTGTAGAAGTGTAATATTTGAAGGAAATAGATCACTAATCACATCTACATATGACTGAGCAGGCTTTCCTGGTGGCTCAGATGAGTAAAGAATCTGCCTGCCAGTGCAGGAGACATTGGTTTGATCCCTGCATCAGGAAGATCCCCTGGAGAAGGGAGTGGCAACCCACTCCAGTATTCTTGCCTGGAGAATCCCCGGTGGGCTACAGTCTAAGAGGTTGAAAAGAGTCAGACATGGACTGAGCAGCCAACATTCACTATGACTGAGCTGCTGCTGTGTGCCAACGGCTTGGCTGGGTTATTTTCATCAAGATCTTTAATCCTCCGATCAACCCCAGGAAGTAGAAATAATTTTTCCTATCAATAAATGATTGCTCTTCATCATAAGTTAATAAACAATGAAGCCTACATTTGAATATAAGTCATTTTGGCCTTGAGCTATGTGTTGCTTTCATTACTCTATCAGGTTTTTCTGGTACATACAGTTTCAGAAGGAAATGAGTGTTTTTATTTGTTTGTTAACTCCATATACTCCTGCAACAGAGAGTGCTAAGAATTTGACAGTGACCTAGATGGCAGCTAATGTTTCATTAAAACCTTGAGCTCATCTGGAAAGAGTGTAATAAGTGAAATAGGAAGCCTCAAAATGAAGAGTGAGGAGACTCACCATGAACCACAAAGTTCAGGAAAATTGTAAGAGGCAGGAGGGCATCAACTTGAAAGAAGTCCCTAGCAAAGTGAGGCTGACTCATAAAAAAAATGCAGAAAGAAAAGCAGAATTCTTTTGCTTTCTTAAGACAAACTTGAGTAGATTGTTAGAATTAAGTGGGAAGTTGATAAAAAAAAGAGATACTGCTTTGCTATTTGCAGAAGTCTGTTTCGTTAACACTCGGAATACTGGGAGGTGGAGGAAACTAGGGACTGATACTAGGAAGGGGACCAGCAGAGAGAAAAATTGGTTTTTATTTCCTTTTTAGTGGGCAAGTGAAACAAATTTAGAACTATCGCTAAGTGAGAATGTATGAAAAGTTGAGTGGAAAGCATGACAAGGGTTAAGACAGGGAAAAGGGAGATTTTATAAGTGCTTGGAGGACTTGTCTAGTGGTCCAGTGGTTAAGAACCCACCTTCCTATCCTGTTGACATGGGTTTGGTCCCTGGTCAGGAATGATTCCACATGACGTGAGGCAACTAAGCCTATGCAAGCCACAACTACTGAAGCCCACATGCCTAGAGCTTGTGCTCTGCAGCAAGAAAAGCCACCACAGTGAGAAGCCTGAACACCACAACTAGAGAATCGCCCTGGCTTGCCGCAATTAAGAGAAACCCTGCACGCAGCAATGAAGACCCAGCACAGCCATAAATAATAAATAAAATTTTAAAGTTTAAAAAAAATGAGTAAAAGCTCTGGAAACTATAATATTTGTCCTCTTGAACAGGTCATGAATTCAGGTTACAAACTTATATCCTTCAGCAACCACTGACAAGCTTTTATATAAGTTGTTTCCAAAGAAAAACAATGTAGAAAGTTGTGTTTGCTGCCATTTAGTGGGTGGCTTTAGTCCTCCCTCTTGGCCCAGTACTTCCCAAGCATATTTGGGACTTAGTTTTACCTAGGACAGTTTTTTTTCTTTTTTTTTTTTTTAAGCATACAGATTCCATACACTTAACAGTGAGGTCCAGAAGTCTTTTAATTTTTACAAATTCCCAGAGGTGATTGTGAAGGAGAAAATCTGAAGTCCCATTTTGGTAAACACTGAACTGAGCAATCTCTGTTTTTTGGAAGCAGTTATCAGTGGTAACGGCTTAGGGTAAAGAGTCTATAGATCTTTTCATTTGTGAGGAAATCATTCCTGGCTACTATTTATACAGGTGCATAAAACTAGAGCATGTCACCTTGATCACAAATAAATTTACTGAAATTTAAAAGGAAAAGACTTTCTGTTGCTTAAAAGAACTCTTGTATAGAGAAGGTGAAATGTTGTTTATGGACTTATTCACAGCAAGTGGGCAAGTACAGCAAAGCGCACGTGGGATCTGAGCTCCGAAATCAGGTCATCTTTCAGCCGTAGTTGCAGAGCAAGATCTGAGAGGATGCTTTCTAATTCCCTTTTATACACTTAGACAGTATTCTGTATATTATTCTGTATAATTCTGAATACTGTAAACCAGGTTCTTAAAACACCCTAGAAACGGCGGAGAAGCACAACACGATACATTTTTAGGAACAGTATAATGGTTTCTCTACTCTCAAAGAATTTGTATTTGTATATTATCCATATCTGCCTACTAGAATTTAAACTCCTTGAAGGCAGGGATAAACCCCTCTTTCCCAGTTAGGCATGGCCCATGAACCTCCCTGGATATCCCGAATGGAGAGGAATAGTTTTACAGGATGTATGATTAGGATAAAAACACCAAGTTACTCCTGGTGTGTAATCTAATCCATTTTTATTAGTCTTAAGTTACAACACTCACTGTTCAGAGAAGCTGTTGGACATCTTAGTAGATTATATTATTTTTAAAGCATGTAAAATGTAGAAATGACCTAGAAATTAAGATTAGTACCCAAATGTCTTATTTTTGTTTTGTTCTTCTACCCACTTAGTAACTACTTATTAAGCTAGAACATTCTAGGCACTGTGTCCAATGCTGATTATTGGGAAGTTGGACTCAAGAACCCATAACGTGAGCTTTCTCTAGGAATACTTTACAGTTGCCACTTAATCTGTCTTTAAATGAAGTCACTTTCTAGTTACTATAGTTTTGTTTTGTCTTTTAACTCTTTTTCTTGTAACCTCAGTAGTGCCTGTTCAAAAGTAAAGCAAACCATATATAATAATGTGATTCCTGCAAATTCTAACTTGCGATGGGATCCAGACTTCATGATGGATTTTATTGAGAATCCCTCGGCCCGTAGCATCAACTACTCAGTGCTGGGCAAGATCCTCAGTGACAACGCAGCCAATCGCTACAGCTTCGTCTGCAACACTCTCATGAATGTATGTATGGGTCATCAGGATGCTGGAAGGTGAGCTGGGCTCTATGATTCAACACACAGTTGTTTTATGGTTGCTACTTTGAAATTCAGATCTCTAATTTCAGACATTTAGCATTATTTTTTAAATCTTACTTTGTTACTGAAGTTTCCTTCAGTTCTATTCCGGGTGCTTCTCTTAACCTGGCTTATTGATCTGACGTAAGATGCTCTAAATATAGCCTATCAGTTGTCTGATCCGTTTTCAAAAACATATATGACAAAAATACAGATGAAAAATATACATAAACATATATGACAAAAATACAGATGAAAAATATACATAATTTTGGTAACGTTGGATTTAGGTCTTCCTTTCACTCTTTTTCATGTTTTTTAAAAGCATTAATTCATTGGTCAGGTTTGTTTACAGAAGTGAAATATGTTAATTGATATCTGTACTGGTTATTGTTTGTTGCTTGACAGCATTAAATATTATATCCTTGAATCTAAGAAATGAATCCATGTTCGATGATACTGAAATTATGTGTTCCCTGAGTTTATCCTGTATGAGTGTTTGTCTGTTGTTACTTTCTCCCGTGTTCTCTTTCTTCTTTGTAGGATTAATGACATAGCCAATTTCTCCTCCGAGCTGACGGCCTGCTGCACTGTTCTCAGTTCAGAATGGCTGGGGGTCCTGAAGGCTCTTTGTTGTTCTTCAAATCACGTGTGGGGGTTTAATGATGTACTTTGCACTGTAGATGTAAGTTTTCTGTTTCATTTAAAAACTCAGCTGTGCAACTAAATATTCAATTAGTAATTTTTTTTTTTAGTTGACTCAAGTCTTAACTGAAATATTATAAATTTGTTTTCCTCTCTCTCTCTAAAAGTGATAAACCTGTGATTGCCAGGGATAAATAAATGAAAAAAAAAAAAAACTAAAATAGCCTAATTTAGAGTGGAGATGTCAGGAGTCTCCTTGTTTGTTAGCTGAGACTTTTTGTCCGTGGTTTCCTCAGAGTAATCTGTTCATAGTTTACTCTGTGCCTTGGGTCCTTCATGGTGCAGGGCATAACTTAACTAAAGCAATTTGCATTCTGAAGTCAGCCAGTTGTTTTCTTAAGGTGAGAAAAACTCTTGTAAGAGTATTGGTTCTGTTGTATGGGGTTAGGATGTCCAGGCTCAGATTTGTAGGGGTGCCCATTCTTTCTTAGTGACTGTGTCTGAAAGTTTTTGAGATGTCCGTTATAAAATAGCACAGATTTCCTCAACTGTGACATTGCATCAGTGTGTGAATTCCTTAAAAATCCATCTTGATTCTTTGTTTCTGCCTGTCACTTCCATCACTTCTTGCAGTAATTCATGTTACATATTAGTGTATCTCATATATAGAAGAATTGTATCCATTATAAAAACTGCCTCTCAGTTAAAGTTTTATTTCCTAGTTCTGGTGTCTCAAGACCACATGGGCAATGCTACTCTATCCTGTGGGCACCTAAGATGTAAAACTCATATCTGTGACCTACCCTTCCAGACAGCAAAGACCCAAATTTCTATCTTTAACATAGGTCCTTAATCTTTGAGTTGTTTTTGTTTCACTTTCCCTCTGCTTGTTCCCTCCTCTGTAAAGTTGGAATTAATAGTATGCTTAGGTGCTATGCTCTTTCTCTGTAAGTCTCTAACCATAGTTTTTGACTTACAGGACAACTTAATGTGGAGGCTGCCATTACAGCTGTTTTTCTTATTATTTTCTGCTAAAGTCTTGTGAGATCTGTAAAGGGTAGAAGTTTCACTCTGAATGAATGATTTTTCCTCCTCTGATTCTCCTCTTTGTTTTGTTTTCTCCCTCACTCATCTTCACTCTTCTTTAAATTTAGGAGTCGGTGAGAATTTTCACAGTTGTTTTTAAAATGAATTTAATTATCTTACAAAATTAAGATTAGTTATTCCTGAAAGAAATACCAAAACACTCACAAGGCTTGTTTTTCAGTTAAGAGAACCTCCTTGTTTTCCCTTGCTTCCTGATGATCTTACCCTTCAATATCAGATTATACTGCTTCTGCCAAAAAAGACTTATGTTATATCACTTAGAGATATCTTGATTTTGCTATTTTATTGTTTGATTTCTCAGTTATATGTACTCAAGGTACAGCTTAGTATTGTCTTAAAGCATTGGGGTATGGGTGAACCTCATTCTTTGTCTTAAAAAATAGAAAAAAGCCTAGAGGGTAATTCTCACAAGTGATTTCCCTCTACTGGTTCCTTTTGGGATTTGAGATCTTACTGGTATTGCCTACATTCTTTTAGATATGAATCTTAAGATGTTACTCAAAAGGGTGTTAGGTATTAAAACATGTCAATGTTTTTCTTGAAGGTGAGTGACCTTTCATTCCATGATTCATTAGCTACTTTCATTGCTATTCTGATAGCACGACAGTGTTTCTCCCTGGAGGACGTCGTGCAACACGTCGCTCTTCCCTCTCTCCTGGCTGCAGGTAAGGCTGCATCCCGGAGCTGCCCTGGTTATTTGATTGGTGTCTTGGTGCTGTGGTCTCTCACAAGTTAAAGGAGGGCAGAGTAGAATTTGAGTAGACATGCATTGGGCAGTAATACGTCATCAAGTTAGAGATGGTAGCATTATAATAATTGTTCCAAACAAAATCGCACTGATTTAAGTGGAGAAGGTTGGAGACGGCGATTTTAGTACTTGTTTTTAAGAGAGCACTCAGGTTTCTCAGAAAAGAAATAGCCAGTGCTTTACTTTTTACCGTAAGGAGCCTTTATTTAAATTATTCCAGAAACTTCAGCTTAAGAGAAATGCGGAAGATATGTTCTTCAGTATGTTACAAAACTTGCTTTTAAAATCCTCTCTCCTAGCTTGCGGAGATGCGGATGCGGAGCCTGGGGCGAGAATGACATGCCGTCTCCTGCTTCATCTCTTTCGAGCTCCCCAGGCCTGCCTGTTACCTCAAGCAACTGGTGAGATGACAGTTGAAATCTCTCTGATGGCGTTTTCATTTGGAACTTTAGGTTTAACTTGACCGAGTAGGCTGTCCATTCTGTAATCTTCCTTCCTAATTTTGGTGGGCTTGTTTCAAGGTGACGAAGGAAAGGGGTTGTCAGCTATTGAGAAAGGTTGTCAGCACCTTTCTTTTACGTAATATGAGGATGTATTGAGAAACTCACATCAGGAGTTAATAAACAATAAAAATACCTCTGCTCCTCGGCCAAGTCATGCTGGTGGGCAGTGCGATCCTCCAAAATACTCTGTTGGTTATGAACCATACCCTGGCAGCTTAGGGCAGTGGCATTTCGTTTATTCTTTTACTAGGTAAGAATTCTAGAGATTAGAATTTAGTGCAGCCTGTTCCTAAAGATCATTTCTATGTAAATGTGTTTGTGACATTAGCAGAAATGGATAAAAGTGCTACTGATTTTTTTTCGATACATCTCTCTGAAGAGCAAAGCCATTGTCTTAATAATTAAAAAAAAAAAAAGAATAAGTACTGGATACTGGCAGTGTCTCTTAGTGAGTCCATGAAACATTAATTAAAGCTAGCTAATAGCAGTTAAGCGCCCACAGCCTAACAATGAAAGGCCCTGCTGACTGTAAACAGTTACAAGCAGTGGTTAATGATGATGATGAATCTGTTAAAGCTTTGTTGTTTTTCTTATAGGCAAACCTTTCCCCGGAATAAGATCGTCTTGTGATAGACACCTCTTAGCTGCTGCTCACAACAGCATTGAAGTGGGAGCTGTGTTTGCTGTCTTAAAAGCAATTATGATGCTTGGTAAGATTCTCCTGGCACTGAGCTTGGCTAAGCACCAGAAACAGAGGCAAAATAATTTCTATTCAGGTTTAACTCTCATTAAAATTATTAGAAACATATTTTTGCTTGTTTATTCTTTTGGAAAAATTAGTTGGCTTTTTTTCCAAGTTCATGTTTCAGTTGGACTCCAAGAAGTCTATCCCTTGCTTACAATTCTGAGGGAATTTAAATACTTTTTTTGTGTGGCATTTTAGCTGCCCACAGGGTCGCTAGGATTTCATTTGTTGGCAGAAGTCACACTTTGTGATGAACTTGGTTGAATTGGTTATCTGTGTAAAGGTTTACATTTCGTGTTATATTCCTGGACTAGAACACAAGAAAATCTGGGTTTTAATCTTAGTTTTTCATTGTGATTCTGAAAACATTTCTGTCCATCTGCCTTAATTTTTTCATGCATCAGGTGATAGTTACAATGATATTGATACTGTTGATAAATCAGTATTAGATGTCACGCTTTTTTTCATTTAATTTATAATGTCCAAGACATCCCTGCATCTTTATTGATATGTATTCTCCAGGAATTGTAGTACTGTCTTTTCTGTTTATTTACAGTGCAGTACCTTAAAACATTTTTATTCTGTAAATCATTCAGGATTTGAAGGATTGGGAAGGATTCTTGAATTCATACTGCCTAATTTCAACTTAAGGTACCCTCTTTTGGTCTTGACTAAATAAAAAATTACCTCATGTTCCAAAGGAACTCCTTTTGGCTAGAACTGAATTTGCTGAGTTGAGATGAATTGTTTTAGATGAGTCTTAAAACATGTTTTAGAATGTATCCTGACCCTTTTGTACCTCTCTTTAAGAAGTACTGGGGCTTGCCTGGTTGGAAAGATCCCCTGGAGAAGGAAATAAATTTCACCTTAAAACACACACACAGAGACACACAGACACACGCACAGAACATTAAATGCTTATTTCAGTAAGGTTTCTCTATTTTTAATATATTTCAAAGAAAAGCTGGCCTGTCAATTCTGTTTAATAAGTAAATATAGGGACTAAGTGGTCAGGGACTGACTTTTTCTTACTGTGGTATTTCTAATGCCCATCAGGGAAAGATTTTCAGTAAGCTAATGTTGGAAGTGTGAATGCATATGTGATAGACATTTTCATAGCAGAAACCAAAATGTGTACCGTAGAGACATTATATTATCCCCTTGATTTGTGGGACTGGTTTAATCCCAAGTATAATTTGCCAGCCTCTTTAAGTATACATATTTTAATATCAGTGCCTAATCACCAGTTTATTTTTATCTCATGGCCTTTCCTTGGCCTTTTTAATTGGCCCCAGTTCTTGGTGGATTCTGCATCTTCCTAAGTGATAGAGGGTTCTTCAGGTCTGAGAAATCAGGATGAGGCTTGTTGAATGTCAACAGACCCCTGGACCAGGCAGGCACTGAACACTGTGTCTGTTCTATTGTCTCTACCATTGCAGAAGCTTCTAGCACAGCCTTCCTGGCCTTTTCAGTCATCCTAACATCTAAGCTGAATAAAGATCTACTAGAATGGGGCTGGCAGAGGTGTTTGTTTCCTTGTTTTTGCAGTTTTATTTACCTCACTGTGTCCTTATCAAAGTGTTCACTCAAGTCCTGTCCACTAGGATCTGTTTTGAGTTAGGGAGATAGGACTGTTTTACAGAATTCAATTTCTAATTTCTCTAGTAGTTTAAGGTATGGAAATAGTTGTTTATAGGGCTTCCCTCGTGGCTCAGTGGTAAAGAACACTTGTGCCAACTCAGGAGACATGGATTCCACCCCTGGGTCAGAAAGATTCCATGGAATAGGAAATGACAACCCACTCTAGTATTCTTGCCTGGAGAATTCCATGGGTAGGGGAACCTGGCAGGCCATAGTCCATGGGGTTGCAAAGAGTTAGACATGACAGAGCACGCATGCCCAGGATATTTATGGGCTTCTCTGGTGGCTCAGTGGTAAAGAATCTGCCTGACAATGCAGGAGACACAGGTTCAGTCCCTGAGGCTTGAAGATTCCCCGGAGAAGTAAATGGCAACCCACTCCAGTATTCTTGCCAGGGAAATCCCATGGAGAGTGGAGCCTGGTGGGCTACAGCCCATGGGGTTGCAAAGGGTTGGATACAACTTAGTGACTAAATAACAACAGCAACAATAGTTGTTTATATCACCTAAGGTTGGAAATAGCATGCTAAATGTTGGTCTATGTAGAATTCAGTCTTTGTTCCAGCTTTTGAAGAGCTTTGTTGAACTAAATTAATGCCTATGAGTGAGGTGAACTTGGTGCTTTTTTGCATAAGTATTTGAATGAGAAGTGTATGATAATATGTGATAAGATATTGAGTTGAAATGTATTATGTGTTCCTCTCCCCCTTAAGATTTTTCAATAAACATTCACTAAGCGATTCTGATTTTTAAGATTCAGCAGAGTCAAAAGTTTTTCTTGGTTGACTTATGGGTTTTAAAAGGCTTTTTGCACTGACCTGGGGTTGTTTTCCCTTACAGTGAAGTAGTGAGGACCTTATATAAACTCATTTGTTGGTTACAGGAATTTTTCCTATTCAATGCTTGTGATCTTTGTGGGTAAATAGACCAGAGTTTGGAGGCTCTGTTTCCATTGGCAATCTTTTTTTTTTTTACCAAATTATATTAATTTTTCACTTTTAAAATATGACAAAGTTTTGTCTTTCATGGCTAGAGAAAATTTATTATTTATATCTATTCAATAATTCTGCTCAGTTTTCCCCCCAGAACTTTGTTTTGAGGAAAACACTTTCCTGAGCTTCATTTTACTGAGTATATGAGAGGTTGATCAGGTGAGGTTTTCTAATTTGGATGTTTACAAAGAGGAAAGTGAAAGACATGGGTTATTCAATGAATGCCCTATTTTCCAGGGCTTCCTTAGTATGCATTGCCCTTTTCCATTCCCAGGGAAATAAATCTCTCTTGTCAAGAAGTTGATAGTAAGGTGGGCTAAGGCAAAACTTTTCTCTTGACCTATGGATAGAAAATAAGTCATTCATTGTAAGAGAAGAAATGAAAAAGGGACATCTAGAAGGGTGAGTAACCCGTTTTTTCCTTGTCTATATAAGTCAAATGAATTTGCATACATTCGTGCTTGAAATATTGGTGAAATCAATGTTCTGTGACTATTAAGTGTGATTCATAATGGCCTTTCCAAGTTTGGTGAAAGTATCCTTAATTCTATAAACGAAATAAAAAATGAGCCTTGAACTTGTTTTTTTTTCCCGTGTCTGATGGAACTTTTCAGCGTTCTAGCATTTACTGTTTTGATCCCTTCTCTTTGTTGCTGAACAACTTACTTTGCAGTAATGATCCCATTCATATATTTTAAATCTCTGAATGCTTGCCTCATTTATTTCCCAAATATTTGGCAATATTTTGAATTTCTATGATTTTGCTTTTGTGATTCTGTTATGTAGGAGATGCCAAAATTGGCAATAACAATGTCAGCTCTTTAAAAAATGATGACTTCACCATGAGGAGTTTACGACGTGATGGGAATGCTGAGGATATCTGGACTGCCTCACAAAATTCAAAATCCTGTGGGAAAAGCATTTCCATAGAAACGGCCAATTTAAGAGAATATGCTAGATATGTACTGAGGACCATCTGTCAACAGGTATTTTTCAGATTTAATTTGCCTTTACGTTTGAGTGTATTATTGTTCTTTTGGAGAGAAAGGCCCAATACTGTAGGAATCTTGTACATAGATAGTCCTCTTTTGCCTTCTCACCTTATTTTGAAATAATTTCAAATTTGCTGAAAAGTTGTAATAATTTATAAAGAAGTCTAGTATACCCTATACACAGATTGACTAATTTTTTATATTTTACCATATTTGCTTTATAATTCTATTTGTGTATGTGTGACTATGGTCTCATATACTTTTTAATTCTTACATTTTTACTTAAGCATTTAAGAGGAGATAGAATACATTGTTCTTTTTTACTTTTTTCAGCATTTATTAACATAACTAAAATACAGTTTTTAAAAGGAAGGAAATTTAGCATTGGTATTTTAAGTTTGTCTCACCTATCGGCCACATTCCAGTTTTGTCAGTTGTCTCAATAATCTCGGCTTTGTCTGAAGTTTCCGGTAGGTTATTGTCAGATTATGCATTCCTCACTATGATACTGTAGAAGTATGTTACATTCTTCTCAGGTAATCACATCCAAAGGCACCCGAGGCCCATTTGTAACTCATTGGTGATGTTAGTTTTGATCAGGCTATCTCCATTGTATGGTTTATTTTAATTTTTGCTCTGTATAGTTATCATTTTCCCCCTTGGAATTAGCAAACAGTTTGGGGGACACTCTCTGAGACAGTGCAGGTTTTCTGCTTCTCATCAGACTCCCTCACCTCCCATAGAGCATCTGTTTTGATTCTTGTCTAAACCAGTCTTTACTATGATGGTTGCAAGATGGCTTTTCCCAACTCCTCCACATTTTTAACATTTATCAGTTTGCATTCTACTCTAAGGAAAAGCCTAACCTTTTCTGCCTTCCCTTCCTTTCTTCCACTTATTTATTATCCACAAAAGTTACAGTATACTGTCCTCAGTTATTTTCATGTTCAAAGTGTTCCAGATTTGTCCAGAAGTGGGAATCTCTTCATGCTGACTCTTGTGTTATTTTCACATCTCTCTCTCTCTCTTTGTTTTTTTTTTAATAACAAGTATTTTCTTTCTTTCTGGCCTATCTTATATTTTTCCTGCCCCAGAGTAGAATTACTCATCTTTTCACGGAACCTTGGTTCTATTTAGAAGAATACGGTGTTTAGAAACCAAGATCTGAGTTCTGTGTGTGCTTATTGCTGTGGGCAGTATGCGTTTTAGGCCCTTTTGGTAGGCAGAGCTGGGGAAAAAAGCATCCATATACATAAATGTGTGTGCGTATAAAAGTGCTCTCTTCCATAGTAAGAGTCCTGGATACCAATAACGCCAATCATTTGCTGATTTGTTGAATTCTACAATACACCTGAAGTAGTTTTAGAATTACTACACCTATACTACTATGAAAAAATGAGTCTCCTAAAAGGAGTTGATGATTTGCTTATATTATAATTCTTTTTTCCCTAAGGTTTTACAGTATTGTGTTTAAAAGTTATTTTACCTTTCTTTTTCTGTGTGTATATATCACTCACTTGAAATAGAAATGATTTCATTTGGTTTTGTTTGTGTTCAGTTTAGATTTCTTTTCCTACCATGTCTATCATTAGAATAACATACTCCCAAAGGTCAACTGTGTTCCTTGGTGGCTCAGCGATAAAGAATCTGCCTTCCAATGCAGGAGATGTGGGTTTGATCTCTGGATAGGGAAGATTCCCAGGAGAAGGAAATGGCAGCCCACTCCAGTATTCTTGCCTGGGAAATCCCATGGACAGAGGAGCTTGGTGGGCTATAGTCCATGGGGTCACAAAGAGTGGGACACAGCTTAGTGACTAAATAACAATAGCAACAACTAAACAACAGACAAGGTCAGTCTACTAGTGAGAAGGTATGCTCAGAGATGTACATCTCTTTCCCTCGTCTTTTCTACTCTGTGTTCCTCCCTGCCCTAGGTAGTCAATTTCATCATTTTCTGATTTATCTTTCCAATTTTTATTAAATTCTCCTTTCTTATTAAAAAAAAGGCATACCATATATGCTCTTTTTCACTTTGCTGTTGGTGTAATATAATGTTGAGAGAATGATGTTTTTCTTAAAGTACACTGTAATCGTGGTAAAAGTTAACTATTAGTCATATATATGTTGAGAGTGTGTTGAGTTGTGCATTGGTCTGTAATTGTGGGTACACATTGGAGTCACCTGAAGAGTTTAAAAACATTTTGATGCTTAAGAAATTACTGATGTCTGGATATCATTACTGAGATTGATTAATTGCTGTGATATGGAGCCTGATCATCCTTGATTCAGCAATTGTAAGATATTATCCTAAGAACATAATTGTACAGAGAACAGATGTGCACAAGTATTTATAAAGGTAACATTATTCATAATGATATCAAAAAGGAAGACAGTTTTCTCAGTGTTATACTATGTCCTGTCTATTCAGTGGGATATATTATAGTGCGTTCCATAAAAGTGAGGAATACGTATTATGATATAGAATCACTACTGTTACATAGCAAGTTCAAAAAAATGATTTCAAAACAGTGCTTAGAGCAAAGTTTCATTCTCCAACTGAAAACACATACTAGTGTTTTCTTTACTGAGCTTTCTCCTCCACTTCCCTTTTTTTTTTTTTTGCATATTTATTTCTTACATTCCTTTAAAAAATTTTTTTGTAACCAAGATTCCACTTTATACTTTTAAGAAGTCAAAATACTGGAAAATTTCTAAGCCTTTTCCCTCCTACTTTTTCCATCTATTATTTTTTAAATGGAAGATTTCCTGTCTGCTTTCTGTTGTGAGCCATGAGATTAGTACAGTCTAATTGCCATCTTATTTTTAGGAATGGGTAGGAGAACATTGCTTAAAAGAACCTGAGAGATTATGCACAGACAAAGAACTTATTCTGGACCCTGTGCTCTCAAATATGCAAGCACAGAAATTATTGCAGCTGATCTGTTATCCTCATGGCATTAAGGAATGTACGGAGGGGGACAACCTCCAAAGACAGCACATTAAACGCATTCTTCAGGTGAGTGAAAATAGTCTAAAGACTGTGTTTTTTTCATTTTGACACGTTCTTTGTGTTTGTATTAGGAGTTACTGCTTCTCTCTCTTTGTCATTGCTAGCTAATTCTCAATTTTAATTAGTTCTGATATTTATTCTTCCAATTTTCCATTTTGTGTAACAGCCACACTTTATTGCTGGGTAAATACGCACACTGCAAATCGTATACAATGATTATGCATCTATAAATGCAGATATGTTAATTAGTATCAATATTTATTGTGTTTACATGAGAAGCTTTGTAGAAGGACTGTCTTCATTATGTTATTCATAAAATATCAATATCACTTTGTAATGGAGTTGTTTAGATAGACTTTGGGAGAAGAAATGATTGTCTTATTGATTTCCAATGCCTAGCTGAGGAAGGCACATTATTTTAATGTTGCTGTTTTTTCTTTTGTCTCTATAATGAGCGTATGTAATAGACTTGGAAGCCTTTTGTATCATATGAATCCCTTTCTTGTGTGTGATAATTCCTCTGTTTTTTTGAGAAAGAGAATACTGCAGGGAATTCTTATACTTTAAGACATGTTTGGTATTCTTAACTTGCTAACTCCGTTTTCCCCAGAATCTTGAGCAGTGGACGCTGAGGCAGTCCTGGCTGGAGCTTCAGTTAATGATCAAACAGTGCTTGAAGGACCCTGTGAGTATATTAATGAAGGCATGAACGTGTGCGACATTTTATGAAAAGCAACACAACTTTGATGCTTGTGGATAAAGTAAAACACAGGCGTGCTTGTTTTCTCATGTCTGACTCCAGGGCTCTGGATCGGTGGCTGAAATGAACAACCTGCTAGACAATATTGCCAAGGCAACAATAGAGGTATTCCAGCAGTCGGCTGACCTCAACAATAACTCTTCTAATGCTGGTATGGGCCTCTTCAACCCAAACGGGATTGGAAGTACTGGTACAAGTAGCACAAGACAGAATGGAATAAAGACATTTCTAAGGTATTTTTTTTTTTCCTGTGGTTTTACGAAGATATCATTCATTTTTCACATGTAGCTGCACATTTTAGTTGGATAATGCAGACTTTTTCTCATAAAGCTACAGGAATGTGAGAAACATAATTACTTGTAAGTGTCCATTATCATATTTAGTATGGTAAAGGGTCATGCCGCTGGGCTGCACGGTAGCTGAGCATTCTGCCTATGCGGTTGAGCAGGCCCAGACTCCTTGGAATCACAGATGACGTTCCAGAGGGTTGAATGTCTTTCATGTGCCCTGAGGCTGACCTATTCCATGGTATTCCTAATATAGGAAACATTCTTTCTACCATCTGTTTTAATTGGTAGTTTTGCTCAAATGATAATTACAAAAGGCAGATAGACTTGTATTTCATCATTTTGATGTAAAGTGTAACTGGTGACTTTTGAAACTTTAGAAATTGTTTATTTATATGCTTAAATGTAATCAGAACATTTCATATTTTAACTATGACAGAAAGGCATATTGCTTGTTAGACAAAAGGACTGTTAGTGTTCAGAAAGCTAGAATCAGAAGAACACTTTTACAGACTAAAAAAAAAGTTGAGCTATAGTATCCTCGCAGAATCCCATCTTTTAGTGCTTTCCATAAGCACGAAGAGTGTGTGCAAATGTCTAGTATTTGGTGAGAGGAAACAGAGTATAGAAGTAAAAGGCAAATGTTAGAATAACCCATGTGTCCTGTGGATGTAAGTTTTGCTTTGGAGTTTTCATCAGAACTGTGAGAGCAGAGTGAAAAGATGCCTCCTTGGGTATAACACCTGTTTCCAATTTTAGTTCCTCTGAACGCAGGGGTGTGTGGCTGGTGGCCCCCCTAATTGCCAGGCTGCCGACTTCTGTGCAGGGAAGAGTGTTGAAAGCGGCTGGGGAGGAGCTGGAGAAAGGACAGCACTTGGGTTCTTCTTCCAAAAAGGAAAGAGACAGACAAAAGCAGAAAAGGTATGGCTGGGAATTGTGTTTCTATGTGAGAGGTTAAAGAATGGTTGAGAAAATTCGATGTCCTACACATGTACATGCTCATTGTACTCTGTTGTTGGTGGGTATTAATAGTTGCTAAGTCATGTCTGACTCTTTGTGACCCCATGGACTAGAGCTTGCCAGGCTCCTCTGTCCTCCACTGTCTCCTGGAGTTTGCTCAAATTCATGTCCATTGAGTCTGTGATGCTATCTAACCATCTCATCCTCTGACACCCCCTACTTGTCTTGCCTTCGATCTTTCCTAGCATCAGGGTCTTTTCCAACGGGTCGACTCTTTGCATCAGGTGGCTGAAGTATTGGAGCTTCAGCATCAGTCCTTCCAATCAACGTTCAGAGTTGATTTCCTTTAGGATTGACTGGTGTGATCTCCTTGCAGTTCAGGGGACTCTCAGGAGTCTTCTCCGGCACCACAATTTGAAGGCATCAATTCTTCTGCCCTCAGCCTTCTTATGATCCAATTCTCACATCCGTACATGACCACTGGAAAGAACACAGCTTTGCCTATACACCTTTGTCTGCAAAGTGATGTCTCTGGTTTTTAATACCCTGTCTAGGTTTGTTATAGTCATTGTACTCAGAGTCCACTGAATTTTTGTCTTTGTATGGAATCTAAAATAATCTGATAGGCCAGGGTCTGTTACCTAAAGTTTCCAGAATATAGTGTGTAATACACTAGCATTCAAGCCTGCCTGTGTGGTCTAATCACTGCTGCACTATTAAAAATACTGACTTCTCAGCTCCACTTCAGACCTGCTGAATCAGATATGTATATCCACAGTCCCTGTATTCAACAGTTGTTTGGGTTTTTTTCTTGTTATTTAGGTACTTATGCTTAGATTTCATGGAATAATTCATACTTCTGTCATGCTGCACCCTGAAATAAATTACTAATATTTTTAACATTTAGGGCTCTTGTTCTACCCTATATATTAGGCTAGATCCTAATATATAGGATCCTCCAAGTTGAATGTTTTTAAGTTTTATGGCCTGGAAAAGGTTTAAGTAATTACATTAGAAAAATGATTATGTTACTGAAAAAGAATATAAACACATTCTAAAGTAAAAAACCATGATGAATTTAGCACCTCAGAGGTAAAAGGAAATTCCTAACACTGAAAGATACAAATTCTGAGCATTCTGAACATTTTGGGTTTCTTATGCCCTAATCAGTAATGATTTCTAATGCCCTAATCGGTAGCTGCCATTTACTAGGCCCTTATGAAATGTCAGCCTCAAAATAGAGTTCATTACATACATACGTGAAGTTTTAAAATGTCCCAGCAGTCATACTGAGGTGCTTTCATTATGCCCTTTTTACAGAAGAAGAAACTTAGGCGCTAGAAAGTTAAGTAAATTTCTCAAGGACACTTAGCTAAGGAGGTCTGAAGCTGAAGCCCCAGGTGGTCTGGCCTCTGGGTCTGTGCTCTTAACTAAAGTACAGTTTGGTACTGGCCTAGATTTGCACATATGTTGCTTGGCATCTGGTTGCTTCATCCCCTTTGCCAGTATTTATTCACCAGCCAGATAACTCAATTTTAATTCTCAAAGTTGATTGGCTAATGAGGGCATGTACATTGCCTCACTTCCCACAGGAATCCTAGATGCTATTGCAGAGATTGAAGATGGCTCTTCCTAAGTGAGTCTCTCTAAGCTCTGCTAGTGTAAAATGAAGCAGATTGAAATATTTTGACCTTGATCTCATTTTAAGAAGTCTTTCTTTGCAGTGTAGCAAAATTGGTTTATCAATATGTCAGCTGTTTCTGATCATGTAAGAAATAAGACTAAAATGTCAATTTAAAATACATTTTAAAAATCAAATATCTTAAAACTCTTTTACAAGTCAAGCCTGTGGGATGTAGTGGAGCTGTGCACTAGATGACTGGCAGGCAGAATGGTTTTGGAGGCCTCAGACCTCGGTGCTCATCTCAGTTCTACTCATGCCCGTCTAATTGGTCTTGAGAAATGTGCTGAAAAACAACATAAGCACAACAATCCTAATAGGCCCGTTTCCTGGACCCTAAAATACGAATGGTGGCTCAGTGGTAAAGAATCTGCCGGCAATACAGGAGACAGGTTCGCTTCCTGGGTTGAGAAGATGCCCTGAAAAAGGAAATGGCAACCCATTCCAGTATTCTTGCCTGGAAAATCTCATGGGCAGAGGAGCCCAGTGGGCTAACGTAGATGGGATTGCAAAGAATCAGACGTGACTTTAGTGACTAAACAACAGCAAAATACAAATGCTGTGTGAGAGAAGTTTAAAAGTGTTTCTTTTTGTTCTGTGTATGCAGTGATATTCCTCCTGCTCTGTATCTTTAAGTTCAGTTTACTGATACAAACCATGCATTCTCTTCTTCCTTCCCCCCACCCCCGCCAGATGCAGCATGAATTTGTGCTCGTTTGCAGATGCCTTCAAGGGCAAGAGAACATATTAAATTATTTAGAAGCATTACAGGGGTTTTAAACCTTATTAATTAGAGATATGATTTAACTTTTCAAGTAGTCTTGGCTATTTACCACTTCCTTCCCTTTTCTAATAGTAAAATAAATAAGAGCCAGTAACCCGAGGGCAGGAAATCAGTGTTGCACAGGAAGTAATCTGTTCTTTCTAACTAGATCTGCTGTTATTACTTCCTTTATAGTATGTCTCTTTTGAGTCAACAACCATTCCTCTCACTGGTCCTTACCTGCCTTAAGGGACAAGATGAACAACGAGAAGGCCTCCTAACATCTCTGCAGAATCAAGTTAACCAGGTAAAGTACAGTAGAATATTGAGCTAGGCAAGTACTTTCCTAATGGCATTCATTTGTTTTCCTTTCAATCACTGAGCTTAAACTAATAAGGGCAAAGCATGTTTTGATTAGCTGTAGGAAAGCACCACCCGTGTCCTGTTCTACCTGGCATTCTGGCCACCGTGAGGTTAGCGACAGTATGAGATGAATTAGGCACTGGACGGAGGTCTACAAAAGTCTCATTTTGCAGATTGCACATAACTTTGTCATGTCTGCTCCTCTCCTGACTCTGTCTCTCAGGAGAGGTCCTGGAGCAGTCTGTGTTGCGGGGCACATGTCAGTAACAGAGAGAGCCTGCCCTCTCCCCAGGCCTTCTGCTGGGCTTCCACATGGCAGGGGAGGTCTCAGCTTGAGCTCTGTAGGTTCAAAAGCTCCGTTTTACTGCCAGACACAGAGTGATGCTGGGCTAGGGCACAAGATGTGTGCGTGCTTGCACATGCTGTATCACTTTAGTTGTGCCCGACTCTTTGCAACGCTGTGAACTGTAACCCATCAGGCTCTTCTGTCCATGGGATTCTCCAGGCAAGAATACTGGAGTGGGTTGCCTTGTCCTCCTCCAGGGGCCTTGCCAACCCAGCGATTGAACCTGCATCTCGTAAATCTCAGACATTGGCAGGTAGGTTCTATACCACAAGCACCACCTGCGAAGTCCCAGGGCACAAAATACTCATTGCTTAATCAGAAGACATTTTTAGTTCATTTACAAATACTTTGGACTTTGCCTTTCCACCAGCTGTAATTCTCCTGGTCACTATTTGAAACACTTATGTTCTGTGTGCCATAAGGAAACTGAGTGATCAAATTGGAATTTGAAAGTACAGAATGGAGAAGAGTGGGTGGTTGGTTCTGTGGGATGTTTTATCCTACAGTAGTGCCTAATGGAGGCTTCCCGCAGGGCTGTTGATTCTAGACACTGTGTCTTCTTTAATGGTACTGGATGAACCTGAACAAGACACTTATTCAATTCTCTAATCATCTGCTACCTTTTGGATATGTGAGATTTATCTCTGCACAACACCCAGAGTGATCCTTTTAAAGTGTAAACCACATGTTTTTCTGGTGCCCAAAATGTTGCAGTATTTCTTATTGTGTGTATGTGTGTGTTTGTGCATGGGCTCGATTGTGTACGACTCTTTGCAACCGCATGGACTCCTGCCAGGCTCCTCTGTTCATGGGATTCTCCAGGCCTGAATACTGGAGTGGGTAGCCATGTCCTCCTCCAGGGGATCTTCCCCAACCCAGGAATCAAACCCATGTCTCTTTCATCCCCTGCATCGGCAGGCACATTCTTTACCAGTAGCGCCACCTGGGAAACCCCTGTTTCTTACTATACCTGGGGTAAAACTTCCCCGTAGAGGCTGATGTGACCCTCCATGGTTTGTCACTGGCTCCCACCTCTATCTTGTTCCTTGCCTGACATGGCCGTACTCACTCCATTCTGTATGCAGTGACCATGTTGCCATTCCTTCATCTTGCCAAGCATCATCTTGTTGCAGTCGTTCTTCCCTTCCCTGGAAGTTATTGACATTGCCAGCTCCCTCAGTTCTGCAGGTCTCTGCTCAGCTCTCACCTCCTTAGTCCTCTCTCATCCCTTAGTCCCACCCCCATCACTCTCTAAAAGGAGGACCACAGTCATTCTCTGTCCCCTTGTTGTGATTCTTACCACTTACTGTACTTATTTTGATTAGTCCTACTACCAGAATGTCAGCTCTATGACAACTTGTGGGCTTTTTTAAACTACCTTGCACCCTTCACCTGCCTTGGGGGAGATTCATCTGTATCTTTTGATGAGATTTGAGAAGTGTTCCACATTTACCATGTGGCATACTCACAGGTCATCTGTTGGACTCAGTTACTTCTGCATATGACTCATTTCAGCTCTTTTGAGATGATTCTCAGTAGATGCCCTACTTCAGAGCACTTGCTTTTTTTTTTTTTTTTTGCTTGTACATCTGATTTGGGAATTTCCCACTTGTGGTTTGCCTTCCCTAAGTAACCTGTCCCTTCCCCAACATTTGTCTGAATAAGTGAGGAAGCATTTATTTAATAAATTGGTATGCAACTCGGCTGATTTCCAGGATGTCACATTTTTCAAAGTTGGTCACATTACCTTTATCAAGGAAGACAAGTTTATTGACTAGCAAGCCTCCCCTTCAATGAAATGACAGAATAATGTGTTTGCTAGGATTCACAGCCTGTCCCTAGAAATATGAGAGAAGACTGATATAAAATGTAATTCTATTTCTCTTTATCTTTACGGTGGTGGTGGTGGTGTAGTCACTAAGTCATGTCTGACTCTTTTGCAACCCCATGGACTGTAGCCCACCAGGCTCTTCTGTCCGTGGGATTTTCCAGGCAAAAATACTGGAAATAGTGGGTTGCCATTTCCTTCTCCAGGGTATCTTCACTACCCATGGATCGAACCCACATCTCCTTCATTGGCAGGCAGATTCTTTATTGCTGAGCCACCTGGGAAGCCCCTTTATCTTTACAAGACCAATGTAATGATGTATTTTTAAGATATTCTTTATTTTTGTTAATGCTTGATGATCCTCTAAAGCATTTCCTAAAACTTATCAATAGTGTATGTAATTACATAAGATTTTTCTTAACAGGGTATGTAATTAGATAACAAACAAAAAATAGCTATATTCCTGTCTGTGTGGAGGAAGGGGAGGAAAGCAAAATTTTATTCCCCATGCTTTTTAAAAAATTTATTAAACTAAGAAATTGTCTTCATCACTAAAAAACTCAGTTTAACATTAAATATGAGAAAAATCAAATTTAACAGGGAAAACAAGTATTGGGGTTTGTGTTCATTTATTTTCTGGTTTAGATTTTAAGTAACTGGAGAGAAGAACGATACCAGGATGACATCAAAGCACGACAGATGATGCACGAAGCATTGCAACTCCGCCTCAATTTGGTAAGAGACCCTTCCAGCATCTTTCCTCCATTAAATTTATCTCCATGTGAGAATAACTCCAGCTTTCCATTCCTGCTGTGGTCACAGTCTCCGTTACAACGTGAAGGCCACTGTTGGCTCTCTTTACTACTTCCTTGACTCTTGGACACTGTCCTTCCTGTCTGGTCTGGCTTCTAGACAACAGTAGATATTTCTGGTATCGTCTTGTCTTCTGCATCCCACCCCCAGTGTCTCTTTCTCTCTTTTCCGTTTGTGCCAAGAGTAGGTGTTAGGGAAGTACTAACTTGAGGTGAGCGTTAGCTTTTACTCTACTTGCTTAAAAACTGTATTAAAATGTCCTTTAAGTCAAAAGGTTATCAAACTTTGCATCAAATTGATCATAAAGGGAAATCCCATAAGCAGGTTTTATAGCAATTAACATTTCCTTCTCCAGTGGATTCTTTTGACTCTTCCTTTTCACAATGCACAAGACCAGATAAAAGCTACTCTGAAAGATGGCTTGCCTGATGCTTGATATTAATTCCTGCTCGTGAATGAGCAGTCCTAAGGGCCAGGCCTTCCACTTATCATTACTTCTGTGTTACTGGCTCTTTCCAGGTGTTATTCTGACAACAGGCTTATATTCAGTAGTAACTGACAACACAAAGTTTGTAGATACTGAGTCACGTAGTTTACATCTATTCAGATTTAATTGGATGAAAATTACATAATGAAACTGAATATCAGGAAATTTAGGAACAACAGAGAGCTAATTTTACTAGTGTATAATTCATGCTGATGATGTGTCTATACTCCATACCTCCTCCTTTTTTTGTTTCTGAATGACCATTTCCTGTGCTAATGCAACCAAAAAGACTGGCAAATACATAGCTAGTTGACAGAGAAGACGGGATAATCCTAGAGCAACTTTTAAGTTTTTAAACCACTCAGAACGTGGTTGTGTAAAGTGATGGTAGTGATCTTTGTACCACTATGCTGATTCTTTCCATTGTATTTTTTTATGTTCTAGGTTGGAGGAATGTTTGACACAGTGCAGAGGAGCACCCAGTGGACAACAGACTGGGCGCTTCTCCTCCTTCAGATCATTACTTCTGGAACCGTTGACATGCACACGAACAAGTAGGTTCTTATCATTTCACATTGGCTTTGCTTCATATATGTATGGTGGAGGCTTTCATATTCTGGCCACAGATTCTTCCACATCATAGACTCTTAGCTTACCATTAACAGTTCTAGGCCTTAAGTAAAAATGCTCAGTTAGTTAATACTATCTTGGTTTTGCTTTAAGGTGCAAATCTTTTCTTTCTCCTCCTAGTGAATTATTCACAACAGTTCTTGACATGCTGGGTGTTTTAATCAATGGAACATTGGCCTCTGACCTGTCGAATGCATCCCCAGGGGGATCTGAAGAGAACAAACGCGCGTACATGAACTTAGTCAAGAAACTGAAAGTAAGTTTGTGGCCTGCTTAGGAGTTCACGTGGTTTCTGGATTTGTTATTTAGCGCACGTTATTTTATTACTCCTTAAATCAGGCATTATTTTTTTGCATTCAACTTAATATCAGATGATTATTTTGTTGCTTGTTTTAGCTCAGCTTCTCAGTACCCCAAAGTTAGAAGTATATATATAGCTTGAAGATTTTTCTTAAAATAATTATACTCATAAAACCTATGTAATTTTTTAAGGGACTGTAGAAGTCTATTATCAAATATGTAACCAAAATGCCAACATTAGATTTAGGATAAATTTCATCTTCCACTGGCAAAGTGCAATTGAATATAAAACATTTGCATTGCTATTTCTAAATTCAACTCATTTGCCTAGCCACTAACACAGTTTTTGAAATAAACTATAAACGAACAGTGCAGGAAAAAAAATTAATATATCCGATGACCTTACTAATAAAACAACCAGTGGTTACCTTGTGGCCTGACTGTGGATTGGAGAATGTGTTCCGTGCCGCCGCTCCTGTCTTCGGGTTGCAAATACTACTCTGGGTTTTTGTCATTTCAGCACTGTGATGTTTGTTGTGTAACGAGGGTGCCTTCATGTGTGTTCTATTTTCTACTTAAATAGAAGAAATGAAACATATGCATCACCGTCAAAGAGAGCTGCCCCCTAGACCCTGTTGGAGGTTAAAGAACATTCCAGCTATAAAAAGGAAATGTTTCATAGGAGAACTTCCTCCTTGTAAACATTTGCCTTTGTTATAATTTCTGTCTCACTTCTGTCTCTCTCACTGTCTCTCTTTTTTAGAAAGAGCTGGGGGACAAGCGGTCAGAAAGTATTGACAAAGTTCGCCAGCTGTTGCCTTTACCGAAACAGACGTGTGACATCATTACCTGTGAACCTATGGGCTCCTTGATTGACACAAAGGGAAACAAAATTGCTGGATTCGATTCTATAGATAAAAAACAGGCAAGAGTAAATGTTTGTTTCTTATGTATATAAATACATGCACTTATACTTTCTTGTCTTCCTATAGGGCATATGAAACATCTTAATTTTATTGTTTCTTGATTTTTTCAAACATAGCCTTGCCATTTAAATGCAGTGGTCTTTAGCATTATCATACAGATAATGATGTTGAAGATCTTCATTTAAATGTTTTCCTGAATTTAAATGTACTTTTGAAGCCCATCAAGGGAAAAGTAAGTAAAACCTTGTTACAAAAAGAAAGAGGAATATGTTTAGTAGATGAAAAAATTTGTATTGATAAAAGTCTCCATATAGTTTAAAATTTTAAATTTAAAGCTGTTTAAAAATTTTTAAGTGCTAGCATTTTATTTTCTTTATCAGCTGAACAACATTTAATGAATACTTGATCTATATAAGATATTACATATGGTTCTCTAAAACTTGAGTCAGTCTAAAGCTCTAAAACTGAGCTCAGTTACTCAATCATGTCTGACTCTTTGCGACCCAATGGATTGTAGCCCGAGGCTCCTTTGCCCATGGGATTTCCATGGAAGAATACTGGAGTTTTCCAGGCTAGAAAACTGGAGTGTGGGTAGCCATTTCCTACTCTAGGCGATCTTCCGAACCCAGGGATTGAACCCAAGTCTCCTGCATCTTCTGCGTTGGCCTGTGGATTCTTTACCACTGCGTCACCTGGGAAGCCCAAAACGTGAGAACCACTGTCAGTTATTCTTTCAGTGAAGACTGAACAACTATGGTGCTCCAAGATGAGAGAGATGAAAGACAGAGCTCCTACCCTTAAGGGGAAGTAGATAGACAATTACTGCGTCATGCTTCCCACGTGACACAGTGGTAAAAGAACCTGCCTGCTGTTGCAGGAGACGCAAAAGATGCAGGTTCGATCCCTGGGTTGGAAAGATCCCCTGGAAAAGGAAATGGAAAGCCACTCTGGTGTTCTTGTCTGAAGAGTTCCAAGGACAGAGGAGCCTGGTGGGCTACAGTCCAGTCCATGGGGTTGCAAAGAGTCGGAAATGACTAAATGGCTAACACACCATATTGTGAGATTTATGTGTCTTGGTACAGAATATTAGAGGACCCTGAGAAAGAGCCATCATACTCAGAGGAGGGATAGGTCATCAGCAGGATCCTCAGGGAAACTGACACATCATTTTGGATAAATAAGAGTTAGCCAGGAGGTAGGCCAAGTTTGGTACAGGCAAAGGGAGGTGTTTATGCAAAGGCAAAATGCAACTCTTCAGTAAAGCAGAGAGCCCTGAGTACCGATAGCCACACAGTTGTGGAGAGAGAAGACTCTAGAGTCAGGCAGCGCTGTCATTTCCAGTGATGACAACATCTGGAACCCATTTGGATACGTGGTCCTGGCACCCAGGAAAGAGCTGTAATGTCAAGACAGATATTAGGAAACAATCAAAATACAGGTGGTAACTGAGCTGTGGTTTTGAATGAAGCCACCCATGGAAAAGTAGGAGCATTTACAAGTTATTCAAGATGACTTGAGCAGTTATTTCAGGGTCACTTTGGAGAAAAATATTTTCCGATTGGTATGGCAGAGAAAGGAACAAAAGGGATAGCACCAATTCATGTTAAAAAATAAGAAACTTTTAGTTTCAGAAAGAGAATAACATTTCCTCTCCTGAACTCAGTGGAGATAAGCTTGAATTGAAGGGCTTTATTTGTACCTGTTGGCACATGTTAATTCTGTAATAATATTACTTAACTACTTAGAGACTGCCTAATTAAGTACATGAAAGATAATTGTATTGAACCGAGTCCATACATGTTTGGATTGAAGTTAATTTGAGCCCAATTAGAGGTTGAATGTAATTTGACTCTTAAGTTTTGTTTTATCTTAAAAACAATAAATAGATTCCAAAGGTTTTTATTAGTACAGTAATATCAAATTTGCAGTGTTTTTTCTTTTTTTTTTTTTGGCTTGGGGGGAAAAAAGAACATAAATGGAGAAAATGGCATTTATAGTAAAAATTACTGGGCTGTCTGGTGTCCCAGCCTCAACAGAGTGTCGTGTGGTATAACAGACAGTAGATCTGGACTTACAGGCCTGGAATGTAGCCTCTGCCCTCAATGATCTAGTATCAGCCTAGACTCATTAGTTAACCCAACTGCTGTGTGCTAGAGTTCTTTAAGGTCCCCATGAGCCAGAATGTTCTCTGAATCTTTGTCCTAAGCAAGCTTGGCCTCCATAGCAGCAAAAGATCTGAGCATGTGGTCATAGCTCCTTATTTCGCCACAGGGTCTCCAGGTCTCCACGAAGCAGAAGGTGTCCCCATGGGATTTGTTTGAGGGTCAGAAGAACCCGGCTCCTCTGTCTTGGGCCTGGTTCGGGACTGTCCGAGTGGACCGGAAGGTGATCAAGTATGAGGAGCAACATCACCTCCTCCTGTATCACACGCACCCCACGCCCAAGCCCCGGAGTTACTTCCTCGAGCCTCTACCCCTGCCTCCCGAAGAGGAAGAGGAAGAGCCCACATCTCCCATCTCTCAGGAACCTGAGAGGAAATCAGCTGAGCTGTCAGATCAGGGAAAAACCACAACAGATGAAGAGAAGAAGACAAAGGGAAGGAAGCGCAAGACAAAGTCCAGCTCAAGGGTTGACGTGAGTATGGGAAGTAGAGAGAGATCGTGGGGGCGTTAGCATCCCACAGAAGATTTACTAGTTCCTGAATTACATCCCTAAGAAACATTCCAAAGTGCAGTGTAAGCCGGTTTGTAAGTTATCAGATGGAAGGACTCAGGTGTAATTGACAGAACAGCACACAAACTTTTCACAAATAACAGGATCATAGTTTCTGATTTTGCCTCTTCTATTTTTCATAACCTTGTTTAACTTTAGACTTTGCTTGTGAATAATATTTATTTACTATTTCACTGTTCACAGTTTCTCAAATTTAGAACTTGAATTTTTTGACCTAATAAAATCTCATCCTTGTATGTATTTTTATTATGAGGCATATTGAAAATATTTTTTGTATTTTGAGCAGTTGATATCTATAGTAAATTAAAATAATAACTGTTTTCCTTAGGATCCTATCTAACATATCTAATAAGATGATTCTGAGGTTTCATTGTTTACTATTTCATCTTACTCTCCTGTATATTTCTACTTCTTTACCATATTTTTAGATTTTATAAGAGAGAAAGTGAACATAATTTAAAGCAGTTTTACTTCTTATTTCCCTGATAGCCCTCCCTATCTAGAATAACCTTTTCTTGAAAATTCAGAAATCTATATTCACCTGAAAAATATTCCAGAGTGAATTTATGATGTTTTTCTATAAAATTTAAGAGTTCTTATCATGCAGTAGAAGAAATACAGTTTGTTGACCTGTTTTCATGACTGCTTATTCTTATTGTCCACCTAAGTGAAAACCAAGACATTTTTTCTTAGCTGATGGCTTGGTGATTAGTATTATTCTAGAAATGACCACCCTCCCTTTTGGATCCCCACTTGAATATCAGTGCCCTCTTCTCATGGAGCCTTCTACAAATGTTTCTCTATTTTGAAAAAGATGCTTAATAGGATCCAGACTGTGACTTCTGCCAGTCTAGGTCTCTTAACCTGTTTATCCACATGGATGGATTTTGGTTGTTTTCAGATGCCTTAAAAAACATCAAGCTCATCTCGTTCCCCAAGTGAGTCCTGGTCATGTCCTTTTCTCCCACACTTCTCCTGAAGTTGCCTCTTTTCAGTCATATATATTGCAGGGAACTGAGCTTTTATTTTTCCTTCATCCTTCATGGGTAGAGAAGGAGGAGCAGTGGGGAAGGCATTCAGGTGTGATCCTTAGAGTCTCTGCACCTACTCTGAGGAGGAGAAAGCCCTGAACAGGAGGTGTGGCAAAGGGGACAAGATGGGGTTGTGGAGTTGGGGAGTCTGCTTCTTTACAGTGCTTTCTTGAAAGCTGGAACTAAGACACTGTCTAGGCCAGAGACTAGTTTCAAAGTCCTGTGTGCATTTCTGGCTAATTCTCATCCAGGTCCAAGGTGTCAGGGAAGCCTTGTAAGATGAAATCATCGGGAGACTCAGCAACTGAGGATGCATTTTCTACTCTACGTGATGGTCAGCATTGGTGTTCTAAATGTACTTTTAGTATTTAAAAGACAGATTTCAGAAAAGATCCTTTTCCATCTTCCCCCACTGTTGTTGTTGTTCATTGCAGTTGTATCTTACTCTTTGCGACCCCATGGACTGTAGCATGCCAGGCTTCTGTCCTTCAGTATCTCCTGGAGTTTGTTCAAACTCAGGTCCACTGAGTTGGTGATGCCATCCAGCCATCTCGTCCTCTGTTGTCTGCTTCTCCTCTTGCCCTCAATCTTTCCCAGCATCAGGGTGTTTTTCAGTGAGTTGGCTCTTCGCATCAGGTGGCCAAAGTATTGGAGCTTCAGCTTCAGCATCAGTCCTTCCAGTGAATATTCAGGGTGGATTTCCTTCAGGATTGACGGGTTTGATCTCCCCCACTGTAGCCAAGTCCATTTTAAGTCGAGCAAGAGCTCTAACTTTAAGGAGTGTTTTGCAGAGAATATATTGAGACTCTTGCCCTCTGTCTTCCACTTTATCAGAATAACCTTGTCTGCTGGGATAGGAGCTCTCTCAAATAAAGCAGCAGGAGGAATTTGCGTTAATCATCTATGTGATGTGTGGAGTAAGTAACTTTTGTCTTTAACTTTGTGTTGAAGGAGTACCCGCAGAGCAGCATGTACCGAGTGCCTCCCAACTACTCACCCATCTCCTCCCAGGTGATGCACCACCCGCAGTCCACCCTGTGGGGCTACAACCTCATGGGTCAGCCCCAGCAGCCCAGCTTCTTCCTTCAGAACCAGTCTGTCACTCCAGGTAAGTGAGGACAGAGCGAAGTCAGGCGACTCCAAGATGGGAAGTAATAGCTTGGGGTTCTCTTCGCTCTTACTAAACTTGTATATTTCAGGGAGTGAGTGAGTGCTCAGGGGACGTTTCTGTAATTCTCTCCACTCAGTTTCTTCCTTCTTCTAAAAGAAGGTTTCAGTAACTAGTTTATATGCCACTTTTGGAATTTTCATCCAGTGTTAGAAGGAAATTAACCACTGATCCATATCTCAGGTGTAACATAAACCTGATAAAACTTATGCTATGAAAATTTCATTCACTTTTATCAGATATAATTCTTATCAACATGTTAAAAGATTAGACAGTATTTCAGTATCTTTTATTGTTTCCTCATGTTATGAATTTTAAACTGTTTATACCATGTAGAATCTCAGAAATTTGGTGTAGCAAATAGATTTAGATATCAGTAATAAAACCTTCCTAAATTACAGTAAATGTTAGTTTTGCTTTGATTTAAGCCCAAATAATCTTTATATCTAGAACACAGATTTTCTAAATTAAAAAAAAAACTCTTAGAAATGAATTTTTTCTCTAAAAGAAAGTTTACCTGTTTCTGCAAAACAGTTTCTTTTGAAATTTCAGTCTGCATTTTGTTAGGATGTGCCGCTCTTAACATATAATATTTTTCCTCATTCTGTGTTATATTGTGATTTTTTAAATTGTAGTTTGAGTATTACATTTTGAAGCCTCAGGAAGAAACACTCTCCCAGAGCTTGCTCAAACTCATGTCCATTGAGTCATTGATGCCATCCAACCATCTCGTCCTCTCTCATTTCCTTCTCCTTCTCCCCTCAATCTTTCCCAACATCAGGGTCTTTTCCAATGGTTTGGCTCTTCACATCAGGTGGCCAAAGTATTGGAATTTCATCTTTAGCATCAGTCCTTCCAATGAATATTCAGGACTGATTTCCTTTAGGATGGACTGGTTGAATCTCTTTGCAGTCCAAGGGACTCTCAAGAGTCTTCTCCAACACCACAGTTCAAAAGCATCAATTCTTCAGTGATCAGCTTTCTTTATGGTCCAACTCTCACATCCACACATGACTACTGGAAAGATCATAGCCTTGACTAGACAGACTTTTGTTGGCAAAGTAATGTCTCTGCTTCTTAATATGCTGTCTAGGTTGGTCGTAACTTCTCTTCTAAGGAGTGAGCATCTTTTAATTTCATGGCCACAGTCACTATCTACAGTGATTTTGAAGCCCCGAAAAGTAAAGTCTCTCACCGTTTCCATTGTTTCCCCATCTATTTGCCATGAAGTGATGGGACCAGATGCCATGATCTTCGTTTTTTGAATGTTGAGTTTTAGGCCAGGTGTTTCACTCTCCTGTTTCATTTTCATCAAGATGCTCTCTAGTTCTTCACTTTCTCCCATAGGGTGGTGTCATCTGTGTATCTGAAGTTATTGATGTTTCTCCCTGCTATCTTGATACCAATTTGTGCTTCATCCAGACTGGCTGGGGCCTTAAAAGTAGGTTGTTTGGTGAGTGAATGTTGACTACAAAGAGCAAACTTTTGTTGTTGTTCAGTCACTAAGTTGTGTCTGACTCTTTGTGACCCCATGAACTGCAGCATACCAGACTTACCTTTTATTCGCTATCTCCCAGTTTGCTCAGATTCATGTCCATTGTGTCAGTGATACTATCCAATCATCTCATCCTCTGCTGCCCCATTCTCCTGCCCTCAATGTTTCCCAGCATCAAGGTCTTTTCCAGTGAGTCGGCTCTTCACATCAGGTGGCCAAAGTATTAGAGCTTCAGCTTCAGTAGCAGTCCTTCCATTGAATATTCAGGGTTGATCTTCTTTAGGATTGACTGGTGTGATCTCCTTGCTAACCAAAGGACTCTCAAGAGTAAACTCTCAAGGCAGTAGTAAGTGTGGAAATAACACATGCTCATCCTGTCTTGACTTTCTCTCCTTACTTCCAAGGTCCTTATGAATTTAAGCATTTTTATACTTTTAGACATTGAAGTCAAACACAAGGACTGTCTCTAAACTGAAGGTTAATTATTTTATATAGGCACATACCCTTTCCCCTCAACCCCAGAACACTATAGAAGGTGTTCATAAGTAGGGAGACTTTAGGTATTAGGTAAGTCTTAATGTTTTATGATGTATAAGAAAAAAATTTGAAGAAAACAGTTAACTATGGGGATTTTACATTTGTGAATTAATAGGTTTTCAAAAAGTTATGTATCCTGTGGAGTTGAAGAAGAGTTTATATAGTCTGCTTCCATTCATACATTTTCGTAAAATTTATTTTCGATTGCACTGGGTCTTTGTTGCTGCAGGGGGGCTTTCTCTAGTTCTGGTGAGTGGAGATACCCTCTTGTTGCGGAGCATGGGTTCTAGGGCAGGCAGACTTCAGTAGTTGTGGCACACAGACTCAGTGGTTGTGTTGCATGGGCTTAGTCATCCTCGGCATGTGGAATCTTCCCTGACCAGAGACTGAACCCTTGTCCCATGCATTGGCATGTGGATTCCTTACCACTGGACCACCAGGAAGTCCATTCGCACATTCTTAAAAATGCAAAACAGTGCTCTTCACAACACACACACACACACACACACACACACGCAATCTTTAGCAATCTCTCTCTTTTTCCTGTATACCAAGCGGGATGGTAATGTTTATAAGCAAACATATGTGAATAATAAACACCATTTGGTGAGAGTTGAGAAAGTTATGTAAGAAAGTAGAGCAGAGTTCAGCATATTTGTTCTTATTTCTTTAGGTGATTCAGAGGTGTAGGATTATATGAAAGGAAAATTAAAAGAGAGTGGACCATAGTCTTATCTTGAAAAAGTATGTCGTGTAACTTTATATTTATTAGTGTACATTCAATTCTTGCTTCAACAAAAGTTACCTTGCCACATAACTCAAATTGACTTCTAACTTTTTTCCAAACATTCTTCAGATGCTGTTGGATGACTTCAGAAGCCATATTACTCATTTTGATTCTGAGTCTTTAAAAGAATGTAGGCCTTTCCAGTGATTAGTGTTAAAATGTTTGTTTCTATCATACCACGTGCTTTTAAAAAAGGTATAGCATTTGTAAGGTATTTATATAGAAGTTTTCTTACATACAGTAAAGGATACAAGCTATTTGATGAGTTAAGGATTGGCAGCTATTTGAAACCAGCAAATCTCGTCATTTTTTTCCCTGTTAAAGGCATTTGACAGATTATATACACAAATGTGTTAAAGGTTTTCATTTGCCTTTTTTAGCCTCACTATAATTGACATTTCTTATTTATTTTAGTTATGCCCTTCAAAAAAGATGTGTTTTGTCTCTGGAATCATGGTATTTGAAGTTTCCAAGCATTTCAAGTTTTCGAAGTGTTGTCACGCCTCTCTACCACAAAACAGGCTGTGTTAAAAAATCTTAAATACCATGAAGTTCAAAAGGGTCTCCCTGCCTGGCTTAGCCTTCTTGACGAAATACACCACAAAAGGCAACACATCTTGTGAAAGTAACGTGTTCCCAGGCTTCCCAGGTGGACTAGTGGTAAAGGACCTGCCTGCCAGTGCAGTAGATGTAAGAGACGTGGGTTCAGTCCCTGGCTCGGGAAGATCCCTTGGAGGAGGGCATGTCACCTCACTCCAGCATTCTTGCCTGGAGGAGCCCGTGGACAGAGGAGCCCGCGGGCTCTAGTCCATAGGATCCCAGAGTTAGCCATGACTGAAGCGATTTAGCACAGCATAACACAGCATATTCTTGGGGGCCCTGCATGATTCTGAAATTGTGCCAAGGATTCCGCATCTCAGGTGTTTCACTTTACCAAGCAAAGTGGGCCCTCTGAGAAGTCATTCAAATAGTATCATTCACTGGACATCGCCCTCCCCATTGTCTGGAGTTTATGCAATTCATAACTGATCTTTCATATTTGTAGAGGGTGGGGCAGTTCTCTACATCCCAGTGTGCTCCTAAAAGGAGGCTCAGAACGTGAGATTTCTGTGTTTTGATAAAATCAGGAAGAGTTGCCTCCGCACGCACAGAAAGCCCTTCCTTCTGGTTGCTTTTGTAGGTGGCTCCCGGTTGGACCCCGCTGGCTCCTTCGTCCCCACCAACACCAAGCAAGCTCTGTCCAACATGCTGCAGCGGCGCTCGGGGGCCATGATGCAGCCACCCTCTCTGCACGCCATCACATCGCAGCAGCAGTTGATACAGATGAAGCTTCTGCAGCAGCAGCAGCAACAGCGGCTTCTCAGGCAAGCCCAGACCCGGCCTTTCCAACAGGTTTGTCCAGATCAGCAGTATCTTCTACATTTCATTAGTTCCTCTAGCAAGGGATGGGTGTGGGTGTGTGACTGATTCTTCCTGCACGGGCATCCCTGATTAGCTGTGTAGGTGCATGTACATCTCTCTTGTACAGGTTTATGCATACTTCTCCCCTCCTTGTATTTTACCATTATCATTGATCAAAAAAGAACTTGAAATGTCTTAAGCTGGTTAAAAGTATGCCTGAAAACAAAAAGAAGAGTTAATGATTTTCTGATCACTTAGAAGCGGCAAGACTTTTATCCTTGAGATGACCTTGTCTGAGCCCTCACTCCCTTTTATAATTATCATCATGCTCTGTGCTCCTTTGAGCTCTGCTTAAATGATTCATTCATTATTTGCTGTATTACTTTGAGGTTGTATCTCCGAAGCACTGTTGTTCCTTAGGCTTTCTCCTAGAGTGTCCTGCATTGCCCTGACTCTGGCTATATACCTCACCAAAATCTATAGAAGGCAAAGAGTAGACTACAAGTAACAGTCAGGATATGGATATCTTTAATTATTGATTTGTATTATTTCTATTTTTATGCCCTATTTATTTTTTTCCTAATTTTTTTTTAACGTTCTGGATATAATAGTGATTGTTTAACAAAGCATTGGTGGAAGTCACACAAAACTTCTTGCAGACTCAAACTGCAAATCTGCACAGATACTAATGTAAAAAGAAGGAAGTGAGAATGTGACTTTTTCTTCTGGTTTCTGTATTCGTTTTGTGTTTTCCAAGTTTTCTTAGGAAAATTGCCCTTTGATGGTGCTAATGATAGCTGCTAACACTAAGAGAGCACTTCCTGTTTGCCCAAACACTTGTAAGCACTGCACTTTCTTGTGCTGAATATCTTGGATCTCACAGCAGTCCTAGGAGTCAGGTACTTTATGATCCACAAAGGCAGTAGCCAGTCTACAAGTACATCCTGCTCTGAGAACAACCACAGGTTTTCAATTAGCAAGGAATTCCAATGCTTTTAAAAATAGTCTTTGTATCTGGAGTAACTGTCTAGGCATACCTCCATTGTACAACTTAGAGCACGTCCATTAGTCCAACTTAAATTCAGTCCACTTAGTGATTTGGGAGACGGGAGTGGTAGGGTTAGGTATGCAGTCTAAACAGAGAGCCACTGGAAAAAAAAATCTTTTTTTTAACCCTTGTTTTAAGGACAAGAGAGAGCAATCTAGTTTGAACCACACAAGAATGTAAACAGCAGTCACAGTATGCTCATCTCCCCCGACCTCCCAGGGAGATCTGATTGTTCAGACTCCCTGGGTATTAGGAAAGAAGGACCCAAGTTGCTTCTTACACAGAAATGATGAGAATTTGATGAAAATATTTAAAAAGCCTTGGTATTTCTCTAAGCAGCAAGTTTGGAGTCATTCAAAACCTCAGTGGGATTTTAACTCTTTCTGAGGATGAACAAAAATAGTTACACCACTGTTTCCAATCCTCATGGAGAAAAAAATTTACTAGAAGCTGAATAATCACTCTACTAGAATGAATTCTAGTAGAATTTTTAAAGTAATAGAAGCCTAAGTAAAATTTACCTTCCAATAAGTATGTTTATCTTTTTCTTATCTACCTTTCTATCACAAGGTGTTATTTGACTTACTAATAGCCAACTTTCAAACTGTTACTGATGAGTTCAGTTTTGAATTTCTCTAAGTGGTTCTTAACACTGGGGGAGAGCCCCGCCAGCCTGGTTATAGGTAAAACGTCTGTCCTCAAAAATTCACTTCCTGATATCAGCCATGAGAAGCAGTTTCCCCTGAAGCAAATGAATTTTTTTTAAAGGGAATTGAATAGAAAAATCTTCATGTATTCACAAATATCTTTGCATATTTGGAGGTAGATTTATGACCTAAAATGTACCTATAGGACCCCATTATTCACACCACTCAAAAATACCTGTTACTCTATTCTTTTATGGGCTTCTCAGGTGGTGCTAGTAGTAAAAAAAAAAAAAAATCCAGCTGCCAATGCAGGAGACTGAAGAGACACAGATTCTATCCCTGGGTCTGGAAGATCCCTTGGAGAAGGAAATGGCAACGCTTTCTAGTATTCTTGCCTGGAGAATCACATGGACAGAGGAGCCTGGCAGGCTACAGTCCATGGGGTCACACAGAGTCGACACAGCTGAAGCGACTTAGCATGGCATTCTTTTATACCATCTAAGGTTGTACAGCTTATACTAACAGGAATTAACTCATAATTTGTTAACTGATTCTTCTGTAGTAATTTTATCACATCTTAGACTTTTCTTTTCTCTTTTCTTTTTTCCCTTGAGAAGTTAGCAGTTATTTCTTCAAGTAGTAAAGGCTCAACTGCACAGCAGTGATTGTATTGGCATGCCTTATGTTTAGTTGTGCTTTGCTTTGTTGTGCTTCACAGATATTGCACTTACTACAAATCGAAGGTTTGTAGTAAGTACAGATTTACAACCCTGCGTTGAGCAAGTCTCAGGACTGTTTTTCCAACAGCATTTGCTCGCTTTGTGTCTGTTACATTTTAGTAGTATTTGCAGTATTTCGACCTTTATTATTATTGTATTTGTTATGGTGATCTGTGATCAGTGATCTTTGTTATTTCTGTGACTCTCTGGAGGCTCAGATGGTTATAACCTTTTAGCAATAAAGCATTTCTTAATTAAAATGTAGTTTTTAAAAGACACAGTGCTATCGCTCACTGAGTAGATTATGGTGTGGTTTATTTTTTAAGTTTTTATTGATTTAATGTTGACTGCTCTGGGTTTTCGTTCCTGCACCTGGGCTTCCTCTCGCTGTAGCAAGCAGGGGCTGCTCTCAATTGTGGTCCTTGGGCTTCTCTGGTTGCAGAGCCTGGGCCCGAGAGTGTGCCGGCTTCAGTAGTTGTGGCTCATGGGCTTAGTTGCCCTGCAGCAAGTGGTATCTTCCTGGACCAGGGATCGAGCCTGTGTCCCCTGCATTGGCAAACGGATTCTTAACCACAGGACCACCAGGGAAGTCCTATATAAACAGAGAAATAAGAAAATTCAGATGACTCACTTTATCCAGGGGATCTTCCCAACCCGGGGATTGAACCCACGTCTCTTGGGTCTCCTGCATTGGCAGGCCAGTTTTTTACCACCAGTGCCACATACAAGGCCCTACTTTATCGCCACATTTGCTCTATCGCTGTGATCTAAAACCAAACCCACAGTATCTTCAGGGTAGGCCTGTATGATAGTCATCTCTACTTCTTTCCTATGTTCTTTTTTAGCAAAAGCAGGCATTTTGTTTTTTTCCTACCTCACCATTCTTTAAGTGTTGGTTAATCAAGAGAAATAGCATTCTTTAGAGGAAGAGGAATGCATACATGATGCAGACACAGGGTGGAGCGGTCCTCCATAGAGCAGATGAGATTGTATGTAGCATTTCTAGAATGCCTGCACCGAGGAGGTTCTGAGGAAAATGTTAGCACCTTTCCTTTCTCCCAGTAGATCATAGATTAATATACATAGACTCTAGCTAAATATGATATTGTGGCAGAAAACAGATTGCCGTGTAATCTTTAAAAACTCAAGGTAGAATTATATGGAATATAAGTGATATTGATACATTGTTTTCGTAGTTTATTCTTGATGCAGTTAGCTGTTTTCTAGTAAGTGCTGACCTATGTGCTTCATAGTAAGAAAAGTTGACTCTGATTTTGGCAGCAACATTTTCTCAAGTTAAATGCATACACAAAATATGATTCTCTCTAGCTGTTTATAACTTGTGTTTTTTTCTTTCTCAGTTTTTGGCTTCTTTTAGAGAAGATGAAATAGGTATCCTTTTCCACTGTATCTTACCAATTTTTTAATTATAGGTATCCAATTTTTTAAATGTAACAAGCTTGATGGAGAGTTTCAAATTAGCTTTCAAAATTGATCTTGGTATTGTGACAGATCCTTTTATAAGACTAACCTGTTCCTCCAAACCCTGGATGTGACTGCTCCTTAGGCTGGTTGTACAATGACACCCTACCCCCCACCCGCTAGCTGACCCTCTCTTCTTAGCTCCAGCATTGGGTCTTTATAATACTTTGTGTCATTTTATTTACTGAGCAGAGGGTAGAAATCTATGAGATGTTTATTGAATGAATTCATGTTTGAGCAGCTATTTCCAGAACCCTGAAACAAATCTTTATTATTTCTTTTGACTGTGCTGAGTCTTCGTTGCTGCATGCAGGCTTTCTCCAGTTGCAGCGAGCTGAGGCTACTGTCTAGCTGCAGGGCACTGGCGTCTCACTGCGCAGGCTCTAGGGGAAGTGGACTTAGTAGCACTTAGACACACTGGCTTAGTTGCTCCATGACATGTGGGATCTTTCTGGACCAAGGATCGAACCCATGTCTCATATGTTGGCAGATAGATTCTTAACCTCTGAACCACCAGGGAATTCCAACCCTGGAGCATCTTTAGCAACCTTAATCCTTAGCAATGTGATTTTTATCCACAAATTCATCTTGTAGCTCTTCCTTTGAGTGCTTCCAGAAACTCTTCCCATCAGTGACCTCTGCTACGCTTGTTTTGAAAACATAGATGGGGCAGAGGAGGCCCAAGCTCTTGAATTCCAGATATGTGTCAGACCTGGCAGAGTCATCCTAGCCTCTTTCCATCTGATGGAGAGAGTTGATGTGTAATGGAATCTCTAGCCTTAGGTGATGCATGAGGAAAACTAGAGTCCCATTATAAAGTAACTGATTCTGCTTCAGAGGCTGAATATATCAGCTTCAGTTGGTCATGCAGTTTTCTGTTATGAACCATCCTAAATTTCCTCAGGAATATATTAATAGTGCTGTATATTAACACTAGTGCTTGAAAAAGTGGTGCTAAATATAAAATAGCATGAATGTTGTTAGGTATTGTTAATCAAATTATTTGATGGAATGCCTTATTACAATCAAGTGTATTTTCTTATTGCTTTAGTGCATAGTGACATGCATAAAGATGTTTTGGCGAGGAAACTTGTTTTTATTTTTCACAGGTACAGTCTTCATCCAGAAAAGTAAAAATGCTCTCCCTCCATTCCTTACTCAGTGTCCCTTATTGAAATGGGACCCAGTGTCATGATTTTTGTCATCTTTCTGCTGCAGAGGCTCATCTATAAAATGGAGCTAATGCGATACTTACTTCATAGGCTTCTTGTGAAATTAATGATTTAAGTGTGTAACAGCCCTTAGCGGAGAAGGCAATGGCAGCCCACTCCAGTACTCTTGCCTGGAAAATCCCATGGACGGAGGGGCCTGGCGGGCTGCAGTCCATGGGGTCGCTAAGAGTCGGACACGACTGAGCGACTTCGCTTTCACTTTTCACTTTCATGCCTTGGAGAAGGAAATGGCAACCCACTCCAGGGTTCTTGCCTGGAGAATCCCAGGGACGGCGGAGCCTGGTGGGCTGCCATCTGTGGGGTCGCACAGAGTCAGACACGACTGAAGAGACTTAGCAGCGGCAACAGCCCTTAGAACAGTGGCGACCTTAGAGTGTGTTCTCAAAACACGTTAGCTGCCATACTTCATGTTACTGTTTTATTAGTATTATTTTATGGTTGTATTATTTCAGAGGAAATCCTTGCCCCATAAAAATGATCTTTATTTTCTTAAATATGTTAAGGACTAAAAGTCAATGTACATCCAATGCTTTACTTGCATAATTACATTCATTGTCCTAATATGACTGGTACTTAGTGGACACCAGTAGAAGAGACCAAGAAAAAGAAACATTGTTTAGCTTTCCTAATAGTCATTTTGGCTTCTTGGAGCACTATGTTTTTGCCATCTAAATTCTGTGATACATATTTTAGAATGATGATTCCAATGTCACTATTAAAGGCATCACTGTTGTAGTTTATTTCCCACATATCCCATGAGAACTATTGTAAAATATAGAATTTTGGTTATAATAATGCCAAATGCTGCTTAAATTGTTTTCCCGTTACCTTTTTATTATTTCTCATATTTTTCTTCTGATGGAGATACCTTCCTTCCCCACCCCTACCTTATCAACCTTCTAGGGAAGGGGGTTTTGAAGGGAACTTTAAGCTTTGATACAGGAAGAGGACCTAATTTTCTACCTTGATTTATATCACTTAATCGTGATTTCTCCTTTTCAGTGTACACAGTCATCTTTTGTTCTTTGGAATAATGCTAGAGAGTTTGAGAGTCCAGTGAAAGATAGACAAAATATATGTTTATCTTAATTTCATTGAGCAGATTTGGAAGAAAGCAATTCACTGCTGGCTATAAATAATGAGTCCTAAGGATATTCATGACATTAAAGAGGAAGATTTGTGCCAGGCAAAAATGATGTGCTCAGTTATAGCATATGGTTACTTGGACATGCTGAAGCTGGCAGTTGGTTTACTTGTTCGCGTTGGATAAGAACCAGAGTGCAGTGTCTTATCATCATCTGCCCCTGCCAGCAGGCGTGGCTGGGCTCAGAGGAAGCTTGGAGACCCTCCCAGAAACTTGTGGAGAAGTGAGGGATTCAGCAGGCCCCCACAGCAGCGCAGCGCTCTCTGCAGGGAGTTCGGGTTGCCAGCAGGGGGATGGGGCTTCCCGCAATAACAGTACGGACACCCCTTATTTTAATGGTTTTAATGAAAGAACACTGAATGAGCCAGAGCCTTCCAGAGTTGATAGCGCCCTGGCAGAAGTGGCCCGGTGACATCCTGAGAACAGGCCTCTCAGATTGATAGCCCGTTTAGGTTAAGCAGCATCCTTTTTGTCTGGTAACCAATCTCCCTTACAGATGTGGTATCACCTCGGGGTGTGTTTCCTTCCTCTGGTCTTCCACTCCGACTCACTCTCTAGCCGTGTTTCTCAAACATACAAGGTTAGATAATAATAGAGCAAACACTAGTATTCTTACCACCTAATTTATTAACTAATAATGTTCTGCCACATTTGCTCTAGATTTTTTTTTTTTTTTAACATAAATACGACAGACACGGATGAGGCCCCTGGTCTCCTGTCATTTCCTTTCTTTCCTGTAAAGAGGTAATCATTATCATGAATTTGTGTTTTTCTTTCTTTATTAATGTTTTTATATTTTTGCTCCTTACTGTTGCATCCATTGATACAAACATTATATAATATCACCTTCAGATTTCAAACTTTATGAAATCACCTCACATAGGTATTATTGTATTGTTTTGTATCTTTTTTTTGTTAATGTTGACTAATTTTGAGTTTTATCTACTTTGTTATACTTACTTGATTTTATTTGCTTGTCTGGTTAGGTGTTATTTCATGATGAGTGTTAACATTTATCCATTCTGTTAATGATCATATAAGTTATTTCCAATTTTTTGTTACTGTTAACCATGCTACAATAAACATTTTTGCATACTTCTGTATGTGCAGAGTTTTAGGGTATGTGTGTGGAAATAGAAGTGGAGATTTAATTTCCAAAGTGGTGATGATTCCCATCAGTTATAAATGAGTGTTTTACTTTCTCCACATCTTCACTAAACTTTGATTAACCTTTAATTTTCTCACTCAGAGCTGGTGAAATGGTATTGTATTATGACATTTTAATTTGCACTTTCTGATTAACTGTGAGTTTAGGCATGTTTTATAACTCTACTAGCTATTTAAATTTTCCCTTCTGCAATTTACCTGATTGTATAATTTGAACATATTTCAAAATAATTTAGTTCTTATTTGATAAAGGTATGCAGATCAGTCTTGTTGAAACAGATCTTGAGTTTTGACAACAATCTTTCATGCACTTACTCAGAGATTATGATTTTTATACATCTCAGTGACAAAAATGAACTTACGAGAAAAGAACCCACTGTGCTAGTAAATATGTCCTAACACCAATCACTTTGTTCCTTGGGTGAAAACTGTGTCCAGGAAAGTGGATGCTCTGCCTATTACTTAATAGCTGGTATTTCTCTCTTTACTTGGATGATGAGGATGGTGCCCATGTCATTTGCTGAAATTATGATTGGGCAAATATACTGATCCTGAAGATAGTGTACACAGCTTGAATTTTATGAATGGAGAGAAGATAGAGGTACGGGGTGAGAAAGTGAACCACTCATACAAAAGTGATAGAGTTGAATATAAGACACATGAATAGATACAATGAATTATGTACTTAGCCCTAAAATGGTGAGAATAGATATTATTTGCTTGGGAAATTCCTCCTGTGATTTCTAGTCCTTATTATAGTAAACTTTTTTTTTTTTCAGTTAAGGTTGTGAATTTTTTATGTCATCGCTATTTCTAAAACTCAGTGGACAGAAAAACTTTAATATCTCAAACAAAATGTCACTTAGAATCCATTTATAAAAATGATTAAGCAAGGAAATCATTGACTTGAAAAAGAGGAATTTTTTTCCCAAGCATGGAGTTTCCTTTTTATTAATAAATTAGATTCCCTGTTAGCATATAAACACTAGTGACCCTCTAAATAGTTCTTGTCTATTTTGGTTGATTGAATGTGTGGTTAACGTGATGCTCTGTTTTCATATGCATTTACTGGCAATGGAGCAATCTAGTGACCTCCTCCAATAATAGATGACTTGTTCACTTAATGTCTCATCTGTTTCATGTGACCCAAATGTCCTGAGTTCTCCCCTGATTCTGGGCTGGGAAAGTCTCAGGCACTCTTTGGCTTACACTGGGGGGGGGGGGGGGGGGGTATCCTTTCGTTTTGGGAAGTTAATCTGGATCTGATCACGTCTCTACTTCCTGTCTGTCCCCATTTAACCTCCAGGTTGTGGTACTCTTCCGTTATATGACTGTCGTCATATTATTTGTGTCCCAGCTTATGGTGATATTGTTTGGCATATAAATTAATGTAACCTATCTTAGGGCCTGGGGTTTTAAGTCTGGATGCCCTGAAACATTGTTTTAAGATGAACTGATTCTTATGTGTTTTGGCTACCCACATCATTAGGCTAAAAAATCTTATCTGTATTGTCTGCCGTTTTCTTGCTGTCCCCTTTCTGTAGGACTTCTGTAACTCTGCTGTCTCCCTTCTGGAAGACTTTGACAACATAATGGTAACACCCCTGCTGTCATTCCTTATACTTTCTTTTCTTTTCTTTTTTTAATTAAGTAAACGTTTATAGCATTACTCTCTGAACATCAAAATGAGAAGCAGGTTCTTCCTCTTTAGCTGGTAATAATTACAGACTTCATTTCACTGTTACTCACTTGGTTTATGTTTGAGACCGTGACACAAAATCATGAATGCATTGCCCATATTCACTTCAACAGAATTTATTTCTGGGAAGGTGTCCCCTTTGATTGCCTCATGCTTCCCATCACATACATATATGATATAGAAACCAGTGAACGTTTGTGGCCTGGGCTTGGGAACATAGGGGAGTTCGTGCACCATCATCCCAGTCCCACTTTCAAACCCATCTATTCCTGAGCTCTTGCTTCTTTCTGTGGTAACTCCCATCATTAGTGGAGGAACGCATGGCATGCTGACTCATAGGCCAATGCAAGATAATGAAAACTGTGGTTATGAAAATGGCCTACTCATCACATCCCACTCACTGCTTCTTCCTAAATTCTCAACAGAACCCATCATCTCTGTTTTCTTTCTGGTATGGAGAAGATTTTTTTTTTTTTTGTTTCGAGCATAGGTCTTGTGCATGCATGTCATAAGACCTCATCTACCGCTTTGCCTGGGCTAGCTAAGAATGCATGTTTTGCATTAAATTACTTATAGGTTTGCTATATCAGGTAGTCAACCCACAACATTAACCCAAGAAGCATTAGAATAAAACAGAGCACACATCTCAGATTTGAATGTAAGTCAACTCGTTTCACTACAAATTTAATGGGTAACATTTTCTGTCCATTGGTGAAAATATCCTTAACTGCGTATACAACTTTGACAGTATTTAGATGATGAAATACTGCCATATAGGCAATTTTGTTAATCGTTCTTTAGGCAAAGGAAAGTTTGCAGATTTTTCTGAAAACAGTCAATTTTTCTATCAGTTTTTCTTGACATTTGTAGTGTACAGAGAGCAAGCAAAGTTTCTATTTGTTTAAAAACTTGAGTTAAACTATTAAATTTTAAAATACCTTGCATATAGTGTATGTTTGCTGTTAGGGCAATTATAGTTCAGATGGTAATGTAATTTAAACAATATAATTTGCATTTATCATTGATTTTACTTTTTAAAAAAATTTTGTTCATCAAGTATTTAAAGTTAAAGGGTTATATATAACCTACATATTCACTCAAATAAAGGAAACATATGTATATATCTTTGCTGTCCTTTTCACTATTCTTTCTTTAATAGTCTCCAATATTAGAAGTTTAATGAGTGGATATATTTGACTAATCAGTATGTTTTATTCATCATTTGTAAGCACATTAACAGTTGTTTATTGTTATTGAGGTTTAATTATTGAAGTGTGTTTGTTTCAAAATGAACCTGTTCATCCCAGTAGTTAATGTTACTGTTAATTGATCACCAACTGAGTTATATTTGATGTGAAAGCTTTATGAAAGAATTAAGCATAATGGTCAGCAAGACCTCCTTTAATTAAAGAATTTTCTGTGTATCTTTGTCTGCAATCAAAATATACCCGTGTAATGTGATGCCAAAGCTTTTCGTTCACACCATTTGGTGTTTAACCTGGGACACCATTACTCAGTACCTTCCAAACAAGTAGTTTGAAACATTACCCACTGGTTCTCATTGCGTGGCCTTTAGTATTATTCCTAAATTAGCATTTTCAGAAACACAAAACAGCATTTTCAGAGTCACAAAATCTGGCTGTGGTTTTTCAGGTACAACTTGTCTCTCTCCTCACAACCCTTAAATAGTATTGGCAAGTTACTAAATAGGAATTTGAAAATATCATTACTAATGAATTAAGTGGAGAGAAGTTTCCTGATCCTGAAATGCTGCTGATTGTAATGCTTACTGTCTGATAATTGGAGTCATAACCAATTCTCCTTTAGAAAGAGCCTCACGTTTTCTCATTTGGCTCAGAGAGTGAACTAATGAAAAGAAGAAGACCCAGAAGACTGAAAACTGACTTTGATGATGAATTATCAAAAATTTTAAACCTACTGCATTCATTCATTTCCAGTCCTGCAGGAGGTTTTCAGTCTATGTTTGAGCTCAGATACTCTCTTGTCTAATTAAAAATAAAGCAGTAAGAGAGAGACTTGTTCTTATAAAGGTCAGGAAGAAGTCATTATTGAACAGCATAGCTTTTAAAAAAAGTTTTTAGGAAGTAGAAATTTTAGAAAATAAAATGGATTGCTATTTCTTACCTAGAGCCAAACCTAAAGCAAAGTGTTTAAAAACAAACATGGTAGGAACTTACCCTGTAGGAATTTACAAGGTAAGTTTACCTTGTGGGGATTTACCTTGGCTTGCAGGGTAGAGGTGGGTTCCTGCAGCTGTCAGAATTGCCCAGTTAACTGTTTCTTACTCCCTTGGCACTTGTAAATTGGGTACCTGAGCCAGGAGAGCTGAAGCCAGAGCACAGTGTGGCGCCCGGCTAGACACAAATACTCCATCAGAAACCAGCCTCCTGAACTGCCCTTTACACTCACAAAATGTGAAGTTAATGTTGCCTCTGATTGTTTCAGTGAAGTGGAATGAGAGGGCAGTTGAGCTACTCTCTAGGTACTAATAAAACGAAAGAAGAAATCATTAGAATGACAGATGATAAGAATTGAATTGAAAAGTGAATTTTTAAAACAAAAGATGATACTCAAAAACATGGGGCACTTGGAAAGCACTTGGTAAACTAATTTATGCTGAGATATAAATCTCAGTTTACCTCTGGATCTCTTATTTAGCAGATAAACTAAATTAAATCTTAGATTTCCTCAATAGATATTTATTGAGCACTTACTATATGGCAGATACAGTGCGAGAAACTGATTTTGTCTTAATCAAATAAAGCCTAGATAGTTTTCGGAAAATAACAAATAGATTGCATGTGAACAAAGGTGGCCCTAAGTCATGATTTGCCAGGAGTGATCTCTGCCCTGTTCCCCTGGCCTGTCCCAGTTGGGATGATACATTATGTGGTCCCTTCCTGAATGCAGCAAGGGACCTATTAATATTAATATTTTAAGACTTTTACTAACTTCCAATTTCTAGTTCTCTTACTTATTCCCACATTGGAGGATTGGTCCTCATTCAGCATCTTTTTAGTTAAACTCCAAGAGATAGTGAAGGACAGGGAAGCCTGGCATGCTGCAGGCTGGGGGTCTCAAAGAGTCAGATGCAACTGAGCGGCTGAACAACCAAAACAACAAAAGTTATTAAAGAACTTGTTGGTCGTCTATTCTTTACTCAACAGATCGACTATCTCTACAAATTGAAATTATTTGTTCCTGGCATTATTCTGGGAAAAACCAGATAACAGCAGGAGGTCATTTCAGTTTGGGAAAAGAGATATTTTTCATTCAGGGCAAATAGGACTCTAAAGCCCTTAGGGAGTGGTGGCTGATGTGACGAGTTTGTGATTTGCTCACGGAGACTGTTGCACATTAGAGCCCTTACCTCCTGCGCTTAAGGAGTGAGTTGGTCAAAAAATAGCACTGGGAAGAAACACAGTCTGTTTATAAACCAGCAGTTTACCTTTGGACTAAAAATGGTTCACTGAAGAATTCATGAATTATAGAAATTTACCCTTTCCTGCTTTGTTTTCAGAGTTACAATGCTTTTTCTTGAATGTTAATTTTGTGATCTTAAAAATGGGAATAGTTTGCAATTCATATTTCTTAAATTTCCACAGTATCAACTATTTGTCAATAAAAGAATGTTGCCCAGTAACTCAGATACTTACCTTATTAGTGTTTTGGTCCTCCTGTACCCCCACATATAAGTCAGTTTCTTTTATAAGATTCTTTAGGAAGCAAAGGAAGAGTGAAGAGCTAGAAAAGATCTGTAGATGGTATCTTGTTTACCTCCAAGCCAAAAAAGGGCATGGGCATTTTAGACCACTTAGGGATCTCAAGGTTCTAACTCACATGAATAATTCATTGTGCGTTTCTTGTGTAAAAGTGGTAATTTGCATATGTTGTCCCCACCAAGAAGCACAGCAGTATGTTTCAGGGACTTTGGATGATGCTGTCAGCGAGCACAGATTAGAGAAGTGTCATGTAAAGATCTGGTTGATTTAATGACTCACTGGCTTAGTGTTTGGAGGATTGAGTGCTACTTGGATAGGTCGGGGCAATCCTTGTATGCTCCCGATGGAGACACTGCTGTGACATGTGCTCTCCTAGAGGGAGCTTGGGGTATTTTTCTGTGGAAGCAGTGACAGACTTTTTCTTGGGCTCTAGAATTACTGCAGACAGAGACTGCAGCCGTGAAATTAAAAGACGCTTGCTCCTTGGAAGAAAAGTTGTGACAGACCTTGACAGCATATTATAAAGCAGAGGCATTACTTTGCTGACAAAGGTCTATCTAGCCCAAGCTGTGGTTTTCCCAGTAGTCGTGTATGGATGTGAGAATTGGACCATAAAGAAGTTTGAACGCCGAAGAGTTGATGCTTTTGAATTGTGGTGTTGGAGGAGACTCCTGAGAGTCCTTTGGACAGAAAAGAGATCAAACCAGTCAATCTTAAAGGAAATCAACCTTGAATATTCACTGGCTGGACTGATGCTGAAGCTTAAGCTTCAATACTTTGGCCAGTTGATGCGAAAATCTGACTCATTGGAGAAGACCCTGATGCTGGGAAAGACTGAGGGCAGGAGGAAAAGGAGCCAACAGAAGATGAGATGGTTGGATGGCATCATTGATACAATGGACATGAGTTTGAGCAAACTCTGCGAGACAGTGGAAGACAAGGAAGCCTGGCGTGCTGCTAGTTCATGGTGTCGCAAAAGTCAGACACAACTAAGCGACTGAACAACAACAAGCAAATAGAGATATAATTACACTTAGCAAATTAATCAGCTAACATCTCAAGAGTATCATCATGGTACCCTACACTGGAATGTTACATTCTTGTTGAAGCTGTCATGTATAGATACCATAGTAGATACTTTCAGAAATTTATGTTTGGTCCATGTATGTTTGGACAGTCACCTTAGGAAAGGCCAAAGTTTCTTAAATGCCCTCAAGTGATTTTATATGTGGGGATCAGAGAAAAATGCTTCACCATCTGATGTATGCATTCATTTCAGAATCTAACAACTCTTAATAAAGATTATCCTTTTGTTTTCTTATTGGAGTGAATTTAAGAGGCTATACATCCCTAAAGAATAAGCACCAGATGAAATTTTAAATACTTTCATTTTTGGTATCACATATGAAGACATCTTATCATCATGGAAAAAACCCTGGGCTTTGGAGGCAGGCTCACTTGGGCACTAAGGGCTGGGCCAGGTTTAACTGGGTGAGTTTGCTAAGCTGCCTAGGCTCTCTGAGCTCAAGTTTTCCTACTTGAAGAAAATGGGGACCAAGAGTTCCTGTGAGAAAATGGAGATATGAATAAGAAGCCTAGTCCCTAGCATATAATAGATGCCTAGTAAGTGTTGATGTTCTCCCTCTTAAGCTAAATGTTTATACCTTTTTTCCTGCCAGAAATATCTGTGCTTCTTTCCAAGAACATTAAAATTGGTTCTACATTACTATATTTTAGCACTTAAAAAAAATGAGAACATCTAGAATATAAAATGAAAATATCCTAGAATAAATCCTATTTCTTTATAATTAGTAAGTCCTGGAGAAAACCGAGGGATGGTCAGAAGCTAGTCCTCTTTCTATGATTGATACTGCACACTTCTGTGTAATGACTTCTGCTGCCAAAATGCGAAATACATATAGCTGCTTTTAGGAATATAGTTTCCCCAGGCGAAAACATGTATTAAATTAAGACTGGTGAACAGATGTTAATTGGTTTAATTTTATATTGCAGTTGGTTAGAATTGCATTTGCTATTAACTTATTATAAAATTTAATTGGTTCTGTTGGTTATTAGAGTCATAAAAGATAACAAAATTCTTCCGTTGCATACATGGCTAAATAGGCAATTTTTAGGTCCCTCTGAAGAAGTATCATTAAAAAGTCATGAAGATTGTGTATGCCGTTTGTATGTACCATGAGTTCTCTTAATCGATGGGCACAGGATGAGGCAAGTCTGTGGTTTCAGATTTCACACTTAAGAAACTCATGCCTTTTATTCTAGAGGGGCATTTGTACCCTGGAGTGTACAGGAAAGCAGTCTCAGATTCTCTCCAATGAGCAGACCCTTGAATATTTTGATTTGTGTTTATGTATGTCTTATCATCTGGGACAGCTGTCATCTTCTTTGGAAGAAACAACAAGTGTGACAGTCTCTAGTGTCAATAGGAAATTGATGAGAAATAGTATTTAATACTGTTGGGAATCTTCAAGTGCTGTTCTCACGTAAGGTTTGGTGTCATGGGTTTTTGGGGCTGTGAACCAAGAGCTCGAATCACACCCTTGCTGTTAATGATCAAGAGCCACCTCGGCTTTGTTTTCCAGGGCCAGCCAGGGGACCAGGCTGCTCTCTTTGCTGCTCAGGCACGGCCCTCCCCTCAGCTCCCTCAGTATCCAGGACTGCAGCAAGCACAGGTACCCTTGTTTGCTTTGTAGATGCTACTGGGATTTTTAATGCTCTTTATTTGAAGGGGGGAACCAAGTAAGTAGGGTATTAGTTCCCTTATGGGGTATGGAACTTAGTCGCATCTTCTGCTTATAGATTATAATTGACATTTCACAGAAATCTTTACCAGTGATTATTAAACAAGTCTGGGGATTGATTAAAGGGCATAAAACATTTTAGGAAATTGTTAGAATTAGAAATGAATGAGAAATATCAATTCATAACTTTATGTTAATAATGATGATAGATACTGAAATGGTTAATAGTCTTATGGTACTTAAATTATAATACATAATGATGTAATTTATGATGGAATTTTATGATATTCAAAGGTAGCTTCGAAGAGGAATCATGGTAGAATAAGAAGAAAATTGGCCTTGGCATCATACCTTGACAAAATTCCTGACAACCTCTAAGCTCTGTAGCATTGTGAGAGTTTCTCTGAGTCTTGATTTCTGTCTCGGTAAAATAGAAATGAACATTGTGGGGATTTAAGACCACCTATAGAGCCTAGTGAAGCACTAGATACATGGTAGTTATTCAGCAAATGATGGGTTTGCTTTAATATAGTGCAAATCTTCAGCTATTTTTTTCTAATACTTTTGTCATTTCTGCCTCCACATCCTTTTACTCTACCCTTCTCATAATCAGGAAGCCAGGGATGTTGGCAAGACCTCTAGTTGGGGCCAGCAGTTCACACTGTGTCCACAGCTGAAAGGAAGGCTGAGATGGGCCTTCATGGGCACCAAGCCCCATGGCCTGCATCCCAGCGTGCTGTCTGCCAGAAGGTCATTGTCCATCACATTATCTTCCAAGTCAGAGCCATTCAGCTACCTCAAAATGTGGTACTTAGAGGACCCGAAGAGCGGTCCTCTTCTATTTTAATCAGCACTCTGTTCTGTATATTATAGATGGTGACCCAGCAGAACCTAAAGCTTTTCATTTATATCAGGTGTCAAGATTTGAAGAAACAGCCACTATATAATGTTGAATGAAGAAATGGAGTATCCTGATGCTATTATAGAGTGCTGAAACAGGCTACTGTCCAACCAAAACTCAAGGGTATCAAATAGTCGCTAATGACACCCTCATTGGGCTTTCTTGGTGGCTCAGACTACTGGTAAAGAATCTGCCTGCAGTGCAGGAGACCCAGGTTCAATCACTGAGTTGGGAAGATCCCCTGGAGAAGGGAATGGCAATCCACTTCAGTATTCTTGCCTGGGAAATCCCATGGACAGAGGAGCCTGGCAGGCTACAGTCAAAGAGTTAGACACAACTGAGCAACTAACACTTTCACTTTCAGTGACACCCTCATTCTCTGGTTAATTGACTTTTCTTCTTTTTTGTTAACTGGTTAGTTATATAGGCAAATTCATTAGACCCAAGGAAGTGTAGTTACATTTCATACTAGGAAAGTATACTCCATTATTTTTATTTGCCTTGATTATGTGTAGCTTTTCTGAAACAGCATAAATGATGCTTGAAATCTGTTGAACGCTGATATCATGTGTGCACTAGAGGTATGAATGCTTGCCTGATTATTTCTGTGCAGAAACATGCCTTTCCTTTCCTGAAAACAAGCATCTGAGCTTAAAACTAATTGCTTAACCAAGTGAGGATTCATGTGTTGCAATTGAACTTTCTAGTGAATCAGTACACAAGTTCATCCTATATTTTCTGACTCTTCTCTTGGCCTCCAGAGTAGTCTTCCTCATATTTTGAGTTAAAAGAGCCTCGGAGAACAGCACACCTCAGGGAGCTCCTCCTGGCTTTGTTTTCGCCCTGTGTGTCTTAGTGATAGGAAAGCTGGTAAATGGAAACGTTGACTTCTTCCCTTGTGCCTGCCTGCAGACCATGCCCCAGGGCTACACAATGTATGGAACCCAGATGCCTTTGCAGCAGACCCCTCAGCAGCAGGCTGGCAGCGTGGTCCTGTCTCCTACCTATAATTCCAGAACCTATCCGGCCGCTCACTCCAACCCAGCGCTCCTGGAAAGACTCAGACAGATGCAGCAGCCGCCGAGCGGCTACGCTCAGCAGCAGGCGTCACCATACCTGCAGCCCCTGACCGGCTCCCAGAGGTGATGCATGTGGAAATGGTGATCCTGGTGGCCACTCGAATCCTCACCTTCCCTGTGCTTCCCTTAGGACGTGATGTTTTACAGTTGTTCCTATGAGCTTGCATATTTCCGCATCATTTTCATTCTGTCGTCTCCTTTTTAGCAGCATCCAGATCGTGGTTCAAAAGAAGCAATGCCTCACCTTGTTTATTTCATTCAAGGCTTATTGTTCGACTCACATCTCCCTTAGTATTTGTGTAATATTTTTTAGTGATGACACTGTGTTAGTTCTACTGTCCTTTTTTCCTTCTCTTTCATGAAAAGGTTTTAAATTGTGAAAACCTTTTTATAATTGATAAAAAATTGTTGCTTATCCCTAGGAGTGCCTTACTAGAATATGTTGATTGGCACCTTAAAGCCTGTGATTATAGTTCTCATCGTATGTGGTGTGCACAGCAGTTCTGTTACGTATCTCAGTTTTCACCTTTTCCACTTTAGAAATGGTTGGCAAAAGAGGGCCATGAACGTCTCTTACTCAGTTCTTACTTAACTGCAAGTTGTAGACGTAGTGTAGAACTGAACGGTCCATTAGAGTAGCTGCTAGCCGTGCGGGCTGTTTTATTTGAGACTAATCAAAGTTAAGTTTAAAAATGTTGTTCCTCAGTTCTCAGTCACAGTAGTAACATCTCAAGTGTTCATTAACCCCATGTGGCCAACCGGACCAGCTTGGAAGATATGTGATCTGTGCAGTCAGGCAGGGCTGTGTCTTTAGAGAAGCCTGTGTGGTCGCTATTAATGCTCTGCTGTCACTCACTCGAAGTTCTTACTCATTTTTGATCGGAGAGCCCTGCATCCTTGTTTTGCACTGAGACCCAGAACTTGTGTAGCCAGTGGCTCTCTTACTGGAGAGTACAGATGCAGTCGCCGTAGCATGTTCTGTGGCGTGGCGTCAGTCTCGGGGAATTGAGTTTCCTGCAGAATGTCGGAATGTTGCTCTCCCATGGACAGCAGCTTTGCTCTTGTGTGTTACTGTCAAAGAGTGCAGGTCAACTCCAAGTAATCACTGTTTGGAAAATTGGCAAGGTTGATGGCGGTGCATCTGGGCACACGAGGAAATTTAGAAAACAGGCGTGGTATTTATTGTTTGTCTAGTAAGTGGCAACATTCCATACTGCCTAAGAAATTGAACTGCAGAGCCCCAAAGTTCTGGGTTTAAATCCCATCTGTGCCATTTTCTATCTTACTATCTTTGGTAACTTACTTCTCTAGCTCTGTTTTCTCACTTTAAAAGTAGGGCTAACAAAACTGCTGTACACGAAGGAGGGCCGTGGGGGTAGTAAACGAAATAACAGATTTCAAATTTTTCCCACAGCGCCTGCTCCAGGTAAAATGCTCGGTTAATGTCACTGATTAGAAACTATCAGAACATTTTTAAAAAGTAATTTATTGATGTTGCACTCTTACTGTAAGTAGTAAGTATACTTGCTGTCCCTTGTCAAATGGTGCCAAAGTGACCTTAACTGCTGGCCTGTATTGCATTTGATTGTACAAAGTGATTATTGAACATGGTGGTTTCTTTGCGAGTGTGTGTACGGCTCCCACGGCACTCACTAAGAACTTTGACGGTCTGCTTGGGCCTGAAAACAAGTTCTTTCTTCATTACCAGGCTGAATCATCAGTCGCTTCAGCAGGGCCCTCTGGTGGGCGGAGGAATCGACGCGGTGCTGACTTCCACACACCCAAACCTTCCCTCAGTGCCCTTGTCTCAGGACCCGATGAGACCCAGACAGCCACAGGTTCGGCAGCAGCAGAGGCTCCTCCAGGTAGGGGGCTGGGGGTGAGTCGATTGTGCATAGGATCCTCAGCAGCCTTAAGAAGTAACAGACGCTTCAGACTATAATTTCCGAGTTCCAAGGAATCCTGTGTATTTGACGCTAGGAGCTAAATTGGTGTCATTTAGTTCTAATTTGGCAGGAGCGTTCCTTCCTCTGTGCATCCACCAGGTTTCTGTAGGCAGGAGAGTCCACAGCCCTTTGCCGTTCACAAAGGTTCGGGAGGGTAACTGGATGCCTTGATCTTAATAGTTAGTGCCAGCCTCAGTGTCCCCAGTCACTGTTTAACTACAGCCCATGTGATTGGAGTTCAAAGTTCCTTGTGTGTGTTTTTCTTTTTTTTTAATTGAGTTTTCCAGCGTTTTCATCATATTTCTAGAGGGGCCTGTAATGCCTGTAAATGTTCTGTTTCACACCTCTAGCCTGATTGGGCTGTGAAGTTGGAGTGATGTAAGGGAGGATGTTTCAGAGGGATATTTCATCTTGTCTCTGATAGTATCCAGACAGTTGTCCCTTTGCTTATTCATCATAAATATGTGAGTCTCCTAAATAAAGAACTCTTCCTCTTGACACATTCTGACTTCTGCCTCCCTTGTTTAGGGAATGCAGGCTGTTATGTTCGCCACCTCCACTTGTGTTTATTATCAGCAAGCTTGTCCTGTGTTACTGGATGGGAAATTGCTTGGTGAGTCTATACAGTGGACTCCAGCCTTATCAACAATCCAACTTAAGATGCACTGTCCTTTTATGCATTTCTAAGAAAGGAGGAGAAAGCAACACCAGGAATGGGGACTCCAGTAAAACTGGGGTACCCAAGGGTTATAGTCTTCATGTGAGGTCAGTGAGAAGTTAACCAGTCATGCAGAAAGGGGCAGTGGAGGAACTTTCATGTCTCAGCCTTGACACTGACCGTGGGAAGGAAATATTTGAACCATTAGCTCAAATGGGTTTCAGATCTGAATTCAGTATGATCCGAAGAATTCTGGTTGGCAGTGCCATCAGGTGGACAGATTGAAGCAACACAAGTCTTCAACAAAACTGTGCTTCACAATTAGAAGATGCTGTGAATTACATCCCAGTTTTCCCCTGTTAACATGTGGAAAATTGAGAAAACATATGGTAATTGATTTCGGAGAGTGTGGCCTACAGATGGCCAACCCCACTCACTGTGTATGCATAATCTCCAATGTGGTCAGAACCCCTCTAACCTTTAGTTTTGTCATAAGTAAAACAGAAATGATTATAGTGCCCACTTGTTACATGTATAGTGAAAATCTAATAAGAAGATACAAGTAAAGCACTTATTTGGTAATCCTATCATTAATATGACTATTAATACTTGTAGTGATATTTTCTTGGATCACAGTTTTTCCCAAGTTCTGAGGTAAGCTTTCAGAACTTTCTATGGTGTTTACATTTTCCTCTGTTTTAAAATTTCTCATTTCCAAATCATGGAGGAAAGTTGTTACATTATTTATTTACCACTTCCTGTCTTCCACTAGTATTTTTTACTGCAAGTTTTGAGAATCTTTCTGATTGGTTACTATATACCTTTTAACCCAATTCACATGATAATGTCCTTCTAATAATTTTTTCATTACCAGCACATTCCTTGAAGATAAGGAAAAATGATTTGTTTCTGCATCCAGTTTCCACTTATTACTTTTTTGGTGATTAGCTTCCTCCATAAAGAGACATAACAATAATTACAAAGTTGGGTTGACTTTTCCTGAAGAGGTTCGCAGAGAGCCCAATGGAGAATTGGCTTCCTATTGCAGTTGCTGTATTTCTGATCCAACTTACATTTTACATGGTGGAAATGGCCCTCCCAGACCTCAGCTAGGATTCCAAATCCAGGACCCTTGTCACTTAGAGAAAAATGCCATCTGACAATAGCCATTGGTTACCTTGCCCTAAAGAAGATAATTTGGGGGAGAGTATGCCCACCAAGTGGAAAATGCAGAAGATGAAAAGAAGTCTGGTGCTAACATCATCAGGATGAAGTGTTTGGGTGGAGGAGATCTTAAAGTTCGAGACAAACTACCTCCTAATATTTTCTGCTCCTCTGTGGTGTCCCACCTGATGGATGTCTAGTCTGTATTTCTTTAGTGACTTGGAGGTGTTTTTCCAAGAGCCATATATTTGAGCCAACGTTCATGGACATAAGCTTACAATTTTATGCTGGTACACCAGAACTTCTCACATCTAAGTCTTCTTTAAAAAACTAAATGAATTCAGGAGTTCCTTTGGGTGTCATAAGGGATGAAAAGATAACTAGTGAGCAGTCCTTGTCTCACCTGTTAGCATAAGATGGGATAAAATACATGGAAGAGCAAACGGCACGAAAGGAATGGAAATGGTTAAGTACAAAGAATGTCCCTGGACAGTGTCAGGCGGTTTAGGTCACGATCACTGTGACTACACTAGAGACGATCCTTGGTGTTGGAGTAGTCTGAGAGTATGTGGAGGAGCAGACTTGGGTATTGCCCGTGAAGGATGAATGATGTGTGGCAAAGAAAAGATGACCAGGTGCCTGTCATCTTTGTTAGAACAAAATAATCAGGTAGAAGGTATATTGAGGGAGGAAATTGGAATGATAGTGTGGTGGTGGTTTAGTCGCTAATTCTTGTCCAACTCTTGTGACCCCATGGACTGTAGCCTGCCAGGCTCCTCTGTCCTTGGTATTCTCCAGGCAAAAATACTGGAATGGGTTGCCATTTCCTTCTCCAGGGAATGATATTAACCTCCTACTTTAGCTGTGTAATTCTTTTTCTTTCTTTCCAGATGCAGCAGCCCCAGCAGCCCCCCCAGCCCCAGCAGCCCCCCCAGCCTCAGGGGTCCTCGCAGACCCAGAGTCAGACCCTTGGTCTCCAAACAATGCAGCCCCAGCAGCCTCTGGTAAGGCCTAGCACTTCAAAACCAAACATGTGGGTTTCTGGTTTTTTTTTTTTTTTTTTTTGGCCTGGGGTTCTTCAAAGGCAGATTGCATTTTTTCATGTCCCATAAGGTTGTTAAGAACTGAAAAAACCTAAATATATCCTGCCAGTTTCCTCCCTAGAACTTTATCAGAGAAGGATTGTGTTACTGTTGTAGTCAGTATATTTGTTTACATGGAAGGTGTAAATAAATATTTAGGGTTCAGTAGGTCATATAATTTTTCCTCTTCAAATTTCTTTAGACCTCTCCATTCCATGGACTAAATGTTTATATTGAGAAACCAAGTTTTTTGTAAACAATGTTAAAATGATAACTTACAGTGGGTATGCTTAGAAGATTATCGTACTTGGCTTTGAGTTTCCTTTGAGTAATCCCAAAGAAATGTGAGAATGCTTTCTAAAGTTTTATCTTTATTGATGTAAAAGAAGCTCCCAATTTTAGCCTGTGTTAGCATTTGCTGCAAAAATTTTCATGGAATTCATTTCATGTAATTTTGTAAATTTTTCATGTAATCTTATAATTTGCTTCTGTGGCTTTGTAAACCAAATTCTGAAATGCTATGCATAGTATCAAGCAACGTGTGCCAAACCTCAGTAGTTTTTACTTTCGCCAGTGCCATATCCCTTCTTTATTTTTTGCCTACTGTTTTTCTTTAAATTGCCTCTTTTTGTATTTTCTTGAACATATTCTAAAAAGAAGCGTTTTATCACTGTTATCAAGGATAGTGGGCACATCACTTGTCATGTATTGGAAATACCTGTGAAAATAAGTATTTACTCTGCAGGTAATTCAGCCACAGGAGTTGAGCTGTATGACTACATGTCTCTCACACTTTGGATAACACTGATGTAGATTCTTTTCCAAGACAGAATTTGAAAGATGGGTGGTTTCTCAGTTTTTAGTAAAGAAGGAACGGTATGGCCAGGGCTCTAGTATATTAGGTGGGATAGAGTGGAGTTAGGTGGTAATGGGCTGATAATGCCCATGTAAGATGGAAATAGGACACCTCTAGGGAATTTAATATGCCCCTGCATTGGCCAGTTTGATCTTCGTTTCTAAAGAAATCCTTGAAATGTAATAGACTGCAGCCATGAAATTAAAAGATGCTTGTTCCTTGGAAGAAAAGCTATGACCAACCTAGACAGCATATCAAAAAGAAGAGACATTACTTTGCCAACAAACGTCCATCTAGTCAAGGCTATGGTTTTTCCAGTAGTCATGTATAGATGTGAGAGTTGGACTATAAAGAAAGCTGAGCACCGAAGAATTGATGCTTTTGAACTGTGGTGTTGGAGAAGACTCTTGAGAGTCCCTTGGTCTGCAAGGAGATCCAATCTGCTAATCCTAAAGGAAATCAGCCCTGAATACTCATTGGAAGGACTGATGATGAAGCTGAAACTCCAATACTTGATGCGAATAACTGACTCATTTGAAAGACCATGATGCTGGCAGAGATTGAAGATGGGAAGAGAAGGGGACGACAGAGGATGAGATGGTTGGATGGCATCACCAACGCGATGGATATGAGTTTGAGTAAGCTCTTGGAATTGGCGATGGACAGGGAACCTGGCATGCTGCAGTCCATATGTTGGACACGACTGAGTAACTGAACTGACTGGAAAAAAAAAATTGATTCCATCACAAAGTTAAAGTTATATGACTGGGGTGGAAATTAACTTCAAACTATTTTCATTATAATTGTTAGTAGAAGGTCCACTTATACAGAGCTGAGAGGAGACCCAGGTCCCATATTGCACTAGAATTAAGCATCATGGCTACATCATGGACTGTAGCTGGCCAGGCTCCTCCGTCCATGGGATTCTCCAAGCAAGAGTACTGGAGTGGGTTGCCATGCCTTCCTCCAGGGGATCTTCCCAACCCAGGGATGGAACCCAGGTCTCCTGCATTTCAGGCAGATTCTTTACCACTGAGCGGTACCAGGGAAGCCCAATACATTATACTCTTGTCAGCAGCTATTCGTACAAAGGCTGTGCATCTTTGTGTTGTACATCTTAAGTTTTAAGATGAGCTGAGAAACTTATCACTTAGACTGATAGACTTCAGATAATTTCCAAATTATCTGTGAAGTGACAGACTTCAGATAATTTCCAAATTAGATGTTATAAGGATGACCAGTAATCTTGGATTTTTGTATTAGTATAATTCTTTTTTGCATACTTAATTACAGCATGCTTATTTACCTATCCTCTTAAGCTTGTTAATATAATACATGTGTGTCATTGTGAATAACTGTGAAGAGGTCAGTCCACTGTATTGCTCTGCTATTACTTGTTTAACCACCCTACCTACTGTTGAACATTTAGATCATTCCTGGTTGCAAATTACTGATGCTGGGGATATTTTGTTATATATTCCATTGCTCTTTTTTTTCTTTCTCCTCACAGTGAAAGAAAATAGAAGTATAAGAAAAAGGTTCTAGTTGTATATTTTCAGAAGAGCCATGACACAAAGCCTCAGCAGTATTAACACAGTTTATTTCTTTTTACCTTTAGGTACAGTTCCTTTTCTTATTAGTTCACTAAGATCTATTATATGTATATTTATTATAATCGTCTCTAGCAGATCCAGTTCTTGTCACTGGCTAGTGTTCTTCCTTCCCTGCTTGTTTGCTTGCTGGTGACAGAGTGGTAAGCTGGCTGTTGAAGAGACACCAGCTCTGACTCACTCACAGCTGTCCTTCCTGCAGACTCAGGGTAGGAGGGATGGTGCTAACCTCCTCATGACTTGCCCTCCTGCTGTCTGGTGACATTCACAAGTCCACGTGTGTATGCTCAGATGTGCAGTGGAGGCCCGCACGGTGCCTGAGGTGGCGGAGTGCAGAGGTGACGTGCCAGGCTCGCTTCTTGCCGCCAGATGGCTTAGAATCGTCGAAAGCTATGTCAGCCTGGCCCCTGGAAAGTGGTAGAAGCTTGGTGAGGGTGTGTTTGTTTGCCAGGGCTGTTAGCATAATGTACTACCAAGGGTGCAGCTTGAACAGTCAAATTTATGGTCTCACCGTTCTGGAGGCTAGAAGTGCAAGATCATCGAGTCGGTGGAGCCAGTTTCTCCTGAGAGCCTGAGCCACACCTCTCTCTGAGCTTCTGATTGTTTCCTGGCAATCTTGGGCATTCCTTGGCTTGCAGACACATCACTTGATCTTCCCCTTCATCCTTTCATGATGTTCTCCCTGTGTTTGTGTCCAAATTTCCTTTTTTTTTTTTTTTTTCAAAAAGACTGTTTCCAACTGAAGTCACTTTCTGATGTGCTGATGGTTAGGATGCTAGTGAATCTTTTGGGGGGAAAATAATTCAACCCCTAATTCAAGAGGAGTAGGAGAAGTATGGGAAGCCTTGAAAGAGGAAGTTGAATGCAGGGGACCTCAAAATGCATCTGTATTTGATTCACTGTTTTTGACGACTAGTTCCTTATCAGGCTGTCTCCTTGTTGACAACAGCAGCTGGATCGAGTGGACAGACATCATCAACACATCTGTGGGCAGGTTCATCATTGCTATAAGTGTACCTAAGAGTCAAAATGGACTTAGAGCAGAACCAGTGCTTTTTCAGAAAGTGTCATCAGAAAATAGAACTTTCCTCTAAGGAAGAAAATATAAGAAAAGCCTGTGCTTAGAGATTAAATTGGGAGTTGTCATTTGCTTACTTAAGTCACTTGTCTTCTGCGAAGGAAGATCATCTGGAAAAGAGTGGGTGCCCTTGCTGAAGAATTAAATTTGGCATCTCAGGCTTTGGTCTGTATTATGGTTATTGACTTGAAGAATACTTTTGAAACAACCTAGATGCCCATCAACTGACGAATGGATGGGAAAGCTGTGGTACATATACACAATGGAATATTACTCAGCATTAAAAAAAAAATTCATTTGAATCAGTTCTACTCAGGTGGACGGAACTGGAGCCTATTATCCAGAGTGAAGTAAGCCAGAAGGAAAAACAACAATACAGTATACTAACACATATATATGGAATTTAGAAAGATGGTAGTGAGAACCCTGCATTCAAGACAGCAAAAGGAACGCAGATGTATAGAACAGACTCGTGGACTCTGTGGAAGAGGGCAAGGGTGGGATGATATGGGAGAATGGCATTGAACCATGTTAATTATCATATGTGAAATCAATTGCCAGCCCAGGGTTGATGCTCGGGGCTGGTGCACCGAGATGTCCCAGGGGGAGGGAATCGGGAGGAAGGAGGGAGGGGGGTTCTGGAGGGGGAGCATGTGTAGACCCATGGCGGTTTCATGTCATTGTATGGCAAAACCAACACAATAAAGAAAATTTAAAAAAAAAAAAGCTCATAAGTTGTTATGATTAAATTAACTATGTTAGCAGGCTATGATTTTTTCGTTAAAGTTGCTTCCAGCTTTTAAGAAAATAATGTTTACACTATCATGCTCTGTAATTTCTTTTCATCTTGAACTCAGGTTGCCATAGTTGGGTGGCCAGGAAAACATGCCAACAGAAAGCTTTGGAAAGATGGCTCTCATAATTAACTAATCGTTGTGTCAGTATCACACTGTGTTGAATAGTTGCTTTTAAAAATACGTATATGGAAGAAATAGATACTTAAATAATTGCATTAACTTTTAATCAAAGATAAGGATGGACTTGTCATATAATTTTCCTCAAGGAGTTATACGTTCCAGTCAGAAATTTTTCACAATGCCTCTGGAATTCTGATTGAGCCAGATAATATTATTCTTCTTTTCAAGTGAAAAAAATTGGGTCCATGGAACTTATTGAGCCAGATTGCCTTCCTTTGTATAAATATGGATCCACTCCCCACCTCCCGCTCCACCCGAAGGAAAAAGAGAAGTCATATTTATGGAAGGAGGTATGGGGAAGACATTCTTGGAAGATTTGTGGTAAACGCACTGATACTTTTGGTTTCTTTTTGTCACTGAGAAGAAAAACTAGTGCAGATTAAAAAAAAAAAAAACAGCTCAGTGGAAGTTGCTAGGTAGCTTGCAAATGAATACATGCTAAATACTCTGAAAACCACGGGCGGCTGGTCCTCTCTGTGTTTGCCATCCGGAATACATTGTTCCGTCCACGTGCTCAGAAGAGGGGCCTGGGCAGTGCTGCAGTCTGCTCTGCTAAAGCTGGTAGAGAGGAAGGTTTGTGCTCTGTCAGTCAAAGGAACGCCGGTCTGCCTGTGGAGCCTGTCAGTCCGCGGTGCTGGTTTAAGCTCAGCGTTGCCTTGGTACTTTGTCCCTTTGCTCACTGATGGTGGGGCCACAGGTGTCAGGACACAGCTGTCAGGAGGCAAGGACTGTGTTTTCTCACTTGGGCATCCTGGAATCCAGAAAAGCACCTGGATTTGGATAACTCATAGTTGGATGTCATAGCAATGGAGAAAACACCCAACACAGTATTCCTAAGCAAAGGAAAACACACCAGAGATTTGATTCTGCTTCTGCCCTGCCATCCCCTGGGTGCACCCGCGTCCCCACTTAGAGGTCAGGCGGTCAGTGGGTCAGCACTCCATCCCGAGGTGGGTGGGGGGTGGGCCTGTGGAGGTAAGTTAATTAATTCCCATGTGTATCTGATTAAGATAACTTTGCATCAAGAACGCATCCTTCGTTAGGACAGTCACAGGCCCGGCTGAAAGAAGCAGGGGAGAGGCAGAAAGTAAAGGAAGACTAGGGTGAAATCTGAAAGACTGGCGTGAAATCTGAAGGTTAAGGGGAAAAGTAAATCAGCACTATGAATGATGTTAATCAAAGGTGATTTTACTTCTGCCACATAGGTTTTTCCCCCTCTTTGGAATAACTACCGCAATTTCTTGTATCAACTTAATGGCTGGAACCAGGGCACTCAGGCACTCAGATTGTTCCTGCGCACGTAGGACTCTGGAAGCCAGCGCCTCCTCGAAGTCTGATGCTCCTCACTGCCTCTCTGGTCTCACCCCTACCCAACATCCCTCCTCCACCAAGCAGGAAGGTGCAGTCCCAGTGGGGTCCAGGCCTCTGCGCCCCTCACCATGCTCTTGTCTCCATTCATCCAAGGCCAGGCCTGTGGTACTTGACCCAGTCCTCCCACCAGGCAGCTTTCAATTTGCTGTGGCACATGGTATGTACTGTAGCGATGCCAACTAGTCAGCTGGTGATGGGTGAGGGAACAAGGATATGCGAACCACTGGGCACCGCTGGACTCCTTCCTCAGGGCTCCTCTAGTACAGGCTCCGTCCCCACCTGGAGATGGGTTTGGAATGGATCAGGCACTTTCAGGTGAAGGCCAGGTGTGGACCAGGCGTGGCTGCAGGCTTTCTGTTCTTATCTCTGATGAGCGCTGACTCTCTCCTTTCTCCCGATGACAGTTCCCCAGGCAAGGCTTGCAACAGACCCAGCAGCAGCAGCAGACTGCCGCCCTGGTGCGGCAGCTCCAAAAGCAGCTTTCTAGTAAGTATGCTCCCTCAGAAACACACGGCTTCCAGGAGGTGGAGCTACACACGCTTAGCCGCTCCTCAAAAACCACAGTCTTCCTCACCGCTTTCCTGTTCCCTTTAGTCCTGGCTGTCCCTACTGTGTTCAGTCTTGGTTTGAAGGTTTTTTTTTTTCCTGCAAAAGCCCCAGTCTTAAGTTCAGCAAAGATGTTTTCCTATTGCTTCCATCTGAGTCTAGGAATGTTTCTTTCCATCTGGGGGACCCCAAGAAACAACAGGTTCTTTCCTTGCAAAGCTAGATGCCCCCAAGAGCATCTTGGCTGATGCCCTCAAATGTACTAGGGGGCAGGTTCGGGGTCCCCAGACACTATGACTTTACATGTGCTAATTCATTTAATTTCTAAACCACCTCATGTTAGTCGCTCAGTTGTATCCGACACTTTGTGATCCCATGGACTGTAGACCGTCGGTCTCCCCTATCCATGAGATTCTCCAGGCAAGAATACTAGAGTGGATTGCCATGCCTTCCTCCAGGGGCTCTTCCCAACCCAGGGATTGAACCTTGGTCTCCCACATTGCAGGCAGATTCTTTACCTGCGATTATTCTTTACCTGGTATTATTGCTATTCCTACATTACAGATGAGAAAACAACTAGAGAACAGGGACACTGACTTGTCTGCCCAAGGTTACTCAGCCAACAGCTGGGACTAAAACTCAGAGTGACTCGTTCCAGAGCCACCTTTCAACCACGGTATAGATTCTGCTGGCTGACATCAGCAGTGATGCAGGTCTCCTTTGTTGAATAAGGGCAACTAAGCTGAGCTGCCCATTGCGCGTCTCCTGAGGGCTCCGTTTATGCCGTAGTCTGTATGCGTGGGACCTCTGGATTTGAACAGTCCCTCCAGAGTTGTGCGAGCAGTAGCTGTTTCTAAGCCTGTGTCACTTTTTGAACCTGTGCATGGTTCTTCGTGTGCACAGACATAGGTGCGTAGGCATACGCTCGCGTCTCACGCACACAGCCTCTCTCTCACGTGCATACACTCTTGCCTGGTTCTCTCTGATGTATCTATGGCCATTTGCAGAAAACGGCCCACTTCAAGCTGCTTCTCTTTCAACTATTATAATGTCAGTGTTAAAGGAGAATCTCTGATGTGCTTTTATGAAGTTTTGAGAACCTTTCATGTTTTATGATACTTAACAGGCATTTTAATGTTAATATTTAGGTGGTTCAGGGACAGAGACATTTGACGGGCCAGGTACCCACATCCCAAGGCCTTTTGCTGGCAGGTATGGGACCGTGATGTAGAGCTGGCCCCTCTGCAGAATGAATCCAAGGGTGCTGTTAAGACCTGGCCACTCAAGTGTCTGACTAGTGTTAGACTCCCTGGCCAGTCTGTTCCCCTGTTCCTGAGGCTGGTACTGAAGGCAGTGACATGTGCATACCGTCTATCTGTAGCATAATTTTGCAGCTGCAATTTTGTTTGAATTTCTTTCTCTCATTAGGTAACCAGCCACAGCAAGGAGTGACTCCCTACGGGCATCCTTCACACTTCTGAGTCTGGAAGAGGACAAAGATACAAACTTTTTTGTTTGCACTGAAAAATAGAAAATCACATTTAATGCATTAGTCATCTTTAGAAATGTCTGTTTTTTTTCATTTCTTTGAAGTTTTCCTATATTTTACGCCACATTTCATACAAAGGTGTTGAAACAAAAAGTAAAGGAAAGGGTGTGGTTTGGTTTTGTTTCATTCAACTTGAAAAGTAGGTTTAAAAATGTAGATCATGTGGGCCTACTGCAGGAAGAGTCTGGTAGCAGTCTTTTTAAAATTGGTGCTCTTATTGAATCTCATAGTTACAGAAAGAATGAATTATGGTGGATTTAAAATATTTATGTATTCATTGATGATGATTTTTTTATTTTTTGCAAACTGTGCCGGACCAAACTACTGATTTGAAAGGCATGTCAGATCTTGACAGGAAGATGATCCATTTACCCTGCAGTCACCTTTGGTGGTGAAGTGGACATCTATTTGCATTGCTCTAATTTAAAATATTTGTAATTTCATAAGCGCTTTATGAACTTTGTTCTTATTTATGTAGGAATTTTCTTTGCTTTTGTTGTGGTCAAAAGGTGCTGAAACAGATTGTTGCTTAGAACTTAAACTTCTTAGACCAAGAACTTAACCCAAGGCTTCTGTGAGAGCCACCCTGAGGTACATGGGAACCCGTTAGAAGTAGCTGTACTAAATTTTTCCGTGGCAAGATCATTGACCAGAGTCTTTGTGAAGGTACAGCACGTAAATTCTAAAGGCCGGAATGAACCACAGTGGAATTGATCCAACTCTTTGCCAGATTTGGCAAAAATGACTCTGTCCAGTTTTGGTTCTCCTGAACCTTTATGCCAACTTGAGGGAAAAAAAATCTCGCAGCTGGCCTGAGATTCCACAGTGCTCAAACTTGACATGGTTTCCAGAGAGTATGGTCCCCAAGTCCAGAGGGCTCTGGTTTTCATAAGAGATGTATTTGCTGTTTATTTTATATGGTAAGTATTTGCTATTTTGAATTTAATTGTTAATGTTGGTGTCTGTCTTGGTTTGGTTGTGTATTGCATATACTGTATTTATAAATTGGTGCAAAAAGCACAAGTAAAGTAAATTATACATCAAATTTATTATAAAGAAATAGTAACTATTTTAACTTTGTTCAAGTATGTGGTAATTTGCTCCTATTAGAGTAAAAAATACAGTAAATTATTATCAGTTTGTGTAACTTAAGAGTATTCCATATAATATTTTTTTAGACTTAGATGCATAAAATTTTGAATGTGAAAAATTGCAGGGCATTTTAAAACATGTGGGGGATATTTTCCCATGTTCTGTGTTAATTCATTTTCTTTTGCCATATGAATTTACATGTAATATAGTCGCACATACTGTGAATAGATTTGTCTATAATGAGCAAACCATGTAGAACTACATTTTTTTAAATGTAGCTGGTACAACTTCAGTAGATCATTTCCTTGGCAAATCATTATATAAATAATTTATATCTTCCTAGGTGAGTTACTCATTGCAAAGTTTTACTCATGCAAATGACCTCAAATCCATGTCCGCTTACTTTGCTGTGGCAGCATCCATGTGAACTGCTTTGTACACTGTGAAACAATTTCACTCCAGCCCACTCATTTCATGTTTACTCTGGGCTGGGAAAGACTTTGCCAAAACATTAAAGACCATTCTTTTCACTAAATTAACATGTTCTATCTGCTTTCAGATGAGTCTTGACATTTCAGCTAGTTTTGTATATCAGGTTTGGTTTTCTTGGTTTTTTCCCCTTTTCAGAGTGATAGAGTTCATAAACTTATTTTTCTTCAAAGTAATATATAACGACTGCCTTGGCAAAAACAACTGAAATGTGAATGTCGTGCCTAGTGAGTGCGAGTCATGTTCTTTCTTGATTGTTATTTTTCTTCTTTTCAAGAATTACTGGTGTTTGAAATGCCACTTTCAGTTGGAACCATATATATTTGTAGCTCAATATTGCAAACAGCAGTAAGTCTGTTTCAAGAATGAGTGTTATAATTGCATAGCATTTGTATGCACTTTATATTTTGCAGAAGTTAGTGAAATTAATTTATTAATCATTTTGCACATGAAAGCTGTGGGGCATACCTTTTTGTTATTGTCTCCTATTTTTTAGGTGGGAAAGCTAAGATTTGATAAGGCCGAATGATTTGAAGATTCTATAGAGAGTTGAGGAAACTAGGACCTAGAACTGGTTTTCCCCTGTGTACTATACAGAGAGAAACCAGAATTTTCAGTCTATTCTTATATTTCCTCCCACTTAATCCTCTCTCCTGTGAGTTTTCTTTTCTTTTTAGAATATGCATTAATTTGTCTTGAAATGATCACAAAGGATAACCCTTTCCTTTGGAAGAAGCTGGTAATTGCTTGGTGAGACAGAGAGGAAGTTATCTTAGGAAAAACGGAGCCCCCAGTTCCCCTTAAAGACTTTGAAATAGAGTGGAGCTGGACATAGGAAGCCCTTTTACACTGTTTACACTGTAGGCCCCTCCCTAGCAGGGTTCCATTTGTCCTCTGATTGGTCTCTCTTGGCCCGGAAGTAGAATGAGATCTCTGTTAGAATGAGTATCCTTTGACTACTTGTGGTCACCGGATACCAAGATCAGAGAAAGTAGGAAACAGGTCACCTTTTTAGATGGAGCAAGCTGAAACGTGGTGTGATGAAGACACAGTGAAGTGTCCCCCACCCCCCATCTTTCTCAAATGATACACAGGGGCAAACATAGTTCTCAGTTTTGTTTGCTGAGGTACTTGATCAAGACCGATGGCATTTTCTCATTTTTCATTCATTAAGGCTCCTAAAATTCTGCTTAAATAATAGACAAATATTTAAATAGATGCTGGAGAAATTACACTGGAAAATGCTAGCCTCTAGAGTTAGAAAAGATTAATTATAATGTCCTTAAATTAATTCAGGTTGAATTAAGCATGTGATATAAATAAATTCAGTGAATTACAAAAAGCAAGATTTTGTAGAGTTGATCAGATTTTCAGTACAGTGACACTCTATTATATATGTATTCAATCCAGATTTTCCCAAACATTTCCCCACCACGTAAAGGATGCTCACTTAGTGAAATAAATGCTCATAAAGCAGCGATTCCTCCTAAAAAGATATTCCTTATGAACAATTCCAAACCAGGGGTGCCTGAGCTAGATTTTGAAGTTAAAAAGAAGTGTCGATGTATTTTAAAAGCTTTTTAATGGCTTTATTTGGGATAGATGTTATCAACCCCCTTTTCACATTTTTGATGTGTGGGTGTTAATTGCTTTTTACAAGAGGAAAAGTCAGCCTGCATTTATTTTTAAATGCAGTTATTAAAACATTTTTTTGTATTCCCCATCAATGAAAATTTTCAGTACGCACAAAATGGTGAATTATAGAACAGTTCAGTGCTTAGTTTCTGTGGGTTTTAGTAAAAATATTTATAAATCAACTGCAATATTTATACATCAGGATGGCAAACTTACATCAAGACTGAAAATTTAATCCTTTCCATTGTGTCTTTTCCTCAGTGCCATGCTTGTAACATTGATAGAAGGTGGACACTAGGCAAACAGTAGTGAAAGAAAAAAAAGTCCATTCTTTAATGAAGAATTCAGGTACATTAGACATTTGTTATTTTATGGTCAAGAGTTTCCTCTTACTGTTCATTGTTATTTGTTGGCAAAATAAAAGTGCCTTAAGTTAAAAGTTTGTTTTGAGATCCATTAAAAAAAATCAGTATCAATTCATAATGCATTTATTTATAAGTCCTTTTTTTTGCATGTCTATTATAAATTTAATATTGTAAATGTATTCAAATTCATTTACATGCCTATGGCTGCCTTTGATTAAACTTCTTCCAAAAACTAAATTCTGTCCAGATGTTGACTTTGTTCAGGCAGTTTTATGTTCTGTTAGATTACTTGAATGTAAGTTGTTGCATAATCGCTTCCAAGTGAATTTTTTGCTGTGCATTTGTAAATCCCAGAATCGGAGGCTTGCGGATTCCAAATGACTAGGGTACCCTGTGGGTGCAAAGGCCGAATTCTACGTGTCCTCCCTTTGTTTGCCGCTGAGAACAGGGAGTGGTCAGGCATCTCCCATGTGATTTCTGGCTTGGGGACTCCCAGGGCCTTACAGTGGAGCTGAACGGCCACACCTGTCCTTGTGAGGACGCTCCTGGGTAGGCGATTTGTAATCCGGGGAGGGTAGGCTACAACCATTACTGGAACAGTAATCAACGCATGACCAATACTGTTTTGAGCCTTACAAATGTAGTTTCCTCTGTCATAAGCTGTTGCTTCTTTGATGACTAAGGTGCCATTTTCATGCAATATGTATTTTCCATTAATTTGAGGCCTATCTATGATGTACCCACTTGGCAAAGTCCATTTGACATGTGGCTTCGGGCTTCCAAGAGAGACACAGTGCAGCAATACAGTGTCCCCACTGAAACTGTAAACTGTCCCTGGCTCATAAGTTAGAATCACTGGCTTTCGGCCAATTTCTAATATAATTAATTTCTCAATGTAACCAACTTTATTTCTTGCCCCACACCGATATTTTCCTGCATCATCCCGTGTTGTTTTATAAATGATAAAAGAACCGTTGCTTGCTATTAGATACTGAGAATTGTGCGGTCCACTGGGAAACTGTGTGCCATTTGGTAAAATCCAGATTATTTCAGGTGGTGGGTTTCCATCAACAGAGCAATTCAGTGCTGTGGACTTTCCAAGCTGGGCAACTATTTTTTCATTAAATGGATTTCTGAACGTCGGCCTTCTCATCATTTCCACCACCTCTAACTGTATCACCAGCACACTCTCTCCTCCTTCATTCCGAGCCACACAGATGAAATTGGCGGAGTCGGAAAGCCTCACATTCCTGATTTCCAGGGTTCCATTTTTGTGGACGGTGATTCTGCTTCCATAGTATGGAGCCGTGAGGAAAATATTCTCGGGCATGATCCACATGATTTGAGGAGACGGTGTCCCTTCTGCTCTACAGTCAAAGTGTCTTTTGGAATGTCTCACAGCTGTGGCTTTAATGACAGTTTTGTTTGCATACAGACCATTGATTAATGGAGGCTTGGAGACAACGTCCAGCTTGAACGCTTTGGTGTCATCCCCGCTGGGATTCCGGGCCACACATACATACTCCCCAGAATCGAGCAGTCTCACTTCGTTGATGGACAAAGACCCATTGGCATGGAACGTGTACCTGTCCTTAGAGAATGAAATCATGTCATTGGAAGGCAGCAGCCAAAATATTTTTGGCTTGGGTTCTCCAACAACCTCACAGTCAAGGACAGCAGTGTCTCCGGCCGTGATTCTCGTGTTGGTCTTGTAACTCTGCTGGATCCGCGGGGCGGCTGTTACGACTATTAGGTGGACTTGCATTTCATCCTTCCCTAGGGTGTTCTGGGCGTAGCAGGTGTAATTCCCTTCCTCTGCCATCCCAACTTTGTTGAAGTATAAGGTTCCGTTGTGGAAGAGAGTGAGCCTCCTGGTCCCGTGGCCACTGTCGTCGGCTTGCATGGCGCTGTTTATCATTGTCCCATCAGGCAAACTCCAGGATATCTCTGGCACTGGTGAGCCGGAAGCCTTGCAGTCGACCTGAAAGTCTTTCCCGTGAAACACGTGCTTTTTAAAGTGGTGCTTGTGGTCAATTTTGGCCGGTTTCCGTCTCAGGCTTACGTGCATCAGGGTCAGATCGTCCCCCATTTTGTTTCTTGCCACACACAAGTAGTCCCCGCCGTCTTTTTCTGTTACCGACCCAACAAACAATGATCCATTTGGGTAGACATGGATTCGGCTGCCCATTCTGAGGAAAGAAGAGACCGACTGAGGCGTACAGCTCTTAGCAAGGGTAAGAGAGTTACATTAATTGACTCAGGACTAAACGTTGCAGTGAAATTAAAATTAGTACTGACTTCTTTACTGCCTTTTAAGCTGTTCTGAAAGATGAAGTTAACTGAACAAATAAGTTTTATGCAAAGAAGTGGTATCTCTTAGACGGACTTCAAATGCACCTCCTTTGCATTTCAGTTTAAAAAGTTTTTAATGATGACAAGAATGTTAGAAATACCAGTTTCCTAGACCCATGACTATCCTGACCACTTTACATGGCAGATGATCATTTTGTGGTGTATGTCAGTAAAGAACAACTCTCATACAAATCTACTTGCTCAGAAAAGATACCAGATTTTCCCTTTTAAAGAGTATTAATCAGTTATCTGGTTAGAAAGTAAATTTTACTTTTTTTTTTTTTATAAAGAGAGGAAATGCCAAGGTAAAATTCCTTAGAAGCATCTTAAAGCTTTATCTGTCTCTGCAGGCAGCTGTACCGTGACTCTGGTCTCTGCATTATGTTGAACTGCATGAACATCACTTCTCCAAAGTACTACACGGCCTGCTGTTATCACACAGAACCACCAGATGGCAGAATTTCCCTGGTATAACTAGATGTAGTTTTCAGAAAGACCAGCGGAACTGCTAAAAACGCAATCAAAAACACCTATAGGTGAAAATATTCATTACATGTGTTTCTCCTAATTTTTTGGCAACATGAGCTAAGAAAATGGGTGAGAGTGTGTATGACCTTTCATAGCATAATTGCTAAACAAGTCCAACAGCCTCAAGTCATTTTTTATCTTCCAGCAAAATACTTAAGTAGGAAGAGTATTTATTGTATAACAACTTACAGCTGCTGATACCCCCCCCCCCCCCGCTCTTTTTTTCCCTTCTCAAGCCTGGAAAGAATTCATCTGGCATGTAAAGCAAGGGAAAGTCATCATTATGGATGTACTTAAGAGTGGAAACCACAAGGGTCTTTGCATCTATTTTTTAATCTTTAGGTAGTTCCTCACCATACAGCTGGAAAAAAAAAAAAGTACTTACAGGTAGTTACTTGCCCATTTCACCAGGCTACATTGCTATCTGCTGTCATTCTTTCCTAATGCTAAGAACGCTATCTCTCAAACTCGGGTGCACATTGAAATTATTTGTATAAAATAGTGCTGATGCCTGGGTCCCACCTCCAGAATTTCTGACTTATGGTGTGGAATGTGACCTTGGACTCAGTTTTCCAAATGACTCTTATGTGCAGCAGAGTCTGAGAACCACTGCTGTAAATCTTTGTCCTCAATGCAATTCCCTCATCACCTACATCAGAGTTACATGGGGTCTAATTTAAGAGGCATCTTTACTGGTTTCACTGTTGAGAGATTCTGATCTAATAGATCTGGCCACGGATTGGGTAACCCACTGTTTAACAAGCTTCCCAGGTGACTCTGTGAACAATTAAGTTTGCAGACCAGTCTCAAACTTGAGTGTGTACCTGGACGGCTTTTAAGAACACAGATTGCATGTTTTGATAATCAGGTTCAAGTTCTCAGATGATGCTAGTGCTATTGGTAGGGGGACAACCCTTAGAAAACCAGTGACTTAAAATGACCTTCCCCGACCTCGAAATCTGATACTTCTGGAAGTTGTTTTATATATATATATGTGTGTGTGTATATATATATATATATAACATAATATATAAAAATATATATAAAAGAGAATATAAATATATATATATATATATAAAAGAGAATTGTGTTTCCTTTTATAAGCTGATGTTTTTAAGAGAAAACTGACTTTTGAAAGTGGAAGTTTCCCTTGAGTAAAAGAAATGGAACTCTTTTATGAAGATTAATGGACAGTGAAGCATTTGCAATCTTTTTAAAGCAGTGTTTCTTGGACCTTATTGTGCATGTGATTCACCTGGAAATACAGATAAATAATTTTTAAAGAAGCCTGGGAAAATTTATTTGTCCAGGTAAATGACATGCTTCAGTGATCACATGCCGACTTAATGAAAATACTTTTAATTAGTTCTAAGATATTTTTGTATCTTTTTTATACAATAGATGTGTTACCATCCTAACTATATTTTTTCCCCCAGACTTTAAACTTTTTATTTTGTATTGGGGTGTAGCCAGTTAACAGTGTTGTGGTAGTTTCAGACTGAGTGAAGGGACTCAGCCATAAATATATATGTATGTATTCTCCACCTGGAGATATTTTTAAAGTGCAAATTCTGATTCTGCCCATCTGGGGTGGGGCCTGATGTTCTGTTCTTGTAACAAACTCCTTGAGAAGCAAAGATCCGAAGCAGAGGAAACAGAATTCTGTCTGAAACATAGGTCAGGTAAGTCCTATTGAAAGTTGTGGAGGTAGGCCTATAGTGCTCTAAGTCTGAGACAGTTAAAAAAAATTCAGAAAAGGCTTTCTAGTTCAGCTGACAACTAAGATTTAAAAAAGTAAAAGGTTTTGCATAATTATTTTGGTCATGGTGGAGTAGACTTGTGTGAGTGTAGCTATGATGAAAACTTTCATTTTTAGAATCTAAAATTTAGACTTCTAGAACCAAGAAATGGGAACAGCAAGGACTCTATTTAGCAGCAGAAGTGCCCTTTTTATTTCTGTTGATAAGCACCGAACTAAAGAGTATTCTTGCCTTTTTCAATGGGTTAGTTGCAGAATAATCACTAAAAGTGCCCAGTTAGCAGACAAGCTGTGTAGTTGTTTATAAAAGCATGCCGGTACCTCTGGTGGGCCTGTGATAGCGTCTGTGATCTTACACCCTCTATTGGCTTTTCCACAATGTGAATAATCTTTCCTTGTTCCATAAGTCCTTTCCCAAAATGAAATACAAACAGCCTACCTGATTTCTTTGCTATTAAACTCTGAAGGATTTGTTGGACTGTTTGGGTTGAGATTTATTCTGAGATGCTAATGTGTTTCAGACATTCCTTTGGGTTAACTTTTTAAGACATTCCCTTACATTTTTTCTTAAGTTTTTTCATACTTATTCCATTCTTAAAAACCGACTTAATGTCTAGTAAATATTTTGGACATTTTCTTTACAACCTAAAATTTGAACTTTATTTGTAATTCCCATCACAGGTGTGATGCCTTCTATTCTTGCATTGGTTTCTTCATGGATAGTGAAACTGTGTTCCCGATTACACAGAATAATGAGCAGTTGCTAGGTAAATGAGAAGCACCCTCATGTGCTGCAGGGTGGTTAATAAATAGACCTGCTGGTATAATTAATTATATCAATTACCAACTCATACTTTGACACTAGAAGAAAAATCTATTTTACGCATAAACAAATGTTAAGCCCATCTTTTCTGTCGTATTATGAAAAATCATTGCATGAAGTCATGCAAATAGCAAGAATTAATAATCTAGTAAATTATTTTTTCAAAGAGATTTAATCGCTACCAAAAACTGATAAAAATCAATATGCCTGAATCAGAACATATTAGAGAAAGTTTGCATGTGTATATGTGTTGTCTGACACAATCAGAGTGATGGAGGTCCTGAATACATTTCACTTTGTGAAGCCTTAACTTCATAAAGTGCTTTGCAATTTTGGGGTAGAATAAATGAAGTACAGATTGCACTAAAATTGAAAATACTTTACTCTTCAGAGTCTCCTAGTAATGAAGTGCATCTCTCCAGACCTTGTTTGCACTACAAAATCCTCTCATTTTTGGACAGAAAGATTATAAATACATTTACACAGTCACCATTTTAAAAAACTGTCACAAGTATGGAAGAAAATGAGATTTTTTCAAAAGTCTTTTTTTAACTGTATAAACTCAACAAGAAATTGGCCCTTAGAATACAGCATGTAAGAAACTTTCTTTTTACATAATTTATATTATTTTATATATACATCTCAAAAGGATTAGGTCTCTTTAGAGCAAGTTACTTTTATAAGCAGAGTCTGTACACTCTCTAACATTGCTACAAGCCTCGCTCTACCACTTTCTCCATTTCAGAAGTTGTAACGCTAGACAGACAAAGATAATCTCAACTGAAAGGTATGGTTTACCTGTGCCACTGGTCGACAACAGCCTTGGATGGTAGCCTCCAAATGATTTTCGGTTTCGGTTCCCCAATGGCTGAGCAGTTCAACAGTAGTTTGTCCCCAAGATTCACCTCAGTCCATTTCTGGGATGCAGATTCTATCCTGGGGATGGTCTCTTGTTCTTCCACTGTAATGATTACCACCCTTCTCTCTGAGCCAGTGGAGCTGGTGGCAATGCACTCATAAATGCCCCTGTCTGAAGAGGCTACATTTCTTATAAACAGAGTTCCATTTGAAAATAAGAACTTAGAATTGACGAATTGTAATGGTTTCACTTCAGTGCCATCTGAGAGGACCCAGTGAACCCTGGGCTGAGGAGTGCCTTCTGCAGTACAGGGCAGTTTCAAACTTTCACCCCAAGTTCCTGCAATAACTTGCCTCTTTTGCTCTAGAATAACAGGTGGGGCCGCGATGACTTGGATTTTAACCAGCAGTGCGTCCTGGCCCGCTGAGTTGCTGGCCATGCATCTATAAAAGCCTCGGTCATAAATGCTGAGATTGTAGATGACCAGGGTTCCGTCAGATGTCACCAGGGCCTTTCTGTTCCCCTCGGATGATTCAGAGATCACCGTCTGGTTTGCCAGAATCCAGGAAATGGTAGGGCTGGGCCTCCCATCAGCTCTGCACTTCAACTCCACTGTGCTTCCAGAATGGACTGTGATCTCCTTAGTACGTCTCTCCATGATCCGGGGGGGATAGGAAACCACAGACAAGGTGACATGAAGGCGGTCTGTGCCGAACGGATTGGATGCTGAGCACAGGTACTGTCCACGGTCCTGAACGTCCACCCTCTGTATGGACAGGGTGCCATTGGAGAGCACCTGGAACCTGCTATTCAGTTTCCTCTTAGACAAATCAAGTCCTGATAAGAAAGAAAGTTATAGTCATAGGTCATCAAAGTTTAGACGGAAAAGAATTGTTCATGTGGAAGTCACAAAAGGAGAGCTATCTTTTTGTTAGGCTACTGGGAACAAATATATTTAAAATTAAGATCCTTAGTCTTCAGACTGCTTAAATTATTTCTGGATTAAAAAAAAAGAAACACCCTAATTTTAGTGTAAAAGCCAGATGGTTCAGAACAATGACCTTTTTTTAAAGATCTGCTTTAAAGGCATTTTTTTTAATGGTCTTAACATATGTTTTAAAACCTTCTAATGAGCAAGAAGTCATGCATATATCAAATGAGGATATTAATAGTTTCTGTGTCTTGGGAAAATTTCATGTTGATGATGATTCTTTGAATATGTAACCCTGAAATGTCACACAGTATTTTCCTTGTTTTATTCCTAAAGATTAAGTGTAAAGAAACTGTTTCAAATACCTGATGAGACTCTGGTCCAGTGGATAGTGGGCACAGGATTTCCAGCAGCCTCACAAGGAAGAAAGGCATCTGAGTTAGCTGGAACGGTAAAACTTGCTGCTTTTCCTCCAATTATTCTGGGCCTTTCAAACCCATCGCTGGATAAAGCATCAAAGGGGAGGAATTCGGAAGTTGTTGTTTTTTGAACTGCTGTTTTATCAAAGCCACTTTTCTTTGCATTCTTCTGTATATCCCAGTTTGAAGCATGAGTGGTGACCTCTGGCAAGCCTGGAGTGGGCAGTACACTCACCACTGGCTTTTTGCCCTTTTCAGCAATATCTGGGTGGGACTTGTGCCAGAAGTGGTTTTCTGACCAGAGAGAGGGAGTCAGCTTAGAATCCTGTGGTTTAACTGTTATTAGTGCTGGCATAGGAGTAGAAGGTAACAGATTGGAGTAGGTAAAGTGAATGGTTCCAACTGCAAATTTGGCATCTGGGTGAGTCTGGGGAGATGTTGCTGCTAATTGCTGTGGAGTAGCATTGTGCTTTGAGGATTCATGTGGCTCAACCATTGTACTTGTCAGCATCCTGAAAGTGGACGTGGCCATATTGTCAGTAACCTCACTTTGATTATTCCAGGGAGGGGAGGTGGGAACTGGCATTGGAGTGGCACTGGAGCTCACGAAGGTTGGCGTGGTTGTGTGTCTGATTGTGTTCCTAGTAGTGGTACTCTGTAGTTTGCTGGACAAAGTGGTTTCAGAAGCAGTTGTATTCTTCAAAGCCTGAGTATCCTCCCGGGATGGTTGTTCAAGTACAGCGGTCAGATTAAAGGTTCCTGGATGAAGACCAAGTGTGCTTGAAATTTCTTTTGTGTTCTCTAGAGGAGAACGAGTGAAAGCAGACACACTGGGCTTGGTTGAAGTTTCAGCTGCCGTTAGAACGGGAGGTGTCACAGTGGTGGATGTAATGAAGCCAGAAGTCTGGGTGGGAGAGGTATTTGGGTCACTCATAGTCTTCTGAGGCTCCTTTTTTCTTTGTACTTTTCGTGCCCTGGGTCTGTCTATCTGGGCTTTATTGATAATGATAGATGCAGGGGCAGTAGGAGTGGTTGTCAGCATGTCTGTTTGCATCGATATGGAATTTGTACTTGAATCTTTGTTTGAGCTACTAGGAGCTGTAGGGTAAATGGGTAGGGAGGGCAGCTCCTTCATTGTTGGGAGACTTACAAGGCTGTGTGTGTTAGTGTTACTGAGGTGGGTTGTGGCTGGTGTTATAGATGGGATTTTCATTACACTAGCTGAGAGTGTTGTGAAATGAAAGGGAGAAGCTTTATCTATGGGTAAAGCAGGAAATATTTTAGGAAGCACCGTGTCTGTGCTGCTTTGTGAACCAAATTTATGCTGATTCTTTAGCTTTTCTCTTTGGATATGGTTATTTACAAAGATCTGATGCCAAGGGATTTTCCTTCTTGAAAATCTTGTAACGGCTAGAGTGGTAGGCACAGGTGACTTGATGGTGGGACCTGGCAGTGGTGATACACTCACAGAATATCCAGTGGTTTCACTGGCTTCAGACCCACTTGGGTCACTAATACTTGTTGCCTGAGTCATAACTGCAGTAGCTGGGGTCACTTGGGTACTTTGAGCACTGAAGTATTTTATCATGGGGGTGGTCTTCTCGGCATCTGCGTTTGGTTTGTTCTCAAGCAGTAATGATGGGTTGTGAACTAGAGTTGTAGGTTCCTCTGCTGTGATGCTGGCAGTTTCAGTTTGGAGGAGGGTGATGGGGGATAGACTTGGAGAAGACAACGCTGCCCCATCAGTGATGAGCCTTTTTCTGGGAGAACAGGATGGGCACACTGCGCTGAGCTCTGGGGCTGGAAATGCAGTGGTGCTTTCTTCCGAAGAGCCTCTGAATGTGGGCCTTATGACGCTGAATCTATGCTGTCGGAGAACTGGTGTCCTATATGGGCTGATAATTCGCCCCCTACTCCAAACTTTTCGCCATCTTCCAAAGCGCCTGGACAGCGGACCATTCACTGTACTCTTTCTAGGAGTGCGTAACTGAGAAGGAGCAGGAGTGTGTGGGCCTGAAGGGAGCTTAGTGGTGCTAGGTTTATGAGTACTGTGAGAAGGAGAGTGATGGCTCCTGGGTTCACCAACTCCTGTTACAGATCTCTGATGACTATTTGTGGCATTTACTGACCCTAAAAATATACCAGCTTTGCCGACAGCATTACTCAGCGTTTGGATGTGGCTATCTTTGATCACAGTAGCCCCGACTGTTACTGGGGATACCGTTTGCAAGGGCTCTTTTTTTCTCTCCATGTCATCAGCATCCTGAAATGGAGTTGCTTCAGTTAGTAGAGGAAACACATTAGGTAAATTTGGGTTGGTTCTGTCTTGCATTTCACTTGATGCAGTTGGGTTTATATTCTTTGGTGTGACTTGAGTTTTAATAGTAGTAGATGGTCTGAAATCTCGTGGTTTTTCAGGTGATAGGGTCTGTGGACTCACAATTGGGGAGGCTCGGGTGCCAGCAATTTTACTTGTCACAGGGCTGTCAGGTGATTTTCTGGAATCTGCAGCCACTGCCCTGGTCAGAACGTCTGGAGCTTTAGCTGTTGTGACCATAAGTTGCTCATCTGGAGGGAGCATGCCTGATGAGTCTGCTTCCTCACCAGGTATATCCAGGAGTTGGGTGACTGGTGGAGGCAGCTTTCCTGTGGTATTTTCTTGCTTTTCTGGTATAACATTCTTTTTAGCTTTCTCCAAAAGCACTGCCCAGTGCCGTGGGTCAATTCTCCGGGCAGAGGGAGGGAATTGCCTCCTGTGCTCCCTGTAACGCCAGCTGGTTGACTCTCCACGCCTCTGGGATATTAATACCCGCTGTTTGGGATTCTTGCTTGGGCTCAAGACACGTGTCCCAGCCTCAGCCTCCGTGGGAGGAGATGTGGGGAGATGTGCAGCTGGTGGATCCTGAAGCTGACCCATGGAGTTGGGCTCAGCAAACCCCGATCCATCTGTTTCTACGTTATGCTCTGCTGGCTTTTGCCCTTTTCTTTTGACTAAAACTTGGTTAACTAAAAAATCGACCCCTGCTAGGTTGGCTGCTACACAGCGATAGTGACCCTGGTCCTTTTGAGCAACCTGTAATAGTCTTAACGTGCCGTTGTTAAGAATTTGCTTATCTCCTGAGGACTGTTGGAGCACAGTGTTTCCTGGGAGAACCCAGCTAACAGAGGCATCCGGGATACCGGTAGAATGGCAAGGAAGGTCAAGTGTTTCACCAACGGAAGCTATATGACGAGCTCCATTTTCCTGATAGGCTTCTACGCTGGGCTCTACCACTGTGATCCTATATGTGAGGATATCTGCGTCGTCGTCGTTAGTGCTTATGCAGTGGTATATGCCAGTGTCAGAACTATCAGCCATCTGGAGCCCCAGTTTTCCACTTCTGCCTATCAGGATTCGTCCATCCTCACTCACATAAGGGGCTCTCACTTTACTTCCATCAGCTAGAAGCCACTCCAGATGTGGGGGAGGCTCTCCTTGGCCAGGGCAGTCTAGGTCAATGGTCCCACCGACCAAAACAGTGCGTTCCAGCTTGGTATTGTTATCTCTGGAAATCATGGTCCATCTGTGTCTCTCTGGCTTTATGTCTGACCTTGGTAAAGTGACTTGGACATCACTGGAGTACTGGATCTGCAGTGTACTGAGGGTGGTGGCAGTTCTGTTTAGTTGCAAGGAAATTCGGTCTTGCATTAACCACGGGGGATCTGCTCTGAGACCAGCCTCAATGTTGGTAAAGATATCTTCAGGCTTCAGTACCACCTGTTTATATTTGTAGCTGAGTTGTGGGGTTTCAGTGAACAAGTGACTCCTTTCTAGGATCAGAGGAGAGTCACTGTACAAAGCCAGAACCTGCCACACTGGCTGAATGTGGCTGTCATCTATGTCACACACCAGAAACGTTGAAAATGAAGCATTTAGCATGATGTAGTCATGTTCTGCAGTGAATGCAATGGATGAGGTTGTTGCCGGCTTTTGGATACTGCAGATCACATTCGCTTCATTTCCAATCTGGTCTGTTATATTCAAAGTCAGAGAGCCGAAGGGAGCCATGAAATCTTGGGGAGCGATCGACAGAGAACCACTGTCTTCCAGAACAGTCAGGCTCTTCAGCTTCAGAGAGGGGTCAATGGTGGGCTTGGCACACAGGAAAGCCGCAGGTGGGACCATAACTAAGGGCTTGCCTTTAGAGGTCCTGGGGTTCATGCAAAGTGGGCACTGCTGAGGACTGGAGGGACTTCTGTCTTTTTTGCATTTTATGATATCTAGAAAAAAATGACAATTGAATTATTGCCCATTGTGGCTTCTTCACAAATTGACATTTAAACATTATGAATAAGTAGCTTTTGCTAGAATTTGAAACAATTTGGAAATTTCAGTGGTTCTTTTTTTGTCTTTGGATTTATTTCTGAAAATGTTATTGTCTATATACCTTGCCACAATATTACATCCATAGGCACAAGGATTTTGTTTCTCTTGCTCACAGCTGTATTTTCCATGTGTAAAAAGCACCCGAGTAGTTCCCTTATCTGGCAAAACAAAATGATATACTTATGTTTATCACTTTTTATTAGGTTATTATTTAGTTCTGTTTCCCTATTTAATGTTTTACAGCTAAGAGAATTTCAGTGTCCTTTAAATGATAACCTGTTTGATAAGTTACCGTTTATACATTCTTGGATATCATTAAAAATTCCAAGTTTCTTCCCATTACTGAAAAGAATGATGAATGAATTACAAGGTAACTTGGCCTGGTCTAGCTTGGTCAGAAGCTTGTTCTTGGAGAGAACAAGATGGATGCCAGAAATAATGAAGCCAGTAGAACCAATCAATAAAGAGGTGAGGATGTGGCTGAACAAAGAGGGTTATTAAGAGTGCAGAAAGACATGGTATGACTTTGGTACCTGAGGTAGACTCAGTTGAGGAGGATCAGGTTTAATGCAGAGAGAGGAAAGCTGTGCCCAAGCAATGGGGCAGCCCATGAAAGGTCTGACATATATACTATATATAAGTATGTACAAAAGCTTTTTGTTTCTGCTCATTTTATTTAGTATGAAGAGAATGTTAGATTTGTAATTTATATTAACTGAAAACTTTGATATAGTTCCATGTATTTTGGCATCTAGTATTACTGCTAAAAGTCTATAAAATTTACTAGTGATTTAAAAAAAAATTGAGTGAGGCTTGGCTCTAATCCAATTCTGAGAATATAAAGAAATACTATGTTGTAAAAAAAAATACAAAACAAGAAATTAACAAGTGATATAGTATTATTAAAGTACAGATTTTGTTCAAATTTCACAAAATTTTATGCTAGTGACCATTATTTGTTTTCATATCTTATTCAAGATTCCACATTATATTTAATTGAGCAGCTTCGGTTGCATGCAGCAAATTCTGGTAAGTTTTTAGTTTTATTCTAATTTTCCTTGTTATGACATCTTAGATACACCTGTGATCTAAAAGTGGGTATTTAATTTCCAAATACATGGGAGTTTTGTTTAAAGTATCTTTAATATTCATCTCATTTTGATACTAATTTGTCATTTAAATCTTTCTTCTCTGAAAAAAAATACTACTCTGGTGAGCCTATTTTAAATGGCTGGTCACAGCAATACTTGATAAGAGTTATGGAGTTTTACCTTATACAAAATACAGAATACAACTAGGGACTTCCATCCTGTTCCATATCATGCATTTAGACACAGCATGTAAAAGAAGCACTGTACTTTTTAGAAGATTCATTTGACAAAGTGACTGCACAGGGTTAAATCACCTTCCTGTAATTGCAAGTTCCTCAAAGGCCTGAGAAAAATCTCTCTGACCACTGACTCCAAACTCTTCAGTGTGATAGGCACTGTTATATATATCTGGCTCCTCAGCATTCTTTAGAAAATTGTAAAGTCCCAGCTTACCCAGAGGAGGTAGCTAGCAAGCCTGTCAAAGAGGCTTTTATCAACCACCTACTCACCAACCAGCTGTGACTTTTTACTACTTCCCAGTAGCTTGGGCTCAAACTCTGCTATAGCAAAATAAAAAAATTTAAAGAAATGGCAGACTTCTGGTTTAACTAAACCTCATCATAGAATTATACTCACATCTTGGTTTGATTATTGCTCAGCCCTGGACATCAAGTATTTTAGCTCAGTTGCAAATCTGATCACATTATTTCCATTCTCTCCATCACACTAGATTCCATTCACACAGAAACGCCTTCCAGTCCTCAACGCTGCCATACCCTGTCACACTCTTAGCATATGCTGTCCCTTCTACTTGCAATATACTCGCTGTCTGATAGGCTGTCTTCCATCACTGCCTAACTACTTACCCCCTTCATCTACAAGCTGGAAGAGGACTACTTCTCAGTGGGCTCCCTGCTTTATGTTCTCCCGGTACCTTCCACTTCTATCCTAGCCCTCATCACCTACTAGTAGAAAGACCTGTCTAGTTGTCTATCTCCAGCCCTGGCAAATGGATGGAAAGATTAGAGAAAGGGAGGAAGGGCAGTCTTAATTCTAAGACCACATTTCTTCCACATTTCAGCTTACAAATTGAGATGTGTCTTATAGTTGGAGTTGTCTTACAGTAGTGACTGACCAGCTGGCAGTCTTGATATAGCTACCACTGCCAACACACACAATACTGCCATAGCCATTTATATATTTTGTTTTCTCTTCAACTGAGTTACATGCACTGTTAGTATTACATAAAGATTACACTGTGCTTGCCGTTAAAATAAGTTATTATGCATATAGAAAGGCTTGGAAACAATAAAAGGGCATACATTTAATATTTGTGATGTAACTGTCAGAGAAAAGGCCACAAATCCATATTTCCTAGAAAAACAACACCTAGAGCTTTGTGAAACCCAGGAGTGGAAGACAGTCATAAACAGATGAAGCTGTATTACGTTTGACTGCTGACCACATTTGTACAAAAGGACTGCCAAGTGAGGCAATTGAAGGTATGAGAAACTATCAGTCTCTTGAAATAGATGAAAAAAAAATGTTGTAGATGATGTACTGCCTACATTGTTGTAGATGATGTACCCAGTATGTGAAACACTATCTAGGTTCCTTTAAAAAAAAAAAGTTAACATATGATTCTGCAAATCGTATTCCTGGACATATATCCAGAGTAAACTCTAATTAAAAAAGATCCATGTGTCCCAGTGTTCATAACAGCACTGTTTACAATAGCCAAGACATGTCCATTGACAAATGAATGGATAAAGATAATGTGTATAGTGCTCGCTTCGGCAGCACATATACTAAAAATAATGTGTATATACAATGGAATATTATGCAGCCATAAAAAGAAAGGAATAATGCTATTTGCAACAACAGGGATGGACCCAGAGATTATCATACTAAGTTTAGTAAGTCAGACAGCAAATGACAAAACACCATGCCAGGCTATACTACCCCATGCCAGGCAAGCTGGGCTACTTATGGCCCTCTTCATGAGGCTTACCCTGTTTTTATATACAAAGCAGTATCTCCATCCCAAATACATTATAGAAAAAGAACTGGACTTTTGAGTTTCTGCTTTTCTACTTTCTAGCCATGTCAGCTGGGTGACAATCAAAATCATGGTAATCACATTTATCGAGTGCTTCCATTATGTCATACATTGTGCTAAGCACTTAGGTATTATTTTAACTCTTTTTTTCAATTATTGATATCCCTGTGTTACAGGTGAGAAAACTGATCTATCAGAATCTAAATGACTAGCCCAAGATACCCAACTTTTCTAGCCTCAATTTCTTCATCTCTAAATTGAGGATTAAATAGAAAGTATCGAGCAGTGTCAAACACAAACTGAGTATGTGTTACCTTCCTGCTCACACCCTACTACTCCTTCTTTTTCTTTTCAGTATATTATTCAAGGCAGAAGTAACTTACTGATTCTGGCTCCTATAGAACTAAGTTTTCAGTATAAACATTTTGCCGTTTTTCATCCATGCCTCATTGTCTTTTTATGTGGTGAGCATATTTACCTACAAGATTGCAAACTCCTGGAGAGCAAAGGTGGTGTCTTTGGCCTAAAGCAGTTCACTTTTTGGCTAATTATATTGACTAACTGTATATACACATGCATATGTATGTGGGTATCTATATATTTCACCACAACAACTGCAGACTTTTTCCACTTTTCTCAGACTTCCAACCTTGACCCCTTTCTAGCACCCTCCTTAGTTACCTCTCCTACAACTTAATGAAGAAGGAAAAGGCATCAGGTAAGAACTTTCTTACCCCCTCCACTAGACCCATGAACTCTCTTGCCTCTGTACCCATCTAGTCCTTTTCTCTCCTGTCTCCTAAGGAAAACTCCTCCACCTATGGCTGGGTCTCTTGCCATCCAGCCTTTCCAGGGGACTGGCTCAATTGATGATCTGCTCTTTCTGCAATGTTGCTACCTTCTCTCTCTTAAAAATCTCTCCTTAGTTAAAATGTGCTTGAGTCTGTCTGATGCTCAGAGAGTCCTGAGTGATGGCATATTTCCATCTGGCAGTCACCCTTCCTCCCTCACTTCAAGCCAGGTCTCTCCAGGGTCAGTTGTAGCCCTGCCTCCCCCAACTCCTGCATAGCAATCCAGCTCTCATTGCTCTTTCCAATCAGCCACCACTTAGATGTCAAAACCAATGGGCTCCTTTCAGTCATTCCCTAAGGACTTGATTAATTGAAATAGTGCGATTAGTTGTTAACCCATTTTCTCCAAAAGAGTGTAAGCTCCACAATCACTTTTGTTCACTTTTGCATCCCTATTTTCTCTCTGACTTCTTGTAACTACTTGTTGACTGAATGCATCTTGCCTTTTACTTTGCTGTCAAAGCACAGTTGTACATTCTGATTGCTTATCTGTATCCCACCAGAAGTGTAGTTCTTGGTGGTTGCTTTGCTGAGCACAAGGCCTTTTTTTTTTTTTTACAATTAAACCACAGTTTTTATTTATTTATTTATTTTCTCTTGCTCATATTTTAATTTATTTATTTATTTTTTATTGTTTTTGCCATACATTGTCATGATATCACCATGGGTTTACATATGCTTCCCCTCCGGATCCCCCCTCCCTCCTCCCTCCCCCCCGGGAAATCTCGCTGCACCAGTCCCGAGCATCAATCCTGGGCTGGCGATTGATTAGACACATGGCAATTAACATGCTTCAATGCCCTTCTCCCATATCATCCCACCCTTACCCTCATCCACAAAGTCCACAAGTCTATTCTATACATCTGCGTTCCTTTTGTTGTCTCCCATGTTGGGTTCTCGTTACTGTCTTTCTAAATTCCATATATATGCGTTAATATACTGTATTGTTGTTTTTGCTTCTGGCTTAATAAAACTCCAAAAAATATGTATTGACGAGATGACTGAAAGGAAAAAAAGAAGAGGGAAAGGTTTCTATGCCTTGTGGTAAGTAGGGAAGAGTAACGCATGATACATTTCTTAGCTCCCAGTCTTGCTAAAAGCCAGAAATGATAATTGAATAATTGACCTGAATTAAAGATTATTCATTGATGAATTAAGACAGTTCATTCTCACTGAATTATTGAGATTTCATTTTCTTTCCAGCTAAATTACTTTGACCTCCCTCATTAGTAAAACACCTCCAGGCAGATTTTGTCTATTGAATTAGAACAAAGAAACAGTCTAGTTACCTGGCTTCTCCCGTAACCAGTCAGACAGCCATTTCAATTGACAGTCGCAGGTCCAAGGATTCCCATGAAGATAAAGGCTTTCCAGATCAGACATGTAGGTGACCATCTCTTGAGGGATGGAGCTCAGAAAGTTATCAGACAAGTATAGGTACTTAATGAAAGATGTTTTAAATATCCGGAGGTAGCGCAAGGAGACAAATGTATCCGGATGAAGCTTAGTGAGTTGGTTCCCTTCCAAGTGCACCAGTCGGAGAGAGGTGAGTCCATAAAAAACCTCTGGGTTTATAAACTCAATGTTGTTGTGGTCCATATGCAACCGTGTCAAGCTCCGGAGGCCATAAAAAGTGTCCTTCTGAAGTTTGCGAACTTTGTTATAGCTCATTTTTAAGACCTAAGAATACAAAGAACACCCTTATTTTGTCAAAGGAATTTCAACAAAAAGGACAAGCATATTCATAATAAAACACACACTGAGATTATCCAGTCCTTGTGTGGATCCTAATTCAACAAACTAGCTGCAAATTAAATATGGGAATATCAGGGAAATTAGAACACTCATGAATAGTTCATGCTATTGATGAATTAATGCTATAATATTAAGGTAAAACAATATTTTACACTTATTTTTAAAAGACTAATTTTGATATATATATATTGAAGTACTTGCAGATGAAACATGATATCTCAGATTTATTTCAAAACAATGCAGTGAAGTAGAAAAGTAGTGGGGTGGAAGTACAGGTGAAACAAGTCATTTCCCCTGTCCTCCTAGACCTAGAAAACCACTGGTTTACTTTGTTTCTCTGGATTTGCCTATTCTCAACATTTAAAATAATGGGTGATACTATATGTGGTCTTTTGTGCCTGCCTTTTTCCAACTAGCCTTATTTTCAAGACTTACTGCTATTGTAGTGTATAAGTCAGTTATTCATTCTTAATATTGAGTAGTGGTCCACTATATACATGTAACATGTTTTGTTTATCCATTTATAAGTTGATAGACATTAGGGGGTTTGTTTTTATTTTTTTAGTTTTTAGCTATTAAGAGTAATGTGATTTTAATTGAAGTTAAAATAATTTTTCAATATTTCAATAGTGCTTGGGTATTCTCCAATTCCTCCTCCAGCTACCAGCTGAACATACTCTTTCTCCCAAAAAGAAAAAAAAATGCTAGTAAAGACAATGATTTCTTATCGTATTTTCCTGATTTGACCTAATCTGTCATCTCTGTTGAGAATGCTTTTCTGGAATGCTAAGTTTCCTAATAAAGCAAAGAAAATCTGGCAACATGGAACAATTTTGCCCCCAATATTACCAACCTCAATGTTCATCAATATCTGTTGAAAACTTGGTCAAGAAAAACATGTGTGAATTCCATGAAGAAATTCCATCTAATCTGATACATATTCCAAATAAAACCTGATTAAACCAAGTCAACATAATCACTTATCTAGACTTAAATCTATGGCTTTATACAGCCTTGCTGTGGTGTGAAAAGACTCACTGTACACTGGTGAATTCTCTTTTCTAAGGGGGGAACTGACTGTTTGCTTTACTATATCTCATCTATGAGGACTGTTAGGAGACATCTTTTTCTAATTTAAAATCAAGTGTGGTTGTACTTCTGAACAGTAATTTTTCTTTTTAATTTATTAAAAAATTAATAGACATGATAAATTGAATTAACTTCTCTAAAACCTCAAGTCCTACTTACAGCAGACATACCAATCTTAATGCTTGATGTTTCCTGCATTCCCTTTGTTCTTGTTCCTAAAAGGTCTTCCTACTTTTTACTTTCTTGCCTACTGGAGTAGTAACTCTTAAAATATTCAATTCATTCTTAGAAGTCCTCATAACTTAAAAAAAATTAAATAAAGCAATACCCTGAGAAAACCATAATTCAAAAGGACACATATAACCCAACGTTCATTTCAGCACTATTTACAATAGCCAGGACATGGAAACAACCTAGAGGTCCTTCGGCAGATGAATGGACAAAGAGGATGTGGTACATAAATACAATGGTATATTACTCAGCTATCAAAAGGAATGAAATTGTCAGTTGTAATGAGGTATGAACCTAGAGTGTCGTACAGAGTGAAGTCAGAAAGAGAAACAAAAATACCATATATTAACACATATATATGGAATCTAGAAAAATGGTACTGATGAATCTATTTGCAGGGCAGGAACTTGTGGATGCAGCAGGGGAAGAAGAGGGTGGGCCAGACAATAGCATTGACATATATGCACTACCATGTGTAAAACAGCATTGGGAAGCTGCTGTATAGCTCGTTGATGCTCTGTGATGACCTAGAGGGGTGGGATAGGTGGTGGTGGGAGGGAGACTGAAGAGGGAGGATGTATATATATATATATATATATATATATATATATATATGTATGTATATTTATAAGTGATTCACATTGTACAGGAGAAACTAACATAACATTCTACAACAATTATACGCCAATTAAAAAATAAAAACATACTCAAAAGGATTTTTTAAAAACATACTGCTTATAAAGAGCTAACTTCTGTGTAAAGATTGCAATTATTTTATAAACTACACTCAATTCCCAGATGAACATGACTAGAAGTAGCCTTTTAGAATTACATTTTCAAGGTTCAGTAATCTCTGGGCATTGATATTTCTTTCTATGAGCCTAAGGTATAGGAAAATCAGAATTTTCTTATTCTAATTTCCACATACTGTTCCACTTAAAAAGAAATCAGTTCTTTGACATTTTCCCTTGATGTCTACGTCTGATGTACAGAATGTTAATTTTGGGGTTCTCTAGGAACAGGTAGCTTTTGGAGGCACATCTCACCTCATTAACTTGCCCCTTCCCAACATCAATCTTACCTGCAAAGCTTGCAGATCAGAGAAGGTCTTAGCAGGGATTGTGTGAATGCCATTGCTGTGTAGCATTAGTAACTCCAACTTGTTCAGGCCAGAAAAATCTGCTTCAGTTAATCTAACCAAGCTGTTGTACCTGAAACAAAAACATCATTCCAGACATAAGTCTGTCAACTAAAGTTCAAATGTCAAAGCAAAACCCAACAAATGCATACACAAAACTGAACTCCACTCCCCACCTCACACACACAAACACGCACCCCACTAAAGATTCCCTCTGCTCTAAAGAGATAACCCAATGCTTGAAATACTGAAATTCATCAGACGCCATGGAAGGTCAAGCCCTTCACCCAGCCCTTGCAGTCTCAGTTACAATTTTCCTACTCACATTCCTGGAACATGCTACATCCCTTCTCATTTTCAAACCTTTGTATGTTATGTTGTCTCTTCAGGTTGGAATGGCCTTGACTTCAGCCCTCTCTATTTGTGAACACTGTTAAGACCCAGCCCATTCCCTAATGACATTGCCCCTCGTTCTCCCAGGTGGAATTCATCGTTATGAAACAATGGTTAAGAAGCCTGGGCTCTGAAGTCAAATGCTTTAGATATGATTATGAACTCAGGTACCTGGCTCCTGGGAGTAGGGCCGATGCTGGGTTAACAAAAAAAATTAGTAACCTTTCTTTGCCTCAGTTTCCTTGTCTATGAAATGTGCAACTAACAGAACCTACTTGAAATGGGTTTTGAGGATTAAATGAATGTATTCATGAGGAGTGCTTAGCTCAATGCAGGACACAATTAAGTTAGCTGTCATTAGTAGTGATTGTTCCCAAGACACTTTGTATGCTGTATTACAATTCTTATTAAATTGTACTGATTATACACCTGTCTTTTCACTTTAACTGGTTTCTACACATGAATAATGTATTCTTCATCATTGTATGCCTGGTACCATCCTTGTATTTGGTCCATAGTAGGTGTTCACTAATGTCAAAAGATGTTACATCTGCCTTTTCATTCATTCGCATGCATTTTTTCACCAACCTTTAAAATAGTCACTTTTTAGCAGATTTAATTACTTATGCATTTTAAAGTATTTTTAATAAGTCAGTTTCTATGGGAAAAAAAATCCAAAGGCCTTAAAAAAATCTAGTTAACTTTTCATATATATAGGAGGACATTTACCTCTTATGGATATTATCATAACTCTAATTCTTAGCAGGAGCTAGATCCTCATGCACTCATTTCAGAAGGAAAGTATTATTAAAAGAATTGTGGTTAATCTACGAGAGTCACACTGTTTGGGGGACTTCCCCAGTGTACTCAATCCCTCCTTGAGACGAAGCAAGACAAGCGCCCTCACGCACCCTAAATTGATCCGCTCCACGATGGGTGGGATGCTCTCCGGGATGGACGTGAGATAGCGAAATGTACAGTGCACCTCTGTGGGCAGGTAACAGGCACAGCGGCGGGGACAGGCCCTGCCCCCGGGGAGGGCTGCCAGGCAGACCGCAGTGAAGGAGAGCAGTAAGCTGGTGCTTCCCCTGCCTTTTGGCGTCATCCTGAAAAACATCATATCTCAGTTATAAATACGGTTTGAGCAGAGTTCCAGTAGACCACACACAGTAACTGGTAATCTAGGAGACCTTCCTGAAAGGTTATTAGGGACCAATTTCATTTGCAACTTTTATGGTAAAGCTAACTACAAAGCCACAGTGTGTGCTGGCCTCATATGGACTCTTGTGACAAGCAGTGTATTTATTGTTGTGAAAATTCCTTTACAGGTTTTCACTTCTTAATGAAAAGCAGGAATCCCTTTTACTTAGGGAGTCATTAAAAAAAGAAAATGGAAAGCAGAATGGAGATATTGTGACAGCTGAAATACATAAGATTTAGTTTCCTGTCTACACATTAGTTCTTTTAGACTTAAAAAAAATGATAATAAAGCTAATACATATGCAACACTGAAAAGTTAGAAGTTGTAAATAAGTCAAATAAAGAAAATAAAATTATTTATACTCCCTACCACCCAGATATAATCAATAATATTTTGTTCTATTCCTTCTAGCATTTTCTTTATTGGACGTGTGTGTTTCTGTGTATGCATGATCAAGTGAAGTTTCATAATATATGTTTTATCACTGAGCATGTTTGGTTTTTCATTTTCTTAAACCTTCAAAAACACTTTCAGTTAGAGCTGTAATCACTGAAAGGATGAATAAGTCTCTCCCTAACATCGCAAGTCTTTGCCAGAAAAAGACAAATTACACACGTCATTGCCAAATGATGACCATAATGAATAGTAACTGACCAGCCGAGAGGGCTGGAGCCTTATACCTGCCCTACAGTGGCCGTGCTGACCCCTCGCAGGCATGATGCTGTTTTTGCTCTGCTTAGAGCATCCCTCTGCCTCTTCCCTTGGTCCCTTCTTCTCACATCTGCCGTGGGCTTGGGGGTGGGGGCATAACCAGGGAAGAAACATGCTCAGCTTGTTGGAAAAAATGGTATCTGGTACCCACATGTGAGGCAAGCCCAGAGATCCAAAGCAAATTTTTGCCTGAAATTCAGAACATACAAAGACGTAATAAGATCTCTATTATGCTTTTCTAAGAAAAGTGATCTTCATAGAATGGTTTCTTTTAGATTCCACCAGCAACCATCCTTTAACTATAAACTACATTTAAAATAACATGAATGCTGAACTTCTTGTATCTTCATATAGATAGAAATATCATGGAATTAGAATTTAGCCCAGATTAAAATCTAATACTGGTTTAATCACATGGCCACTTTTGTCATTGTAACTGTCTGGTTACCAAATCTTTAAATAAATATTATGTGATTGGAGACAGCGTTTCCACCTTCTTATAATTAGGTAAGCAAAGAAAAGAGTAGGTTGAAGGCAATTCTGTCGTTCAGCTAGAAAAACAGAAGTTCTGGGTTTGCCCACTTGAGAGTTACTGAAAAGAGAACCAAAAGTCTGAACACATGGGTAGTGGATTCCCATAAACTTGAACCTGAAAATGTATATAATGAAATAGAAATTGACAGTACCTGAGCTCTTTTGTCGTCGTCCTGAATCCTCTCCTGACATAGGCAAAGACTGAAAATCTCCCCAAGAAGTGGAGAATTGTATCCACAGCTGAGTGAGGAAGCCTTCTCTGCTCCCCAGGTGGGCGAATGGCTTGACCTTTCTGGCTTACCGCTCAGGAGTACTGAAGAGAGACCCGAGGCGCTCGGACAGCCGCAGCGTAGATAACCCGAAGTCGCCAGTCAGAAGTGTTTCTTCATAACTGCTGTCGTTACAGAAACAAAACGCAAAGTGGAGGTTTGGAAATGTTCTTTCTCCTCCCTCAACAGTGCGCTTCAGTTCCCCTTAAAGCTGTCAATTTAGGTATATCAACATCGCTCCATTTTACCCCGAAGTCCCAGGAGTTTCTCCTCCCTTAGCCTTTACGGGCAAATCTATCATAAATGCCCACAGTAAGGGTCTCTACCTACTGATGAATCTTCACCAAGAGTGTGTCTTTTGTCCGGCAGCAGTCACTGAAGAGGTGATTTTTTTTTTTTTTTGCTTTAATTCCTTTCATCCGCACTTGCTCCACCCCTCCCGACTCCCACCCCTCCTCGCTGCTCGCCAGGCCCAGACTCAGGCAGAGGACTAGCTGCATTCCCATGCCAAGCCCCTGGCTGGCGCGGGCGCGGGCATCGGTCCTCTCCTCTTCCCAGCAAAGACTGACAGAGCCGCTCACCTCTCCTCCCAGGTGCCCAATGGGCTTCCGCCGCTGGCGTTTCTGAGCTCAGCCGCCCGGGGCAAAGGGACCGTCCGGAGCTAAGGAGGGGAAGGCGGGGCGGGGCGACGTTGACTTACGTGTCTGGGGACTGAGCCGAGGCTGCACGGCACACAGACAGATAACAAACGACCACCCAGTTCTGTTTTTGAGAACGCACGGATGCCTGCTCGCTTCGCATTTCCTCCGCTTTTTTTTTTTTTTTTCCCTAATTCCCAGATTTCTCAGGCGCATTCTGACTGGTGCGCAGGGCAGTTTCAGCCGTGGGACCTTACCCACGTTTATCTCCTCCACCTGTTGAGTGTAAGGACTTGGCTTTAATCACTGTGAGCTCTTCTCAAGTCTGAGGGTCCCCAGAGTTAGCTCTGAAAGCTGAGAGGTAGCGAGGTTAACCTACGGTACCTGCAGTTTGATTTTTGTGGGCCAGTTGGAGAAACCTCTCTTGTTGAAAGGGATTACCAGCGCACTGTTTTAAATACTGCTTTTCTTCTGAGGGTGTAGTTTGGGGGACCAGCAGCGTGAGCATGATCCTAGACCTTGTTAACAAAACATAAATTCTTAGGCTCCATCCCAGACCCACAGAATCAGAAACTTCAGGGATGGGGCCTGGGTGGGGTCTGTGTGTTAACAAGCCTTCCAGATAGTTCCCATGCAGCAAATTTTGAGGATTTTTGCCTGTAAGAAAATAACTTCCTTACTAACGCATATATATGGAATTTAGAAAGATGGTAACGAGAACCCTGCATACAAGACAGCAAAAGAAACGCAGATGTATAGAACAGTCTCGTGGACTCTGTGGAAGAAGGCAAGGAGGGATGTTATGGGAGAATGGCATTGAAACATGTTAATTATCATATGTGAAATCAATCGCCAGCCCAGGTTTGATACTTGGGGTTGGTGCATCGGGATGATCCAGGGAGAGGGAATCGGGAGGGATGAGGGAGGGGGGTTCTGGAAGGGGAACATATGTATACCCATGGCAGATTCATGTCAATGTATGGCAAAACCAACACAATAAAGAAAATTTTAAAAAAAAGAAAAGAAGATAACTTCTTATAATGACAACAGGGTTTACTCTGGCAATATTATTATAAGCATTTTACAAATACCAACTCATTTGAACTTCACCAAAAAAATCTAAAAGGAAAATGTTCATGTCATTTCATTTTACAAGTTAGGCACATGAAGGTAAGTGACTCACCACAGGTCATTGCCAGCTGTGAGTAGAGAAAGTTGATTCAAACCCAGGCAGCCTGGCTCTCCAGCCTGAATGGCTAGCCACAAAGCTTCGGCTGTCTCACTTAGCCCACTTAGCCAAACATTGGGAATGCCCCACATCCAGCAGCTAAACGTGCAAGTGATTTATAGTTAGTAATAACTGAGTCAGCAACCATGGTCGAATTATAGAATCGGGAACTCAGAAGTAACTCTAGAAGTACATATGATATGAACATGGGTTTTAAATCTGCAGAGCTGACATGGTTAAGTTAAAAAGTTACATGTGATGTCCAGACTTAGACACTTGCTTGGGAAATATGGCATATTTGTGGGTTCTTGGCATCCACAGTTTTTCTTCCAAAGCTCCTTGGTGACCAACCTCATGGCATCGTACTCTTTTGTTAGTTTCTAACCCAGGTCTGCACTTGCGGACCCTTGCTAGGATGAATCACAGAAAGATGACCATGGCATGTTATAGAGCTCTTTATTTTCCCAGGATGGTTACATGGGTCATTTGTTTTGTTTTTTTGCTGTCAGTTTCAAAAAAGAACTATTGTTAGGAATGTTTGCTTCTTTTAAGAGTTTTTATAAGAGATGTCTACAGCTGCTTTGTTTCAAGAGTTCTCCATGTATTTTCTACTTTTATTTAATCTGCCAGAATTATTAGAAATTTGAAGGCATGTTGGGATGAATTTTAGTTCAGTGTGCCCTACTGAATAATGCATGCTGTGTGCTAACTCACTGTCTGACTCTTGGCAGCCCCATGGACTGTAGCCTGCCAGGCTCCTCTGTCCATGGGATTCTCCAGGCAAGAATAGCAGAGTGAGTTGCCATGCCCTTCTCTAGAGGATCCTCCCGACCCAGGGATCAAACTGGAGTCTCTTAAGTCTCCTGCATTGGTAGACAGGTTCTTTACCACTATCGTCACCTGGGAAGTCCTAACAACAACAACAGTAGTAATAATCATCGCTATTATTGTCAAAGCATGTATGTGCCAGGGGCTTTATGTGTGTTGTTTAACTCTCAGAAATATTCTCATGACGTGGGCATTAAAATTATACCAATTTTCAGGTGATACTCTACGTAATTCAGAGCCAGAATATACTATTGAATTAATTTTAAAACTCTAAGGCCCCATTCCTAAGACTCATGTTTCCCAGCTTCCTCCACTTCTGTTCATATTTTTACTATTGAAAAATTTGGAGGGTCCACAGCATATGAAGGATTAAAGTTTGACCATTCTCTTTTCTAACCATACTTAATAGTGTTTCTATGGATTCTTAAGGTGTATAGATCAATTTCATGCTTGAATGTGGCTTCATCTAATGTTTACAAGAAATAAGTAAAGTTCAATCATAATAATTCAATTTTATATAAGAAGAGACTGAGGTTGATTAGGTATATGAATTGCTAAGATCTCACACCTGAAGTTAAGCTGAACTCCTAACCCTGTACTTCTTGCACTATGGACTGTATTTCACCTACACCTTCTGAATGGTTTGCCATTTTAATTACCTCCCACTATACCTAGTATTTTTCTTTAAATCACTCCTCCCTTCTTCTTTCTAAGTCTTTCCCTAAATAATAAGATCAGTAAATTCATAGGTTTGATATTTTTGCTGGTAAACATGACAATAAATATACATCTTTTTTACCCTTTACATCAGCCCCTGGAAATTTGCATCTCTCCCATCTCTATGTCATTTGCTTGACTTGTTATCATTTTTGGTATTTATGTACTTCTTATATTTCATCTCTAATATATCAACTGTGCCACTTTTCATTTTACTCCCAAATCAGAGCAAATATACCAACAAATCAAGTCTAAGATGTTACATCATATAGCTCCTGATAATTTTAAAAACTCCTTTTGTTTGTTTGTTTGTTTTCTGGCCATGCCTTTCAGGATCTCAGATCCCCTACCAGGGACTGAACCCAGGCCATGGCTGTGAAAGCCCAGAATCCTAACCACTAGGCCAGCAGGGAACTCCTGAACTTATGTATTTTTGAAAAACTCACTCATCTGTATTTTGGGCTTCCCTGGTGGCTCAGATGGTCAAGAATTCACCTGCAATGCAGGAGACCCAGGTTTGATCCCTGGATTGGGAAGATCCCCTGGAGAAAGAAATGGCAACCCACTCCATGGAATTCTTGCCTGGAGAATTCCATGAACAGAGGAGCCTGCCAGGCTACAGTCTATGGGGTTGCAAAGAGTTGGACACAACTGAGTGACTAACACACACACACATATGCATTTCAACAGATAATCATAATGTCAAAATTACTGTATCTCTTAATTAGGACTGCTCATTACTAGCTCCCAGTCCTATAATTTTCTTATTAATCAAATAAACAAGTCATACGCTTAGTGAATACAACAGCAGTGAAGTAGACTAAAATCCTGGCCACTTATTTTGTGCAGTTTTATGAACTTGCCTAGTAGAGCAAGTGAAAAGTGCCATGAAGAGAAATAGTGCAGGAAAAGGAGGTGGAAGTCAATCAGTATTACCTCAACCCAATACAATTGCATCTCAGCCAACCGAAGTTAAGCTGCAAACCCTAAGGCACTTATTTATCAATGAACAATTAGCATTTCAGGCTCCTAACCGTTTAGGCTTTAGAATGCTATGTATGGGTACAATTTTGGAAGATTTAGAGGCATTTTGAAATGGGTGGTCCTCTTGTGAGTCCATAGGCTCCAGATTATTGGAAATATAAAAGCTATTTAGGAGGAAATTGTAATAGTACTATCTCAAAATGACAAATTAGTGGTTTTGAGAGTAAAGAAAGATAGTAGATAGAGGAGGCATGTAGAATGGTTAAAAATGTATATGGAGAATGAAGGGACGATAAAGGAGAAATAAAAGAGAAATGATGGATGAATTTTAACATTTTTCGGTGCTGACTTCCAAGGTTCCTGGGAAAACTAGGCCTGAAGCAGATAAAAGCGAGAGCCCCACACAGATGCAAACCTTTGTGAGAAGACCAAGACAGAAGAGGAAGCACTGTAATGATTAAGTATCCAAAGTTGTCAAGACTTTAGAAGCAGATGTCTATAAGGCAGCCCTGCTGACTGTAACATTGTAAACTGATCACTAAATGCTACATGTTGCTTTTCTAACAGGTACTGTATCAAAGGCCATCATTGGTGGATATTTGCAGTTTGTTATGATTTCTTAAGGATGGGTAGGATCTACATCTAAGGATTCTCACATCTGTGAGACGAAATCTCAAAAGCTGTCCAAAGGTGAATGTCCTGTGTGTGTGAAAAGAGGGTGGTACAATGTTGGTTGAATTCCGACAGAGCAAACAGTGTGTGAGCCAGTACTTAAGGAAAACTCAAGAGCATTATAGTCAATCTCACTAACAACCCTAGAAGTTGATTTTCGAGGATGAACAACTTTGAGGTGGTTTCTGAGGTCAGCTACTGGGAAGAGGAGTGAGGAATACAAAACTATAATTACGGGTTGAGCATACACTATGTCTAATTAAGCCATTGGCCACTGTATGAAGCTTTCTTCTCACTGAGGTATTCTGGTGTTCGAGTTTTGTTTTCCTGATACACATGGTAGGGATTCTGAGTGGAATGAGTTCTAGCGAATCACATCCTTATCAGGCAATGCCTTAAAAATTATTTTTTTTAAAAGATTTTTTTTGATGTAGACCATTTTTTATCTTTATTGAATTTGTTACAATATCACTTCTGTTTTATGTTTTATTATTATTTTTTTGCCACAGGGCATGCAGGATCTTAGCTCCCTAACCAGGGAGCTCACCGCCTGCATTGGAAGGTGAAGCCTTAACTACTGGACCACCAGGGAAGTCCCTGAAAAATTGTTTTCTAAAGCCAATGACTATACTACTTACATTCTTATCACTCCTTTCTACTGTTCTCTTATCTCAGTTTGAGTCTTTGCCCTAATTCTATATTTTATTAGAATCTTGCCCTTTCTTCACAGATACCAAATGCCGTATTTTCCAGATCCAGTCTCCGCAATGATAAGAAAAAGTAATAAAGCCATATATGTGTGTGTGTAAATTCATATATACAGACATACATACACATATATACATGGCTGCATTTACAAGTACTTTACAGCATTAAGCATAGATAGGATAAGTGAAGGAGTTTCTTAGGGGATGGGTGTCTTGGAATTTAAAGATTTATTTTGCATACATCATGATCACAAAAAGTATAGAAGTTCTTCTTTTTATTCACCACTATTATTTCAAGTCACTAAACATAGTTGTAAAATATATTAGACACTCTCTTGGAATAAGCTACAGACATGTTAGGACATTATGCAAGAACAAAGATTTATCTGGAAAGAGTCAATAAAAAAGATTCCAAAGACCACAATCATCACCCAGTTACTCTATTTTTTCACTTCTTCCAACAGATAATTTTATGAACACACTCTGAGAAGAACCATGGAATGTAGAGGAAAGTCTATGGTTTTAGAGCAGAGTCAGGAAATTTTTCTGCAAAGGGCAAGATAGTATGGTAGTCTCTGTTGGTTATGGAGTTTCTATCACAAGTACTCAGTTCTGTCACTGCAGTGAAAGCAACCACAGACAATATGTAAATGAATAAGCAGGGCTGTATTTCAATAAAATTTCATTTATAACTGCTGAAGTTTGAATTTCATATAATTTTTATAATGATATATCAAAATGCCATTACTCTTTTGATTTTGTTTCCATCATTTAAAAACAAAATCCTAACTTACACACTGTACAGAAACATGCAGTGGGCTGGATCGGACCAGTTTGCCTACTTCTGCTTTAGAGCTAAGCATTCCCACTGGGTCCTCTGTGGTGAAGAAGTGATCTGATCTGAATCCGAGCATTCTAAATGGCCAAACATGATTTAAGAGGTTTATCTTCAGCGGTCAAAAGTTACTTTCTGGATGGATCATAGCTGTTTTGTAATTTGGAATTTCTTCATGCAATATTCTGTGTTAATCTTGCCAGAAAGAGCAGTGACATACTCCAGCATTGTTGAGATTCTGACATATTACTTAACAGGATGCCTAACTAGACATAATTTAAAACCACAGTTCACAAGTAAATGCCCCTTTTCTTCTTGGAATTCTGTATTTAGGGAAGAGAGAATTTACTTCTGACCATTATGAGATGACTTAAATTCCAATGCTCTATAAGAATAAACCATTTTGCATTTGAAAAAGACAAATTCTAAAAGATAAAAGGACAGCCAAGGCCCACCCTTAGGGAATGAAAAAGAGTGTGCTATGGGAGGAAAAATGTATGTGATGGATGAAGTCATAGAGGCAGCTTTGGATGAGATAAAGCCCTTTCATATTAAATTACACTGATATATGTTCAGGGAAGGTTAGCCTAAGCCAAAAATATCAAGAGTAATACTAATCAAATACACAAGAAGAGGTATTTACTTTGCTATTATCTCCCAACATCTGAACTCTAGGCAAATACCCTTTAAAGTTTAATTTATCTTATTTTTGTGCTAAATTTAAGTTAGGAAAGCTATGTCTGAAAATTATAGCAGGGAGACTTTTCCACATCACATAGTTCAAATTTAAGAAATCCTAGCTGCTGCAGTTCTAAGAGTTGAGAGAGCTGAAGTTGAAAGCATTCACATAGATGCATTTTTCTTTCCTGTATAAAAATTAAATACAATACTGGAAGGAAAGTAGGATGTTGGCCATTCATAAGCTGGGATAGATTCACTGCAAGTCTTGATGAGGAAAATAGAACCTGGGTGACTCCTACATATATATCTAAACCAGTTGTTCTTTCTGGTTAACATGAAAACAGGAAGTTTAAATGTCTTTTAATTAGTTTTATTTTCCACTCTTTTATAGTTTTAAATCTGTCCCTCGAAGGACTATAACTTAGTAGTCTACTTACTACTCACTGTTTAACTTCTCCACTTAATAAATATAATATAGTATGGGAAACTCCTGGCTAATTATTTTAATTTTCTTTACTTTATTGTGTTGGTTTTGCCATACAATGACATGAAACCACCATGGGTTTACATATGCTCCCCCTCCAGAACTCCCCTCCCTCCTCCCTCCCAATTCCCTCCCCCTGGGACATCTCTGTGCACCAGCCCCAAGCATCAACCCTGGGCTGGCGATTGGTTTCACATATGATAATTAACATGTTTCAATGCCATTCTCCCATATCATCCCACCCTTGCCCTCTTCCACAGAGTCCACGAGTCTGTTCTATACATCTGCGTTCCTTTTGCTGTCTCGCATGCAGGGTTCTCATTACCATCTTTCTAAATTCCATATATATGCGTTAGTATATTGTATTGTTGTTTTTCCTTCTGGCTTACTTCACTCTGGATAATAGGCTCCAGTTCCATCCACCTGAGTAGAACTGATTCAAATGAATTTTTTTTTTAATGCTGAGTAATATTCCATTGTGTGTACCACAGCTTTGACCCAGCAATCATTCATTCTTGGAATGAAATGTATTGGTATGTAGGGCACTTACCATAAAAAGAAGAGACCTCTGAAATAATATCAAACATACTATCATTTGTATTACAGAAGGGAGAGATAAAAGAGCAGAGAAGTTTTTTGAAGACATAATAGCAGAGAATGTCCCTAATCTGGGAAAGGAAACAGGCATCTAATTTCCAGAAGCGTAGAGTCACAAACAGGATCAACCCAAATAGGACCACACCAAGAACATTGTAATTAAAATGGCAAAAATTATAGATAGAGAAGATTTTTTGTAAGGGAAAAGCAACAAGTTATATGTAAAAAGTAAAGGAACTCTCTTAAGATAATTAGCTGACTCATCATCACAAACTCCGCAGGTCAGAAGGGAATAGCATGATATATTTAAAGTGATGAAAGAGGAAAGCCTGCAATTAAGAGTGATCTATCAAGGCTTTCCTTATGATTTGAAGGAGAAATTAAAAGTTATACAGACAACCAAAAGCTAAAAGAGTTCAGTATCATGAATCCAGCTTTATAAGAAATGTTAAATTGACTTTTCTAATTAGAAAAGGCCACAGCTAGAAATATAAAACTGATAAAAGGAAACATCTCATCGGTAGAGTCAAATATACAGTAAAGGAAATAAACAAACCACCTATAAAGCTAGTGAAAGGTTAAAGACAAAAGTAGTAAAATCATCTATATCCACAATAAATAATTAAGGCATAAACAAAATAAAAAGATACAAAATATGATATTAAAAAATATTAAATTCTTGTTGGGAGAAGTAAAAATGCAGGATTTTAAAATTATGTTTGAACTTAAGGAATAAGGCAACTTGAAATAATCATGTATATGTATAGATTATTGTAAATTAACCTCATGGTATCCACAAATCAAAAATCTATAAAATATGTACATTCAAAAAGAGAAAGAATCAAAACATAACATTAAAAGTGGTCATCAAATCACAAGGGAAGAGAGTAAAAGAAGAAGAAAAGAACAAAAAAGAACTGCAAAACACCCATAAAAAATTAACAAAATGGTGATAAGTACGTACCTATAAATAATTACTTTAAATATAAATGAACTACATGCTCCATCAAAAGACAGAGTGTATGAATGAACACACAAAAAAGATTCATTTATGCTGCCTACAAGAGACTCACTTTAGATCTAAAGCCATTTTATAGACTGAAAGTGAGAAGATGGAAAAAGTTATACCATATAAATATAAATGAAAAGAAAGCTTGGATACACAATATTTATATCAGACAAACTCAAATTTAAAAGAAGACTGTAACAAGAGACAAATGAAGACATTACATAATGATCAAGAGATCAACCAAGAAGAAGATATTAACAGACATAAAGACAGAAATTTACAATAATACAATAACAATAATGGACATAAACACTTCACTTACATCAATGGACAGAGCATCCAGACAGAAAATCGGTAAGGAACCACTGGCCTTAAATGAAATATCAGATCAAATGTCCTTAATATATGAAACATTCCATCCGAAAGCAGCAGAATACACATTCAAGTTCACATGGAAAATTCTCCAGGATAGATTTCAGGTTAAGTCACAAGTCTCAGTAAATTTAAGAAGATTGAAATCATACCAAGCTTCTTCTTCTGACCACAAGGGTACAAGACTAGAAATCAGTTATAAGAAAAAACCTGCAAAACACACAAACACGTGGAGGCTAAACAAAATACTATTAAATAATCATGGATCCCTGAAGAAATCAAAATACATCTGGGGGCAAATGAAAACAGAAACAAAACAATTCAGAATCTATGAGATGCAGCAAAACCAGTTCTAAGAGGAAAGTTTATAGCAATAGAAGCCTATCTCAGGAAACAATAAAAATCTCAAACAACTCTAACACTATACCTAGAGGAACTAGAAAAAGAAAAAACAAATGAAACTGAAAGTTATTAAAATGAAAGAAATACTAAAGAATAGAGAAGAAATAAATAAAAGAGGCTATTTTTATCACACAGCAAACAAAAGAAAATGAATGAATGAAACTAAGACCTGGTTTGTTGAAAAGACAAGCAAGATTGATAAAATTTTAGCCAGATTCACCAAGAAAAAAAAAGAGAGCCCAAAACAATAAAATCAGAAATGAAAAAGAAGTCACAATCAATACCACAGAAAAACAGAGGATCATAAGATATTATTATGAACAATTACACATTAATAAAAATGACAACTTAGAAGAAACAGACAAATTCCTAGAAGTGTGCAATATCCCAAGACAGGTCTAGGAAGAAATAGAAAATTTAAACATATCAATTACCAGCAATGAAACTGAATTAGTAATATTTTTTAAATCAACCCCCCCCCCAACAAAATAATGTCTAGAACGAGAAGACTTCACAGGTAAATTTTGCCAAACTTAGAGAACAGAGTTAATACTTCTCTAACTATTCCCCCAAATTGTAGAGCATAGAAATCTTCTGAACTCATTCTATGAGGACAGCATCACCCTTATATCAAAACCAGACAAAGATATCACACACACACACTAACAAAATTACAAGTCAATATCATTGATGAGCATATATGTAAAAATCCTCAACAAAATATTAGCACATCAAATTCAATAATAGATTAAAAGGATCATACACCATGATCAAATGGAATTTATCCCAGTGATGCAAAGCTATTTCAGTATCTGTAATCCTATTGATGTGATATGTCACATTAACAAAATTAAGAGTAAAAACCATATTATCATCACAATAGATGCAGAAAAGACTTTTGACAAAATTAAACAGCCATTTATGTTAAAAACTTTCCACAAAATAGGTATAGAGGGAATATACCTCAACATAATAAAGGCTATATATTGATATTGCAAGTCCATAGCTATTACTATACTCTCCATACTGAAAGCTTTCCCTCTATGATCATGAACAAGACAAGAAAGTCCAGTTTTGCCACTTTTATTCAACATAGTATTGGAAGTCCTAACCACAACAATCAGACAAGAAGAAAAAAAGGGGGAATCCATATTGGAAAGGAAGAAGTAAAACTGCCACTCTTTGCAAATGACATGGTACTATACCATAAAAAATCCTAAAGATGCCACCAAAAATGATTATAATTTATTAATGAATTCAGTAAAGTTGTAGAATACAAAGTTAATATACAGAAGTCTGTTGCATTTCCATACATTAACAATGCTCTATCAGAAAGGTAAATTAAGGAAACAACCCCATTTAGAATCACATCAAAAAGAAATACCTAGGAGTAAATCTAAAGGGGTAAAAAAACCTATATTTAGAAAACTATAAGACACTGATGAATTAAATTGAAGATGACAGAAACAGATTAAAAGATAAACTGTGCTCATGAATTGGAAGAATTAATATTGTTAAAATGACTATTATACTCAAGGCAATCTATAGATTCAATACAATTTAATCAGAACACTAATGGCATTTTCCACAGAACTAGAACAAATAATTCTGAAATTTGTATGGATACACAAAAGATCCCCCAAAACCAAAGCAATATTGAGATAAAGGAACAAAGTTGGAAGTATCATTCCCTCTGATTTCAAACTATACTACAAAACTACAGTAATCAAAACAGTATTGTACTGGCTCAAAAACAGACACATATGTCAATGGAACAGAATATAGAGCACAGAAATATACCTACACTTATATGGGCAATTAATCTATGATGAAGGAGGAAAGAAACACAATGGAGAAAATACAGCTTATTCAATAAATGGTGTTGGGAAACCTGGACAGTTAAATGCAAAAGAATAAAGGTAGACCACTTTCTCACACCATGCACAAAAGCAAATTCAAAATGGATTCAAGACTTAAATGTAAAACCTCAAATGATAAAACTTCTAGAAGAAAACATAAGGAGTATGTTCTTTGACATTGGTCTTAATATTTTGGGGGGTATGTCTCCTCAAGAAAGGGAAAAATGCAAAATTAAAGAGACTACATCAAACTAAAAGCTTTTGCACAGTGAAGGAAATGCAACAAAATTAAAAGGCCACCTATTGAATGGGAGAAGATATCTGATACAATATATTCGAGAAAGAACTCATATAACATCAAAAAGCCAAACAACCCAATTAAAATATAAGCAGAGAATGTGGATAGATATTTTTATATCTAAGACATACAGATGGCTAACCAGCACATGAAAGGATGCTCAGCATTACTATAGGGAAATTCAAATCAAAACCACAGTGAGATATCATTCTGTACTTATAAAATTCTAGGCTCAGCCACAGACTTCCCAACCTGGGGAGCTGACTAAAGGACTGAATATCCCCAAGGAATCTGACTTTGAAGGTCAGCAGGATTTCATCACAGAACTTCCATAGGACTGGGGAAACAGAGACTCTTGAGGGGCACAAACAAAACTTTGAGTGCATCAGGACCCAGGAGAAAGGAGCAGTAACGCCACAAGAGATCTAACCAGACTTTTCTATAAGTGTCCAGGAGTCTCTGCTGGAGGTGTGGGTCGACAATGTCCTGCTGTGGGGTCGGGAGCACTGACTACAACAGTCCTGGGAGGCTCAGCATGCTGGCATAAGTCTTCTTGAAGGAGGTCACCATTATCACCACTACCCCTACCATAGTTTGGCCTCAGGCCAAATTACAGGGTGGGAACACAGTCCCACCCATCAGCAGAAAACTGGATTGAAGACTTACTGAGCATGGCCTTGCCCATGAGAACAAGACACAGTTTTCCCCATGGCCAGTCCCTCCCATCAGGAAGCTTCCACAAGCCTCTTATCCTCATCCACCAGAGGGCAGACAGAATGAAACCACGAACCACAGAAAACTAACCAAACTGATCACATGGACCACAACCTTGTCTAACTCAATGAAACTATGAACCACGCTGGGTAGGGCCACCCAAGATGGACGGGTCATGGTGGAGAGTTCTGGCAAAGTGTGGTACATCAGAGAAGGGAATGGCAAACCACTTCAGCACTCCTGCCTTGAGAATCCCATGAATAGTATGAAAAGTAAAAAAGATATGGCACTGAAGATGAGCACCCCGGTAGGTAGATGTCTGATAGGCTACTGGAGAAGAGTGGAGAGAAATAGCTCCAGAGGGAATGAAGAGGCTGAGCCAAAGAAGAAACAATGCCTAGTTGTGAATGTGTCTGGTGGTGAAAATAAAGTCTGATGCTCTAAAGAACAATATTACATAGGAACCTGGAATGTTAGTTCCATGAGTCAAGGTTAATTGGAAATGGTCAAACAGGAGACGGCAAGAGTGAACATCAACATTTTAGGAATCAGTGAACTAAAATGGGTAGGGATGGGCGAATTTAATTCAGATGACCATCATATCCACTACTGTAGGCAAGAATCCTTCAAAAGAAATAGAGTTGCCCTCATAGTCAACAAGAGAGGCCAAAATGCAGTACTTGGAGGCAACCTCAAAAATGACAGAACAATCTCTATTCATTTCCAAGGCAAACCATTCAATATCACAGTAATCCAAGTCTATATCCCAACCACTAAAACCAAAGAAGCTGAAACTGAATGGTTCTATGAAGACCTAAAAGACCTTCTAAAACTAATACCCCCAAAAATGTCCTTTTCATCATATGGGACTAGAATGCAAAAGTAGGAAGTCAAGAGGTACCTGGAGTAACAGACAAATTTGGCCTTGGAGTACAAAATGAAGCAGGACAAAGGCCCACAGAGTTTTGCCAAGAGAGCGCGCTAGTCATGGCAAACACAATCTTCAAACAACACAAGAGATGACTCTACACATTGACATCACCAGATGGTGAAATATTGAAATATCTGATATTGAAATCAGATTGATTATGTTTTTGTAGCCAAAGATGGAGAAGCTCTATACAGTCAGCAAAAACAAGACTGGAAGCAGACTGTGGTTCAGATCATGAACTCCTTATTGCCAAATTTAGACTTAAATTGAAGAACATAGGGAAAACCACCTGGCCATTCAGGTATGACTTACATCAAATCCCTTGTGATTATACAGTGGAAGTGACAAATAGATTCAAGGGATTACATCTGATGGATACAGTTCCTGAAGGACTATGGATGAAGGTTTGTAATCAAGAATCAGCAGTTAGAACCAGACATGGAACAACAGACTGGTTCCAAATTGGGAAAGGAATACATCAAGGCTGTATATTGCCAATCTGCTTATTTAACTTATATGCACAGTACATCATGTGAAATGCCAGGCTGGAAACATTGATCCCAAGAAAAAGAAATGCAAAAAAAAAAAAAAAAAGTTGACTGGGGAGGCTTTACAAATAGCTGAAAAAAGAAGAGAAGTGAAAAGAGAAAAGGAAAGACATACCCATCTGAATGCAGAGTTCCAAAAAACAGCAAGGAGTGATAAGAAAGCCTTTTTAAGTGAACAATGAAGAGGAATAGAAGAAAATAATAGAAAGGGAAAGACTAGAGATCTCTTCAAGAAAATTAGAGATACTAAGGGAACATTTCATGCAAAGAAGGCACAAATCACAGAAATGGTATGGAGCTAACAGAAGCAGACTATATTCAAAAGAGGTGGCAATGATACACAGAAGAACAACTATACAAAAACATTCTTAATGACCCGGATAGCCATGATGGTGTGATCCCTCACTTACAGCCAGACATCCTGGATTGGAAAGCCAAGTGGGCCTTAGGAAGCATCACTACAAAGCTAGCGGAGGTGATGGAATTCCAGCTGAGCTATTTCAAATCCTAAAAGATGATGCTGTTAAAGTGCTGCCCTCAATATGCCAGCAAATTTGGAAAACTCAGCAGTGGCTACAGGACTGGAAAAGGTCAGTTTTCATTCCAATCCCAAAGAAAGGCAATGCCAAAGAATATTCAAACTACTACACAACTGTACTCATTTCACATGCTAGCAAAGAAATGCACAAAATCCTTCAAGCTAGGCTTCAAAAGTATGTGAACTGAGAACTTCCAGATATACAAGCTGGATACAGAAAAGACAGAGGAACCAGAGATCAAATTGCCAACATCCATTGGATCACAGGAAAAGCTAAAGAATTCCAGAAAAACGTCTAATTCTGCTTTCTCAACTACACGAAAGCCTTTGAATGTGTTGATCACAATAAAGAGTGGAAAATTCTTAAAGAAAAGGGAATATCAGACCACCTTACCTGCCTCCTGAGAAACTTGTGTGCAAGTCAAGAAGCAGCAGTTAGAACCAGACATGGAACAATGGACTGATTTCAAATTGAGAAAGGAGTACGTCAAGGCTGTATACTGTCACCCTGCTTATCTGACTTATAAAGAGTACAACATGTGAAATGTTGGGCTGGATGAAGCTCAAGCTGGAATCAAGATTGCTGAGAGAAATATCAGTAACCTCAGATATGCAGATGATACCGTCCTTGTGGCAGAAAGCAAAGAGGAATTAAAGAGCCTCTTGAGGGTGAAACAGGAGAGTGAAAAGCTGGCTTAAAACTCAACATTCAAAAAACAAAATCATGGCATCCAGTCCCATCACTTCATGGCAAATAGATGGGGAAACAATGGAAACAGTGACAGACTTTATTTCCTTGCACTCCCAAATCACTGTGGATGGTGTCTAAGCCATAAAATTAAAAGATGCTTGCTACTTGGAAGCAAAGCTATGACCAACCTAGACAGCATATTAAAAAACAGAGACATTTGCTGACAAAGGTCTGTATAGTCAAAGGTATGATTTTTCCAGTAGTCATGTATGGATGTGAGAGATGGACATTAAAAAAGGCTGAGCACTCAAAAACTGATGCCTTCAATCGGTGGTGCTGAAGAGGACTCTTGAGAGTCCCTTGGACAGCAAGGAGAGCAAACCAGTCAATCGAAAAGGAAATCAACCCTGAATATTCACTGGAAGGACTGATCTTAAAGTTGAAGCTCTAATACTTTGGCCACTTGATCTGAAGAACCAACTCATTGGAAAAGTCTCTGATGCTGGGAAAGATGAAAGACAGAAAGAGAAGAAGGCTGCAGAGGATGAGATGGTTGGATGGCATCACTGATTCAATGGACATGAACTTAGGCAACTCCAGGAGATGGTGAGGGACAGTGAATCCTGGCATGCTTAGTCCATAGGGTCACAAAGAATTGGACATGACTTGGCAACTGGACAAACAACCAAACAAATTGTTTATCAATTCTTAGTATTGATGGGTCACAAAGAGTAGGACTCTTGCAAAGAGTTGGACACAGCTGAGCGACTGAACTGAGAAAAACTGAGTGTTGATGGGTATCTCATGGTTATATAGGGAAAGCTGGGTAAAGACTATGAGTTAACATATATGGAATCTATAAAAATAGTATTGATGAACCTATTTGCAAGGAAGGAATGGAGACAGATATAGAGAAAGTACTTGTGAACACTGTAGGGGAAGGAAAGACTGGGATGAATGGAGAAAGTAGCATCAACATATATACACTACCATATGTAGAATAGATAGCTGGTGAGATGTTGCTGTGTAGCGCAGGGAGCCCAGCTTGGTGTTCTGTCATGATCTAGAGGAGTGGGGTGGGGGGAGGGGAGGGAGGCTCAAGAGGGAGATGATAAAAGTATAACTATGGTGGATTTGTGTTGTTGTATGGCAGAAACCAACACAACATTGTAAAACAATTTTCCTCCAATTAAAAAATAAAAATAATTATTAAAATAATTTAAAAGTTAAATAAGGGATGAGAACTCTCTGTAACATCTTTACAACTTTCTGTAAATATAAAATGATCAAAAAATTAAAAACTAAAAACAAAGAATCTGAACTATGTAAAACAAACAAGCTGAAAATAATAAAAAAAAATCCTTCAACTGGTGAGTGGATAAACTATGGAATATCTGTACAGTGGAAGACTCCTCAATAATACAAAGGAATGAACTATTGATACACACAACCACATGGATGAATCTTAAAAGTATTATAGTTAGTAATAGAAGCCAAACTCAAAGTCATATATGATTAATTTTTATGACATTCTGGAAAAGGCAAAAATGTAGTGATGAAGAACAGATTTGTGGTTGCTTGTTGTAAGGGCTGATAGGAAGGACTTGACTTCAATGGGGCAGCATAAAGAAGTTTTTTGAGTAGTGGAGTCCTACAGCTAGATTGTGGTGGTTGTTACAGAACTCTTTATCTGTTAAAACATAAAACTATATAACATGAAAAGTCAATTTTACTTTACAAAAAAGTTAAAATGAAATTGTAAATCAAGAAAATTAATAGTATTTGCTGAATATCTTGACACTAATAATTTTATATATTGCAAATAAAGAGAAATATACTATACATGTCAACTTACATATTGAAAATATATACTTTATCAAAATGGAGTCAAATTAGAATAGAAGGCCTGAATAGTGTAGCAATTTAAAAAGTACAATTGACTGTAACAATTTGCTCACAAAGAAAACAAACCATGATGGTTTTACCAGGGAAAGGTATTCCAACCGTAAGTAGACTATTAAGAGTGTAGAAAAAAGAGGAAAATAAATCCACTATTTTGTAGAATGAATGTAACTTTGACATCAAACTCAGTGAGGATTGTATAAGAAAGTTATAGGTCACCATTGTTGAGTCCTGCCCCCAAGGCCGCAGGTGCAAGGCCTTCCACCAAGGCCATAGAAGCAGTGCCCAGAATCAAGGTCACCTCTGAAACTGATGGAGCCCCTTTTTAAGTATTGCTAAAAGCCCCCCGATCATCACTAACAAGCTTCCTTACTCCCAATTAGGCAAAGATGCCCACTCCAGTAAACACCTTATTACATCCCAACCAATCACCTCAGAACAACCTTCCAACAGAAATTTTCTTTGTCTTGAGGCTATAAAAATTGGCTATTAACTCACAAAAACTGTTGGCTTTCCCTGGTCTCTCAGGAGGCTGGCCCACTCAGGAGGCTGGCCCACTGAGCTGAGAGTGCCATCTCTGCTCTTTGTTCTTAACAAACTCACTCTGTTCAGAAATGTCCTGTGTCTGGAGATTCTTTTCCAATCTGCTCTTAGACTGCCTCAACAATCATCTCTGATGAAAAATGATGCAAAATTAAATAAATACCAGGATCAAGTAATATATAATAACTAAAAATTGATATACTAGGATTGAATTAATTTATACTACAAATTCAATTTGGATTTAACATTAGAAAACTAAGTCAATAAACATACTAAAATATGAATGTGTTAAAGGAGAAAAGTGGGGCTTCCGTGGTGGCTCAGTGGTAAAGATTCCACCTACCAATGCAGGAGATACATTTTCAATCTCTGATCCAGGAAAATGCCACATGCAGTGGAGCAACAAAGCCCATACACCCCAACTACTGAGCCTGTGCTCTAGAGCCCAGGAGATGCAACTACTGAGCCCACGTGCCTCAACTACTGAACCCTGCATGCCCTAGAGACTGTGTGCTGAAACAGAAGCCACTCTAATGAGAGGCCTGCACAAGGCAACTAGAGAGTAGGCCCCACTCACTGCAAGTAGAGAAAGCCAGCATAACGACCAAAACCCAGCAGAGCCAAAAATAAATAAATGAAGTTATTCAAAAAAATTTTAAAAAAGGAGAAAATCAATCCAATCATCTCAACACAGGAGCAAAAAAAAAATGCTTAAAACCATTCAACAATCAATCATGACTTAAAAAAAAACAAATTAGCAAACTGGGAATAACAGGAAACTTCTTTACCTTCATAAAACATTCTTCAAAAGCCTATAACAAACATCTTACATGGTGGTGTTGAAGAAAATCCCTTTACTTGAGGACTTTTGGAGTGTTGCAGCCATCCCTTTATTTATTTTTCTTTTTATCCTCTTTTCATATTTACTTTTTTTTTTTCAATTTTCTTTATTGTGTTGGTTTTGCCATACAATGACGTGAAACCACCATGGGTTTACATATGCTCCCCCTCCAGAACCCCCCTCCCTTCTCCCTCCCGATTCCCTCCCCCTGGGACATCTCGGTGCACCAGCCCCAAGCATCAACCCTGGGCTGGCAATTGATTTCAAATATGATAATTAACATGTTTCAATGCCATTCTCCCATATCATTCCACCCTTGCCCTCTTCCACAGAGTCCACGAGTCCGTTCTATACATCTGCACTCCTTTTGCTGTCTTGCATGCAGGGTTCTCGTTACCATCTTTCTAAATTCCATATATATGCGTTAGTATACTGTATTGTTGTTTCTCCTTCTGGCTTACTTCACTCTGGATAATAGGCTCCAGTTCCATCCACCTGAGTAGAACTGATTCAAATGAATTTTTTTTTTTAATGCTGAGTAATATTCCATTGTGTATATGTACCACAGCTTTCTTATCCATTCGCCAGTTGATGGGCATCTAGGTTGCTTCCATGTCCTGGCTATTGTAAACAATGCGGTGATGAACATTGGGGTACATGTGTCTCTTTCAATTCTGGTTTCCTCGGTGTGTATGCCCAGCAGTGGGATTGCTGGGTCATATGGCAGGTCTATTTCCAGGTTTTTAAGGAATCTCCACACTGTTTTCCATAGTGGCTGTACTAGTTTACATTCCCACCAACAGTGTAAGAGAGTTCCCTTTTCTCCACATCCTCTCCAGCATTTATTGCTTGTAGATTTTTGGATGGCAGCCATTCTGACTGGTGTAAAGTGGTACCTCATTGTGGTTTTGATTTGCATTTCTCTGATAATGAGTGATGTTGAGCATCTTTTCATGTGTTTGTTAGTCATTTTTATGTCTTCTTTGGAGAAATGTCTGTTGAGTTCTTTGGCCCACTTTTTGATTGGGTCATTTATTTTTCTAGAATGGAGCTGCAGGAGTTGCTTGTATATTTTTGAGATTGTTTGTCCGTTGCTTCATTGGCTATTATTTTCTCCCATTCTGAAGGCTGTCTTTTCACCTTGCTTATAGTTTCCTTTGTTGTGCAGAAGCTTTTAACTTTAATTAGGTCCCATTTGTTTATTTGTGCTTTTATTTCCAATATTCTGGGAGGTGGGTCATAGAGGATCCCACTTTGGTTTATGTTGGAGAGTGTTTTGCCTATGTTATCCTCTAGGAGTTTTATAGTTTCTGGTCTTATGCTTAGATCTTTGATCCATTTTGTGTTTGGTGTTAGAAAGTGTTCTAGTTTCATTCTTTTACAAGTGGCTGTCCAGTTTTCCCAGCACCACTTGCTAAAGAGATTGTCTTTTCTCCATTGTATATTCATGCCTCCTTTGTCAAAGATAAGGTGTCCATAGATGCATGGATTTATCTCTGGGCTTTCTATTTTGTTCCACTGATCTATATTTCTGTCTTTGTGCCAGAACCATACTGTCTTAATGACTGTGGATTTGTAGTATAGCCTAAAGTCAGGTAGGTTGATTCCTCCAGTTCCATTCTTCTTTCTCAAGATTGCTTTGGCTATATGAGGTTTTTTGTATTTCCATACAAATTGTGAAATTATTTGTTCTAATTCTTTGAAAAAGGCCTCTGGTAGCCTGATAGGAATTGCACTGAATCTATAGATTGCTTTGGGTAGTGTACTCATTTTCACTATATTGATTCTTCCAATCCACGAACACGGCATATTTCTCCATCTATTTGTGTCCTCTTTGATTTCTTTCATCAGTGTTTTATAGTGTCCTATATACAAGTCTTTTGTTTCTTTAGGTAGAAATACTCCTAAGTATTTTATTCTTTTTGTTTCGATGGTGAATGGAATTGTTTCCTTAATTTCTCTTTCTGTTTTCTCATTGTTAGTGTATAGGAATGCCCGGGATTTCTGTGTGTTGATTTTGTATCCTGAAACTTTACTATATTCACTGATTATCTCTAGTAATTTTCTGGTAGAGTCTTTAGGGTTTTCTATGTAGAGGATCATGTCATCTGCAAACAGAGAGAGTTTTACTTCTTCTTTTCCAATCTGGATCCCTTGGCCACAGGAATTAGAGCAGGTGAAGCCATCCCGTTAAAATCAAGAACAAAGAAGACATTCATTACTCTCACTTTTATTCAATCTCTAGCTAGGGTGGAAAAGCAAATTTATATATATTTGTATTATGTGTCTGTGTGAGGGTGTAGGGTTTGGAAAGGAAAGAACAAAATCTTTTAATCTCAGGTAATAAAATTATCTACTTCAAAAATTATTAGTATTAATAAATTTTCTAGCAAGTTTTCTAGACTCAAAATTAACATGTGAAAATAAAGTTTTGCTCTTTGTAATTAAATATCAATTAAAATGTAATTTTAAAAAAGTAATGGATAAGATGAAAAATATCTAAGAAAAATTTTAACAAAGGTGTATACAACTTCAGAGATGTATGAAATAACTGAATTATATTAAATAAAATATAAATAGAAGGATAGTAAATATTTAATCAGACAGTGAAATACTAGTTCAGGAAGACTCAGTTATTAGAAATTAATAGGGTTTCCCATGTCTTTCAGAATTTTCCACAGTTTATTGTGATCCACACAGTCAAAGGCTTGGCATAGTCATAAAGCAGAAATAGATGTTTTTCTAGAACTCCCTTGCTTTTTCAATGATCCAGTAAATGTTGGCAACTTGATCTCTGGTTCCTCCACTTTTTCTAAAACCAGCTTGAACATCTGGAAGTTCACAGTTCATGTATTGCTGAAGCCTGGCTTGAATTTCGAGCATTACTTTACTAGCATGTGAGCTGAGGGCCTCTTGAGAAACCTGTATGCAGGTCAGGAAGCAAGAACTAGAACTGGACATGGAGCAACAGACTGGTTCCAAATAGGAAAAGGAGTACGTCAAGGCTGTATATTGTCACCCTGCTATTTAACTTATTTGCAGAGTACATCATGAGAAATGCTGGGCTGGATGAAACACAAGCTAGAATCAAGATTGCCAGGAAAAATATCAATAACCTCAGATATGCAGAGGACACCACCCTTACGGCAGAAAGTGAAGAACTAAAGAGCAGCCTCTTAATGCGAGTGAAAGAGGAGAGTGGAAAAAGTTGGCTTCAAACTCAACATTCAGAAAACTAAGATCATGGCCTCTGGTCCCATCACTTCATGGCAAATAGATGGGGAAACAGTGGAAACAGTGACTGACTTTATTTTTCAGGGCTCCAAAATAACTGCAGATGGTGATTGCAGCCATGAAATTAAAAGATGCTTAGTCCTTAGAAGGAAAGTTATGACCAACCTAGACAGCATATTCAAAAGAAGAGACATTACTTTGTCAACAAAGGTCAGTCTAGTAGTCACGTATGGATGTGAGAGTTGGACTTATAAAGAAAACCGAGCACCGAAGAATTGATGCCTTTGAACTGTGGTGTTGGAGAAGATTCCTGAGAGTCCCTTGGACTTCAAGGAGATCCAACCAGTCCATCCTAAAGGAGATCAGTCCTGAGTATTCATTGGAAGGACTGATATTCAAGCTGAAACTCCAATACTTTGGCCACCTGATGCGAAGAGCTGACTCTTTTGAAAAGACCCTGATGCAGGGAAAGATTGAGGGTGGGAGGAGAAGGGGATGACAGAGGATGAGATGGTTGGATGGCATCACCGATTAAATGGACATGAGTTTGGGTAAACTCTGGGATTGTTTGAAGATGAACAGGGAGGCCTAGCATGCTGCGGTTCATGGGGTTGCAAAGAGTTGGACTCAACTGAGTGACTGAACTGAACTGAATAGAGTTTCCATAATAGATTCAAGCAGTATGGAAACTTGATTTATGATATGTAGCGTTGACAGACTGTTCAATAAAATGGCTAGGACAACTGCTTAGGAAAAAAAAAACATAAAATTTGACCTGTACGGTGCAAAAAAGTCATTCCAAAAGTATAGTCTTCTGAGTGTGGCTTCTTTCACCCAGCATAAAGAATTCAAGACTTATTTATGCTGTTGATTTCAGCAGTAGTTTGCTATTCTTGTTAAACAATAAACCTTTGTGTAATGAACTAAGTTATTCTCCAGTTGAGGCTTATTTTTGTTCTTATTTTCTGCAAATTATGAATAAAGACGCTATAAACACTTATAAAAAAGTACTTGTGAGAACAAATTTTTTAATTTTTCTTGGATAAATACTAGGAGTTCCATAGTTAAACCATATGATAAATGTGTTTTAAACTTTATAAGAAACTTCTAAAATGTTCTCCAGGGTGGTTGTACCATTTTACATTCTCACCAGCAATATTTGAGTTCCACTTGCTCTCCATCTTCATTAGAACTTCTCATATTATTTTCTTGAATTTAGCTATTCTAATATGAAAACTTATTAAACATGGTTAAATATGAAGTTAGCTGTAGGATTTCTTTTTCTTTCTTTTTTTTTGATAGCAGCCCTTTATCAAGTTAGGAAAGTTTTCCTATTCTTGGCTGCTAAGAGTTTTTAATCATAAATTAATAACAAACTTTGCCAAATGCATTTTCTGTTTTATTGATATAATCTTGCAGGGTTTCCTTTTCAGTCAATTAATAGAGTTGACTTTCAAACTTTGAACAAGAGTTTCATTCCCGGCATAAATTTGAATTGGTTGTAATTGTTTTATTATTTATAATTACTGCTGCATTAAATTAATTAATATTGGTTTCTGAATTCTTGTGTTTATACTCTTGTGGTTTATTGGCTTGGAGCCTTATTTTATTGTCTTTGTCTGATTCTGGTATCAAGGTTATGCTGGTTTCATAAAAATGAGTTAGGAAGTTTATCTTATTTTTTGGAAGAGCTTGGATAGAATTGACAATATTTTATCTCAAGGAATTTGTCCATTTCATCAAAGTTATTAAATTTATGGGCAAGAGTTGTTCATAATGCTTTTTCACTACTTTTTAAATGTCTAAATCTGCAGTGATGTCTCTAACATTTTTAGTCAATTCAGTCACTCATTTGTGTCCAACTCTTTGTGACCCAATGGACTGCAGCACGCCAGGTCTCCCTGTCCATTACCAACTCCCAGAGTTCACTCAAACTCATGTCCATTGAGTAGGTGATGACATCCAACCATCTCATCCTCTGTCATCCCCTTCTCCTCCCACCTTCAATCTTTCCCAGCATCAGAGTCTTTTCAAATGAGTCAGTTCTTTGTATGAGGTGGCCAAAGTATTGGAGTTTCAGCTTCAATATCAGTCCTTCCAATGAACACTCAGGACTGATCTCCTTTAGGATGGACTGGTTGGATCTCCTTGCAGTCCAAGGGACTCTCAAGAATCTTCTCCAACACCACAGTTCAAAAGCATCTATTCTTCAGTGCTCAGCTTTCTTTATAGTCCAACTTTCACATCCATACATGACTACTGGAAAAACCATAGCCTTGACTAGACAGACCTTTGTTGACCAAGTAATGTCTCTGCTTTTCAATATGCTGTCTAGGTTGGTCACAACTTTTCTTCCAAAGAGTAAGTGCCTTTTAATTTCATGGCTGCAGTCACCATCTACAGTTATTTTGGAGCCCAGAAAAATAAAGTCAGCCACCATTTCCACTGTTTCCTCATCTATTTGCCATGAAGTGATGGAACCAGATGCCATGATCTTAATTTTCTGAATGTTGAGTTTTAAGCCAACTTTTTCACTCTCCTCTTTCACTTTCATCAAGAGGATCTTAAATATTAGATGTTTGTAATTCATGTCTTTTTTTTCTCTTGTTCATTTTGGGGGAAATTTTATCAATTGCATTAATCTTTTCTGGCTTTTGGTTTCACCAATTTTCTATATTATCTTCTTATATTAAATTTCATTGATTTGTGTTCTCAATTATTTCCTTCTAACTTTGGGTTTGATTTGCTCATTTGTTTATTACTTAAAACTTGGATTATTGATTTGAGACTTTTTTGTCTAATATAAGCCTTTACTACTCTAAATTTACTTGTAAAAACAGCTTTAGCTATATTCTGGAAATTTTACTAAGTAATATTTTCATTTTGCTAAATCTATTTTCTAATTTCCCTTGAGAATCTCTCTCTTTGATTCATGAGTTATAAGTATTGTTCATGTCCAAATCTTTGGGAATTTCTAAGATATCTGTTTTTTATTTCTAGTTTAATTCCACTATGGTCATGGAACATATTTTGTATGATTACAGGTCTTCTAAATGTATTAAGATTAGTTTTTATGGCCCAGATTTTTTTTTTTTGGCAAATGTGCAGTTGAAAAGAACATATATTCTGCTATTGTTGGGAGGAATGTTCTTCTATAAATGTAAAATAGTTTTTGATGGTTTTCAGATCCTCTGTATCTTTGCTAATATTTTGTGTCTTTTTTTTTTGTTTATTGAGGGCAGTGTTGCAATGTCAAACTATATTTCTGGATTTGCTCTTCTTCCTTCCACTTTTATGAGCTTTCCCTTCATGTATTTTGAAGCTCTTGTATTCCTTTTCTACTGTTATGCAACAAATTATCACAAAATTAGCAGCCTAAAATTGTAGTGGGAATTCCTAATAATGTACTTTCACAGCCTTGAGAAATTCCACAGAAACAGCACCTGAAAAAACAGCATATACTAAGAAACTGTGTTAGTGATTATCTTCCATGTTTTTCTTAAGAGTAATCCCCTGTTACAAACCCCAAGACCAGACCCAGAAGGGAGTATGACTGGGATCATGAAAGCATGGACCTTGGAACACCAGGTGGGTGTCAGGCAGGAACGGTGCCTCTGCACTTACTGATTGTTCCCAAGACTAGCCCCAAAGGGAATAGCCTGGGGTAAAAACAAGGAAATGTGGACTATGTCCATGTAGTGTCTTGGAAAAGATAAGATCAAAAAAGTCTTTTAGTCTGCAATTCGGATTAAGAGCTGGACTCAGAGTGGGCTCTGCATCTCCGTCCAATAGAGGCTGTAGGTCCCCTGACCACCAGATTGTGTGTTCTGTTTTCATTCTCGTCACTCATTCCCAGACCATTAGGGCAACATAAAATAAGATAATTTACTTATTGTTTCCTAGTTTCTGTGGGTCAGAAATCCAGGTACAGATTAGTCATGTCCTCTGTTCAGGGTTCCCTAGGCTGAAATCAAGATGTGAGTCAAGTCTTTGTCAGCACCTGAGACTCAAGGTCCTCTTCTAAGATCACTTAGGTTACCGGCATAATTTTAGTTCCTTGATATTGTCTACCTGAGGTCCCAGTTTTCTTACTGGCTACTGACTGGCCTTTACTCTCAACTTCTAGAAACTTCTACAGTTCCTTTCATGTAGCACTTCCACAGACCCTTTAGCAATATGGCACCATACTTCCCCCAAAGCTATGGGGTGAATTTCTTTCTTCATGAAGAGACTAGTTACTCCTTTAAGGAGGTTTTCCTGACTAAATTGGACCCACAAAGGAAATCTTCCCTTTTGACCAACTTAAAGAAAAAAGTTGACTTGAAAACCTTAATTATATCTGCTAAATCCCTTCATCTTTGACAGGTAATATAACCTAATTCCACAAGGGATATCCTAATGTGGTTGCAGTTCCTGCCCACACTTTGAAGGATGGAATTATACAGGTGTGTACACAGGAATGGGGGTGCCAGGGAGGGTCATCCTGGAGTTGTTCCTATCAAAACCTTGGTGCTAGGTATGTGCATATTTAGGATTGTTATGTTATTTTGGTGAATTGGCCCTTTTAACACTGTCTAATATTTCTCTCTACCCCTGGTAAATTTTTTTGCCCGGAAATCTTTGTATGATGTTAATACAGCCACCACAGATTTCTTCTGATTAGCGTTGCATAGTATATTATTTCTATGTTTTTAACTTACCTGTATCGTTCAATTTAAAGTAAAGTTATGAAATATAGCTAATCTGACAGTTTTTTTCACTTAGTACATTTAGACCATTTATGTTTAATGTGGTTACTGGTATAATTAGATTCACTATTTTATTATTTACTTTCTGTTTTTCTCCTTATTTTTTGGTTTCTCTACCAAGTTTCATGCCTTCTGTTGGATTATTTTAATTTTTAATTTCATTTAAATTTATCTGTTGAATTTTTGTCTATCTTTTCTATTACATTGTTAGCAGTCTATCTATGGATTATACAATATACAGTATTTTACATATATATGCACACAAGCTTTTGAAGTCACCTCAGTTGTGTTCAACTCTTTGTGACCCTATGGACTATAGTCCACCAGGCTCCTCTGTCCATGGGATTCTCTAGTCAAGGGTTGCCATGCCCTCCTCCAGGGGATCTTCCTGACCCAGGAATCAAGCCTGAGTCTCTTACATCTCCTGCATTGCAGGCTGATTCTTTTACCTCTGAGCCATATAAATATATACATATAAAGGG
>ML664157.1:5598244-5815022 GCA_007570785.1 Antilocapra americana
AGGTCTTCTTCAAAGAATTAGAACAAATAATTTCTCAATTTGTATGGTAGTATTTCTTTTGGAGAAAATCTGTTGGAAAATAATTCCTAGTTTTCCTTCTTCTCAGAATGTCTTTACTCTTAAATCATATTTTTTCTTGGTATAGAAGTTGACAGTCTTTAAACAGTCAATAAAACTGTTGACAGTCTTTTACCAGCAATTTAATGATGTTTTCCTACTGTCATCTAGCTTCTATTGTTTTCGATGAGAAATTTTGTTTCCTTACAAGTAACAACATTTGGCTGCTTTCATTTTATTTTCTCTTTTGTTTTTAGCAGTTTTATTAAGATATATCTGAGCATGGTTTTAAATTTATTATGTTTAGAGTTTGGTGAGCTTCTTGAACCTGAAAATTTGTGTCTTATCAAATTTGGAAAGTTTTTAACCATTCTTTTCCCACACCAGTTTATGTTTTTACTCTTGTGGGACTCCAATGACACAAATTTTTTAAACATTTATCATTCTCCTACAAGTCCCTGAAACTGTTAATTTTTTCAACCTTTTTTTTCACTATGTTCTTCAGAGTAGGTAATTTTTATTTTACTATGTTTCAAGCCCACTCACCTTTTCTTCAGTCTTCTCCTTTCTGCTCTTCAAGATATCCATGAAATCTTAATTTTGGTGTCATATTTTCAGTTAGGATTTTTAAAATATTTATTCTATCTCTGTCTCTTTGTCTGGAAGTTTTATATTTCCATTTACTTCCAGAGTGTTCAGATTTACCTCATGGTTACCCCAAAGTGTATCTGATACTTCCAGCATTTGAGGACCTCAGAGTTTGTGTCTGCTGACTTGCTTTTCCATTGAGAATTGGTCAGTTATTCTGTTTGCAAAATTTTTATGTCAAATAATTGTGAATGTTGTTATGGAAACTTTATGTTGTGAGATTCTGAGCCTCATAACAATCCTCAGGAAGAATGTTGATTGTTTTGATTAACAGGTAATCTAGCCATGTAGGTTTGGACTGCAGACAAATTCTGCATTGCTTAATGTGGATGTTGGTTCCAATGTGAATTTAGTTTTTTAAACTTTTTGTTGTAATGTTTGAGTCTTTCATTTAGAGGTTAGTCTGGGACATGGTACAGTTTATGCAATAACTAGAGTTTATGAAACATTTGCTATGCTTTTGTGTCTGTGCTACTCACATAACCAATTCATAGTGTTGAATATGGGACTTACATCTGTTCATACAAAGAATTATGGGACCTGCTTTTCTTTCTTCTCTTATATACTTTTCCTCAGTTTCTAAACCCGAGAGGCCCCATTTCTCAATTTCTCTGAGAAGAAAAACAGCTTTTTCTCAGAGTTTTAGGCTTCTGCCACTGTTTTATAATTCTATGAGATTTTAGCTGCCCTCAGGGCAAAGCAGTGAATCAGAAGGAAAAGCTAACAGGATTTCCCCCAACAATCATCTTACCATAGAGGTCCCTTTCATGGATTCCCTGACCAGGGTGACAAATTCTCTCTCAGGATTTTAGGTGTCTGTGCCACCACTTGTGTTATAGCAGTGCAGTTCCCTGTCTGGGGCTTACCTGTAGGCTGAGCTAGAAAAGGAAAAGAGAAAAAAAAAGTGAGATTTCCTTGACACTTTCTTTGGGAAGCCATTTGCCACATCAGGACATTCAAGTAACACTTTGGGGACACTCACATGGTAGAGAACTGAGGTCTCTCACAACTGGAAATAAAATCTCTTGTCAACAGCTGTGAGAGTGAATTTGGGAGCAGGTCCTGCCTCCTTTAACATGATGCAGCTCCATTCAGCAATTCATTGCAACCCAGTGGGAGACCCCGAGTCAGTCTCCCAGCTATGTGGCTTCCAAATAGCTGAGTCCCAGAAACTATTAAGATGATAAATGCGTGCTGCTTTAGGCCACTACATTTTAGGAGGTAACTTGTTACACAGCAATAGAGGACTAAAACATAGTAAAGGGAGCATTATAAAGAAGAGAGATAGAAAACAGAAGAGAGACAGGATTTATATTGTAGCTGTGAGCCTAAGTTATTACTAATGTCTAATAAATAAACACTTTATGAAAAGAGAAAACACAGAATTTTCTAGTTTTGTATCTTTAAGTTACCACAACTATAACTCATCTTCTCCAAAGTACCTTATGAAGTTTTGTGCCTTGAAAAAAGACCCAGAATTCCAGATTGTCAAGAGTGTTATTTTGGTTGATATAACACTAGTTTAACTTTAAAAGGCTATATTCTATGAAATAAAAAAAGAGGAAGAAGAAATAATGATTTAGTTAGAATTTTCTATCTAGTTAGGCAGGAAGATGGGGTGGATGGATGGAAAGTGGATATATTCAAAAACCTTAGGCAAATCTTGAATGAGAAGCCTACAGATTCCTATTATAACGTTAACTGTATAAAAAATAATCATAAATGCAGTCTTACTAATTCAAGTAAACAAAAACTGATGGCTTTTATTTATGGAAAAAAGGGGCTAATTTTATGAACAAATAAACATAATTCAAGAATACAAATCTTTTTACTTTGGTTCAGTATTTAATAATCAAATTTTGACTGTAACTACATTTGGTTAATGCTCACAATATAATAATCCTTTAATATTAGAAATACTGAAAAATTTATCTTTTGCTCAGAGATTCAGTCCAAAATACAGCTTACATTAATGGCAACTCTCTTGGCCCTCGACGGTAACGAATTATATCACGCCTCTGCTAAAACACATGTGCCAGTATTTGCTGGCAAAGCAAAACAATCAGCAGGGTTAAACAACTGTATTTTCTTTAATGCAGTGCCATTAAATTACAACCACATTTCAGGATAAAATATTCCACATGTTTCTCAACAGCTATCTGGAAAGGGCTTAGTACTTTTAGTAATTCAATATCAAAATTTTTGAGAAGCATAGAAAAAATCATTTGAGAGCACACTCAGTGTACTGTGAGGAAGAACATTCTCTTGGTCTGGCTACTTGTTATTATATGAGGGAAAAACACCAATGCATATGTTGAAGTCTGCTTGGAAAATGGAAATGACATGGTTTCCATCACAGTTTAAGACATACTTAAGTGTTCTTAGTTTCAAGTAAAACTTATTCTCAAGTATAATAGTTTTAGTACAGGCTACTCCCAAATTTCTGCCTCTGTAATTTAGAAGTTGCAGAATGCAAAACTTTCTGTGCTCAAAATACCAAACCCTAAATATATTCCTGTATATACTGAAGGTCAGTTGCAAAATGAAAACAGCACCAATGCAATTATGTAAAAACTAAACAGGACCTTTGGAATGAAACCTGTTATGATGAAGAATATGATTGATCATGAGTATCAATGAATATTCATGACTTATTCAATATAAATGTGTAAAGCTTGGAACTTGTGGTATTTGAGCAGTAACATCAGTTCTACAATGCCCATGAAAAATCAGAAGTAAAATGAAAATATTACTGAGGCTGACAACCCGCAAATGTAATTTTCATTGTTACCCCAAGAGACCTTCCTCATAACTAATGACAAGCAGGCAAAATGGCTTGTTTGATATTCACCGTTTTTGTTCCCCCTGACTGCTCACAGCTGAAAATATTCTTGAGGAGTGAAATGGTCAAAAGACATCTAGCCAGAAAAGAAGGGGACACAAGTCAAGGGTTGTGGATTACTCACAATCTGAATATTTAACCACCAAATCATGTACTTTTCTGGAAACTAGTGAACTGTATTTAGACATTTCTTACTGTGTGTGTACATGTATGCATGTGTATATATGTATTAACATTTTACACTAGGCTGATTAGTACCAAAGTTTCACCTTCTACTTCACACAGCTCATCAGCTGCTCTGAAGTCAAGGTAGCAACACAAGGTTTAGGACATAAAGCTGTAAGAGTAAGCATTCAAATTACAAATTCAGGCATATTTTAGGTTTTGATGGGAAAGGAGCTAAAAGGCATGTGAAAGTGAAAGTTGCTCAGTCATGTCCAGTTCTTTGCGACTCCATGGTTGTAGCCCACCAGGCTCCTCTGTCCATGGAATTCTCCAGGCAAGAATGCCTGAGTGGGTTGGCATTCCCTTCTCCAGGGGCTCTTCCCAACCCAAATTGAAGCCAGATTTCCTGCATTGCCACCAGATTCTTTACCATCTGGGCGACTAGGGAAGCCCAGGTAGCTGGTTCATAAATGGAATAAGCAGGTCATGGCAGGAGAAAAGGAAGTGACACTTTCCCCTCACAATGGACCAAATGCTTCACTATTGCCTTTGTGCGTTTTCAAAAAGTCTGCTTAGACCTGAACATCCTGATTATTTCAATTCCAATATTGAGGCTAGTAGTGGTTCAGGAATGGGCTACTAAAATGGACATTTTGGCTCACATATTATTTGTTTCAAGTAGCATTTTATTTGGAGAGATGTTTCACTCAAATGTTTACTTTAAAAATTCCTTAATATGCAAAAGGGAGCCACAGGATGTATTTACATTTAAAGTGGTAACAAGTGATACGTTTTACTTTTATACAGGCTTTCTTGCACATCTGCAGGTCATTAGTTAAACATTTGTTCAAATGAGAGAAAGCATACAATTCCTTTGGCTATGTATTTCACTTGAATTATTAATCTTGTTTAGAGTCTGGCAGCAAAACATACTCAAAACAATTCCTTCATTTTATTTGACTTCAAAAAGCTTGCCAGTGCTTGCAGTAGATCTTTTCCTAAAAGGTAATGCTGACAGAGAATTGAGTGAAGGAATACATTTAGAATACTTAATTAAATGATGTCAGTTTGCTGCTGGCAGAGAAATGTGTGTATTGTGTTCTGCAATAGAAAACACGTAGCAATACACGGTAAATCTTTCCAAGGATCTAGAGAAATGATTTTGCTTCCTCCCACCCAATTCTCAGTAATAGCAATTAAGGATTATAATAGGGTTTATGCAGTTGAACTAAGTTGGTTACATTCTTGGAGGTCAGAGAATGTGCTTTCAATATCTGGGGCACTCTATAAGCTCTCTACAAACCAGGGTGTTGTGTTCATAGCAGATGCTTGATTAATATTTTAATAAATAATTTCTGGTTCCTTGAGAACCACAGAGATGAAATGCTGTATCTGGGCTCCCAGATCCCACTGGTGATTCTCTTATCTTTGCACATTGCACCCAAGTGGTTCAGCCTACACAGAGAGCCTCATTCACGTCTATGGCTTCTGATGGGGTGTACTTTGTCATGCGTCTGAGATGTGAAAACCAAAGAATAAATCATGAAACATGCATGCAAAGGAATGTACATCTAAGGGCTTTATAGGTGTGCTTACTGCCACATTATTTTTAACAGCAAGTTTATAATCAATTCTTAATTTATTGATGAAGAGCTTAGTGTCTTTTGATCTGGATTGAAATTTAATCGTTTCGCTTTGAATGCAAGAAATCTGTAGTGTAAGTAAAATGTGAACTAGATTATCTTTTTTAAAATGATTATTTAAAAAGCTTAGCATTATTTTTTAATATTACTGCTGTTATTTATTACTAACAAATTCTACTTATCCATTGTAGCAGATCCAATCAAGTGTCTACTTAGGAATACTACCCTGATGGTTTGATTTATTCTTCTAGATGGTAATATAACTGTATTAAAATAAGACATCTAATCCAAACACCTAGTTCATCCCTCAATATGTAAAGCTTTATCTCACCAAAGTTTAATAAATCACTAGATAATCTTCCCTTTAGGAAAAAAACTGAATCTGTGTGTGTATATCCTCCAAGCACTAAACACAGTGTCTGATACCTGATAGTCAGTTAATATCTGAGAATGAACTAGTATATTTTGCTCTTATTATTTCGACCTGCAAAGAAATTTTTGCTGCCAAATTTTACATGGGGATGTTATCTTCATTTTGTTAGAGGGCTGTCCACTCCAGAAATAAGAAAGCTCAGATATAGCTGATTACTTTTTTAGATAAATATAACATTCAACACCAGAGTGAGGAATAATAACTACCAGCTATTGCACATGCCAATATGTATAGCTCTTTAAATCCATTTTCCTAGATAATTCTCCCATTGTTCACAATATCTACAAATTGATATTATTAATTGATTTAACAGATGAAGTAATCAAAACTCAGAAAAGCAAAAGTGATAATAATTGACTCCAAAGCTTTGTGGCTTTAAAGAGTTCTCTCTCACTGACATTGCTTGTCCATAACACATTTGCAGGTATCCTTGCCAACATCTATATCCTGTTACTCAGCCTTATGCAGCCCCAATCAAGGTTGAGGCCAGACTCATGGCAGTGATTAAAAACATCACAGTAGCTCTTGAGTCGCCTCTTAAACATTGGCTCTGACACTTCTGCTCATGTATCACTGGTCAAGACAAGTCATGCGGGCAAGCTGGTTTCAAGGAAGCACAGATATATAATCTCCCCATAAAGCCCATGACCATGCATGCATGCTCATTTGTGTCTGACTCTTTGATATGGGCACCTCAAAAAGGGGAATAGATATTTTGAAAAAGGATTCAAAGTGTTGGACACAACTGAGTGACTGAACTGAACAGAAATTTCCCACCATAACAGCAAGAGCTGATCTGATCACAAGCCTGTGGCTAATAGAAAAATAAAAAGGTCACTGTCCAGAAATGCAACGGCTGCTAACAGCCATGGAGGTGATCCATGAGGCAATTTGAGGTTTTCTATTCTTCCTGTTTTCTTGTTAGCTTTGCCTGACGCTTCTCTGTCTTCTGCACTTCTGTTATGCAGGTTGGGTTTTGAATTCCAGCACATTGATGAGCTGAAACAAGCTACGAGCCTCTCTGAGTCATTTTTTAAATCCATCTGTAGATGAGGGATCCTTGTAAAACCTGCTTTCCAGGACTAGAGGGATTGAAAGTAATGCACTTTGTATAACACTTGTTATTTTTAAAAAATGGTAAATAATAATGGTATAAGGAATTACCACAAATCGTCAGCAAAAAGAATATTCTTCAAATTTGAAATCTAAGAATGTCATGACAATACATCTGCAGATCCCTTTAAGAAATGCTGAGTTAGTGGCTTGACAGAAAGGTGTAGAATGTAGGTAGATGTATGGAATTTTAGAAAAACAAACACAAAATGATAATCAATAGATCTGAGCCTCAACAATGGTCAATCAAGCCCTCATCAGAACACTGAGTGTGTAGGTAAAACAATCTGGAAAGTACAGATTCACAAACTTCCACTTATTCAAACTTTTCACATGTATTTAAAAATATCATTTTAACATTGTTTTTGGAAAAGCAAACAAAGAACTCTTTAGCTCTTGCCAGTAAAGTTACACAATAACTGATAACAACATCTTAGCATTTATTTCTCAACATATTTCTCTCTAGTTCTTCTCTACTTTAAATCAAAGAGTCCCAGATTAGATCTATAAAGAGTGATGAATCCAAACACTGCTAAGATAACAGGAAATTACTTAACAAATCCTTCTCTGTACCTCATGGATCCAGCCACAGGACTGCGTGTGTGGCTGTATGCTGTATCTAAAGTGTTCATATGATACTTAGGACTCTCCAAAGCCATGTCTCATGGAGCCAAAAGTTCAGAAAAAAATTTTCTTATCTGTAAAGTTTCAAACAACAAGTTTTATCAGATTTTGTTTTGTCTTTTTTTTTTTTTTTAATTGTGTGAGTACATAGACTTGGCCAGGTTTTCATAGCAACAGCAAAAACAAACTCAGGAGGAAAAATAGCATTCTGTAAGTAAACTTTTATCTAAAAATATAAATTATCTAGGAGTTTAGACACAGTCATGAATTCAAGTATACGGGAAGGTGGGTAGGGAGATGAATCTATGGAGTAACATGTATTTCAGTCAATCTTTGCCTGGTATTTTGGCATGGTATTCACAGGACCTTAACTCCACCAAAAAACAAATATACAAAAGCAGTCTCTATAGATTTTGCCACATCCCTTGCTGGTTTTTTTTTTTTGTCCTTGGGGAACAGCATGCAGGATCTCAGTTCCCCAATGAGGGACTGAACTTCCGTCACCCCCAGTGGAAGTGTGCAGTCTTAACTGATGGACCGCCATGGAAGTCCCCTACCTCCTCTTTTCAGCTAAACCTTAATAAAGAAAAATCCAGAGCATAGGGTATTTATTTCCATTTAGTGTTATGTAATGCCCCAATTCTCCATTTTAGTTATTATAAAGTTATATATTAGCATTATCAAATTGCTTGAAATGGGAAGACTTCAGCTTCCAGTATTGGTAGGCTTGGTTATCTGAACCTACCCTCTTGCTGAAAAGAGCTAACTAGCTCAAATAAACTGTTAAAAACAATCCTTCATAAAAAACAGAAAGAGCTGACAATACAGGAAGGAAGTACTGACCAAAAACTGAAAGAAAAACAGGACCTTAGAGAGAGAGAAGGAAGCTTGGGAATTGCTTTTGTCCTGAAGGCTTTTGGGACATAGCAGATTGGAACTTTCATTTTGAAACCTCTTTAGTAAGAGGAACAGAAATTATATGCTCATGTTTAGTTGAAATGGGACTCCAACTGCAGACTGTCTCCAAAATAAGCTGGGACTCCAGCATCACTCAGAGTAAATCAGAAGAGCCCTCAGAAGCCCTTGAAATCTGAGATTGTATTACAAGGGAATACATTTCTAACGCTGAACACGAAATAAAGGATCAGGACTGAGTAGTTCGATGCAAAGGTAAGTTGTGTCTGGAGAAACAAATCTTTTTAATAAGCCTCCAAATAATCCTTAACTAAATTTTCAAGTGCAGTGAACAATATGCAGTCAAAGATAATCAGACTCAGTAGGAAGAAACAAGCAGGAGTAAAAATAAACAAATAGCTTGTGTAAACAAATGCCATATCTATCTGAATAGCAAAATCAGTTCAGTTCAGTTGCTCACTTGTGTCCAACTCTTTGCAGCCCCATGGACTGCAGCACGCCAGGCCTCCCTGTCCATCACCAACTCCCAGAGTTCACTCAAACTCATGTCCATTGAGTCGGTGATGACATCCAACCATCTCATTCTCTGTCGTACCTTCTCCTCCCACCTTCAATCTTTCCCAGCATCAGAGTCTTTTCAAATGAGTCAACTCTTCCCATGAGGTGGCCAAAGTATTGGAGTTTCAGCTTCAACATCAGTCCTTCCAATGAACATCCAGGACTGATCTCCTTTAGGATGGACTGGTTGGATTTCCTTGCAGTCCAAGGGACTCTCAAGAGTCTTCTCCAACACCACAGTTCATGGTGTCCGTTCTTTGGTGCTCACCTTTCTTTATAGTCCAACTCTCACACCCATACATGACTACTGGAAAAAAAACCATAGCTTTGACTAGATGGACCTTTGTTGACAAAGTAATGTCTCTGCTTTTTAATATGCTGTCTAGGTTGGTCATAACTTTTCTTCCAGAGAGCAAGCATGTTTTAATTTCATGGCTGCAGTCAACCATCTTCAGTCATTTTGGAGCTCAAGAAAATAAAGTTTGTTACTGTTTCCACTGTTTCCCCATCTATTTGCCATGAAGTGATGGGACCAGATGCCATGATCTTAGTTTCCTGAATGTTGAATTTTAAGCCAACTTTTTCACTCTCCTCTTTCACTTTCATTAAGAGGCTCTTTTGTTCTTTTTTGCTTTCTGCCTTAAGGGTGGTGTCACCTGCATATCTGAGGTTATTGATATTTCTCCTGGCAATCTTGATTCCAGCTTGTGCTTCATCCAGCCCAGCGTTTCTCATGATATACTCTGCATATAGGTTAAACAATCAGGGTGACAATATACAGCCTTGACATACTCCTTTCCCGATTTGGAACCAGTCTGTTGTTCCATGTCCAGTTCTAACTGTTGCTTCCTGACATGCACACAGATTTCTCAAGAGGCAGGTAAGGTGGTCTGGTATTCCCATTTCTTTCAGAATTTTCCACAGTCACAGGCTTTGGTGTAGTCAATAAAGCATAAGTAGGTGTTTTTCTGGAACTCTTGCTTTTTCGATGATCCAACAGATGTTGGCAGTTTGATCTCTGGTTCCTCTGCCTTTTCTAAAACCAGCTTGAACATCTGGAAGTTCATGGTTCATGTACTGTTGAAGCCTGGTTTGGAGAATTTTGAGCATCACTTTGCTAGTGTGTGAGAACAGTACAATTGTGCAATAGTTTGAACATTCTTTGGCATTCCCTTCTTTGGGATTGGAATGAAAATTGATCTTTTCTAGTCCTGTGGCCACTACTGCGTTTTCAAAATTTGCTGGCATATTGAGTGCAACACTTTCACAGCATCATCTTTTAGGATTTGAAAGAGCTCATCTAGAATTCTATCACCTTTATTAGCTTTTTTCGCAGTGATGCTTTGTAAGGCCCACTTGACTTTGCATTCCAGGATGTCTGGTTCCAGGTGAGTAATCACACCATCATGATTATCTGGGTCATGAAGATCTTTTTTGTGCAGTTCTTCTGTGTATTCTTGCCACCTCTTAATATCTTCCGCTTCTATTAGGTCCATACCATTTCTGTCCTTTATTGTGCCTATCTTTGCATGAAATGTTCCCTTGGTATCTCTAATTTTCTTGAAAGGATCTCTAGTTTTTTCCATTCTATTGTTTTCCTCTATTTCTTTGCACTGATCACTAAGGAAGGCTTTCTTATCTCTTCTTGCTATTCTTTGGAACTCTGCATTCAAAGAGGTATACCTTTCCTTTTCTCCTTTGCCTTTAGCTTCTCTTCTTTTCTGAGTTATTTGTAAGGCCACCTCAGGCAACCATTTTGCCTTTTTTGCATTTTTTTTCCCTTGGAGATGTCTTGATCATACTGAACAATGTCATGAATCTCCATCCATAGTTCTTCAGGCACTCTGTGTCTATCAAATCTAATGCTGCTCTGAGACCCATTCCCCCATCCTAATTCTAGTCTTTGAACCATCATTTCTGAGACTGCCCTCCTGCTGTCCTTTGTCCTACCTCCTGGGTTCTTCCAGGTCATGGCCTTGACCCATCATTTCCAGAGGTGCTAATGCAGCCCCACCCCACCCTCATCTCAGTTTTTGCTCTGGTCCATCATTGCTAGGGCTGGATTGCTGTTGCCCTGATCCCTGTCCCTAGATGAAGATCATATCTTTTATCCATCAGTGCTGAGACTGTGCTCCTAGTGCCCTGAATCTCACTTCCCACATCACAACTCTGACCAGTCATTGCCAGGGTTGTGCTGTCACTGCTCTGAGCCCAGGTCCCAACACATGGCATAAATAGACCACCAGCAGCCATACTATTGTTGTGACTGCATGCCCACTGGGGCTAGACTTGAGACTCTAACCCACCTTCTCTAGGCTGTGCTATTGTTGTGTCAAGTCTGCTGAGTCTGAGTTACTGCTGTACATTTTCATCTCAGGACCTGTACCATTGCTGCATTTCTACCACCTCTTACCCTCATGTGTCAGCTGGAGTCACAGTGGTGAGCCCCTGAAACCCAGGTATTATTAGTTCCATGGGAAACCTGCACACATTCACACCTGACCCTCAGTGTCTGGCCAATGTTAGCCTCAACCAATGGAGCGCACAAGATTGGACCACTGTGCCTTTCAAGGAACCAAAGATGCTACATTCCACCTGGTTGGCACCTTTACAGCCATTTCAAGATGAAAATTTTTCCTTACTAAAGCTGATCTGAAATGCACAGAAAACAATGCAAACCTATCGGAAACACAGAAAAACAAGGAAACATGATATACCAAAGGGAGATAATATTTCAGTAACCATCCTTAAAAAAATGGATAACCAAGTTGTTTAAAAAATAATTTAAAATAATATAGGAAAGCTCAGTGAGATTAAAGAGAACACAGATAAACAAACGATGAATGTAGGAAGAATTAACAAAACAAGTAACATCTCAAAAATTTACAAACAACTCCTGCAGCTCCATTCTAGAAAAATAAACAACCCAATTAAAAAGTGGGCCAAAGAACTTAACAGACATTTCTCCAAGGAAGATATAAAAATGGCTAACAAACACATGAAAAGATGCTCAACATCACTCATTATCAGAGAAATGCAAATCAAAACTACAATGAGGTACCACTTTACACCAGTCAGAATGGCTGCCATCCAAAAGTCTACAAGCAATAAATGCTGGAGAGGATGTGGAGAAAAGGGAACCCTCTTACACTGTTGGTGGGAATGCAAACTAGTACAGCCACTATGGAAAACAGTGTGGAGGTTCCTTAAAAAGCTGCAAATAGACCTGCCATATGACCCGGCAATCCCACTGCTGGGCATATACACCGAGGAAACCAGAATTGAAAGAGCCACGTGCACCCCAATGTTCATCGCTGCATTGTTTACAATAGCCAGGACATGGAAGCAACCTAGATGCCCATCAACTGACGAATGGATAAGAAAGCTGTGGTATATATACACAATGGAATATTACTCAGCATTAAAAAAAAATTCATTTGAAGCAATTCTACTCAGATGGACGAAACTGGAGCCCATTATCCAGAGTGAAGTAAGCCAGAAGCAAAAACAACAATACAGTATATTAACACATATATATGGAATTTAGAAAGACAGTAATGAGAACCCAACATGGGAGACAACAAAAGGAACGCAGATGTATAGAATAGACTTGTGGACTTTGTGGATGAGGGTAAGGGTGGGATGAGATGGGAGAAGGGCATTGAAGCATGTTAATTGTCATGTGTCTAATCAATCGCCAGCCCAGGATTGATGCTCGGGACTGGTGCAGCGAGATTTCCCGGGGGGGAGGGAGGAGGGAGGGGGGACCCGGAGGGGAAGCATATGTTAACCCATGGTGATATCATGACAATGTATGGCAAAAACAATAATAAAAAAAAAAAAAAAGAAAAAGAAATCATACAAAAGAACCAAACGAATTTTAGAGATGAAGACTACAACGATAAAATGGAAAATGCAATAGACAGCTTCAGCAGCCTGCTCAATCAGGTAGAGGAACAAACCTGTTAGCTTGAAGATAGATCTCTTGATATTATCCAATCAGAGGAAAATAAAGTTAAAATTAAAATTAAATTAAATTAAAAATATAATTAACAAAAGCCTAAGTGAAGTGGGACATGATTAAAAGAAAAAATATTCAAATTATGAGAATTCCAGAAGGAGAAGAGAGGGAGAAAAGGATAAATAACTTATTTAAACAAATAATGACTAAAAATGTCCCCAAACTTGGGAGAGATGTGGCCATCCAGGCATAGGAAGCTGAAAGAGTGCCAAACAGATTCAATTCAAAGAGATCATCACTGAGATACACTATATCAAGCTCTCAAAAATCAAAGACAGAGAGATCTTAAAAGCAGCAAGATAAAAAAAGAATCATTACATACAAAGGAATCTTGATAAAGTAATCAGCAGACTTCTCAGCAGAAAGCTTGTGGGCCAGGAGAGAGTGGAATGATATATTCAACATGCTCAAAGAAAAAAAAAATGCCAACCAGGAATAGTTAACCCAGCAAAGCTGCCATTCATAGATGAAGTTAAGACTTTCTCAGACAAACGAAAATTAAGGGAATTTATCACCACTAGGCCTGCCCTACAGAAACTGCTAAAAGGAATTCTTCAAGCTAAAATGAAGGACACTAATTAGTTACATAAGAACATATGAAAATATAAAATTCACTGGTAAAGGTAAGTATATAATATATAAAGGTAAATATATAATCACATACTCTAATACTGCATGGTGGTGTGTAAATTTCTTTGAAATCTAAAATACAGAGACAAAAATATTGAAAAAAACTATAAAATTATATTAATAGACACAAAATTTAAATAGATATAAGTTAGGAGGTCAACATAAATAGGGGGCACGCAAATGGGTAAAACTTTCTTATGCTATCAAGTTGTTATCAACTGAAAGTAGACAATTCTAACTATACGGTGTATTATGAAAACCACATGGTAATCACAGAGCAAAAACCTGTAATAGACTTATAAGTGATAAGGAAACAATAATCAAAACAAACCACTACAATACATCAATTCGCACACACAAAAGACAATAAGAAAGAAATTTAGGAGCCACAAAACAATTAGGCAACAGTGAACAAAATGTCAACAGTAAGTCTTTACCTATTAATTATTTTTAGTGTAAATAGTTTAAATTTGCCAACCAAAAGGCACAGAGTGGTTGATGAATAAAAAATAAGACCTATCTATATACTTCCTACAAAATACTCATTGAAACATTAAAGACACTCTTAGACAGAAAGTGAATGAATGGAAAAATTATTTCCAGCAAATGGAAACCAAAAGATAACAGGTATAGCTATATTTATATCAAACAAAATATACTTTGAGTAAAAAATTATAACATCAGGCAAGGAAAGTCATCATAGATGAAGCTGTGGTACATATACACAATGGAATATTACTCAGTCATTAAAAAGAATTCATTTGAATCAGTTCTACTCAGGTGGATGAAACTGGAGCCTATTATACAGAGTGAAGTAAGCCAGAAGGAAAAACAAAAATACAGTATACTAACGCATATATATGGAATTTAGAAAGATGGTAATGAGAACCCTGTATGCGAGATAGCAAAAGAAACGCAGATGTATAGAACAGTCTTTTGGACTCTATGGGAGAGGGCAAGGGTGGGATGATATGGGAGAATGGCATTGAAACATGTTAATTATCATATGTGAAATCAATTGCTAGCCCAGGTTTGATTCTCAGGGCTGGTGCACCGGGATGACCCAGAGAGAGGGAATCAGGAGGGAAGTGGGAGGGGGATTCTGGAAGGGGAACACATGTATACCCATGGCAGATTCATGTCAATGTACGGCAAAACCAACATGATAATGTAAAAAACAAATAAAGAAAGAAAATAAAGAAAAAGAAACAATAAAGCAGTCAGTTTATTAAGAAAGTAGTTATAGATATGAAGAAAAAGTGAAAGTGTTAGTCTTTCAGCCGTATCTGTTCGTGACCTCATGTTTGTAGCCCGCCAGGTTCCTCTGTCCATGAGATTCTCTAAGTAAGAATGCTGGAATGGGTTGCCATTCCCTTCTCCAGGGGATCTTCATGAACCAGGGAATGAACCTGCATCTCTGCATTGCAAGCAGATTCTTTACCATTTGAGTCACCAGGGATGAGACAGAGAAGGTCATCATATAATGATAAAGGGGTCAATTCATCAAGAAGATACAACAATTACAGATATATATATACTCCCAGTTTTGCAGCACCTAAGTATATTAAATAATTATTAATAAGTATGAGGAGAGAAATTCCAACAATGCAATAATAGTAGGGGACTTTCAACAGTATAATCCAGAGAGAAAATCAGTAAGGAAATAATGGACTTGAATGACACACTTTAAATGAATCTAAGACATTTATATAGTGCATTGCATTCAAAAGCAGTAGAATATGCATTCTTTTCAAGGGCACATAGAACCTTCTCCAGGATAGATCACACAATATGTCACAAAACATGTATTAGCAAATTTAAGAAGGCTGAAATAACACCAACTATCTTTTCCAACCACAACAGTCTGAAAATAGAAATCAGTTAGGAAGAAAGATAGAAAATTCAGAATGTGTGGTGATTGAACAACATACATCTGAACACCAATGGGTCAAAGAAGTAAAAAAGGAAATAAAAAAATATCATGAAACCAAATAAAGCACAATATATCAAAACCTATGGGATGCAGTAAAATCAGTTCTAAGATGCAAGTTTATAGTGAAAGTATGTTTTCTTATAGTAGGAAATAAGAAAGATCTCAAATAATTTCATTTTACACCTCAAAGAACTAAGACTAGCAGAAAGAAGGAAATAACAAAGATCAGAGAAGAAACAAAAGAAAAAGAGACCAGACAAACAATAGAGGGTATCAACAAAACTCAGAGCTGGTTCTTTGAAAAGGTAAGCAAAGTTGATAAACCTTTATTTAGATTAATGAATAAAAGGAGAGGAGCCAAATAAACTCAAAAATGAAAGAGGAAAAAATACAATTGGTACCATAGAAGTACTAAGGATGAGCGACTACTATGAAAAATCATATGCCAACAAATTGGATAGCCTAGAAAAAACTGCTAAGTTCCTAGATACATATGACATATTAGACCTTGTCATGAATAAGTAGAAAATTTAAACAGATTGATAACAAGTAAGGAGATTGAGTCAGTACTCAAAATCCTCTCAACACAGAAAGCCCAGGACTAAATGGTCTTACTGGTGAATTCTATCAAATATTTAAAGAGTTAATGTCAATTCTTCTCATACTGGCCTAAAAAACTAAAAGGAGGGGACACTACCAAACTTATTTTTGAAGGCCAGCATCATGCTGATACCAAAAATACTGCAAGAAATGAAAATTATAGACCAATATCTCTATTGAAATACTATTTCATCTATAGGTTCATTCATTTCTTTAACAGCAGTAATAGTAATAATTTTTACTATCTGAGAAGCATTTGAAACAAAACAAGAAGTCTTGACAGTAGAATTAACTATTGCAAGCCTAGAATGATTAAATGGATGTCTTCCAACATATCACACATTTGAAGAACCTACATATGTCAATTTAAAATAGATGGGAAAGAAAGGAATCAAACCCCCCAACTACTGGTTTCAAACCAACATAATAGCCATTATGTCTTTCTTGATTAACAAGGTATTAGTAAAATATTAAATAATTTTGTTGAAGTCGTAGGTGAAAAGCCTGTATATCTCATTGGCATATCCTCTGCAACTAGGCTTTTAAAATGCAACAACACCCATTATAGAAGAATTATTACATTTTCAAGATCATACATTAATAATCATTTTTTAAAATTAGCTTGTTGGTTCTATATATTATTTCACTTATATTAACAACAAAACTTACACTAGCACAATAGATGCACAAGAAGCAGAGACTATTTGAACAATCTTACTGGCTATTATCTTAATCTTGACTGCCCTTCCATCACTATGAATTCTATACATAATAGGCAAAATCAGCAATCCATCTCTTACAGTAAAGACTATAGGACACTAATGGTACTAAAGTTTTGAATATACAGATTATGAAGACTTGAATTTTGATGCCTACAAAGTCCTAATGATAGAGTTAAAACTAGGAGAGCTGTGACTATTGAAAATAGATAATAAGGTTGTGTTGCCTATGGAAATAACTATCCGAAAGTTAATTTCCTCAGAAGATGTACTACATTCAAGACCTGTAACTAAACCAGCGTGCCTAAACCAAACAACCCTATCAACATGACCAGGCTTATACTATGGACAATGCTCAGAAACTTGTGGATCAAATCACAGTTTCATACCAATTGTCAAGTTGGTACCACTAAAACACTTTGAAAAATGATTTGCATCAATATTATAGATTCATTAAGCTAAGCTAGCACTAGCCTTTAAAGTTTGAGATTGGAAGTTAAATTCCCCTTAATGATATGCCACAGCTAGACACAGCAACATGATTTATTAATATTTTATCAGTGTTTTTATCCTATTTATTATATTTCAACTAAAAATTTCAAAATATAATTACTGTTAAAATCCAGAACCAACATCTACTAAAATACAAAAACGAAACACCCCTTGAGCACTAAAATGAATGAAAATTTATTTGCCACTTTCATTACCCCAACAATCATAGGACTCCTATTGGCATCCTAATTATTATATTCCAGAACATACTATTTCCAACATCTGACCAACTTGTTAATAATTCTTTAATCTCTCTTCAACAATGGTCAGTTCAACTCACCAAAACAATGAACAATGAAAATATGAAAAATGAACAATGAAATAATAAGCATTCATAACAGTAAAGGACAAACTTGAACACTAGTATCACTTATTCTGTTTATTGGGTCAACAAATTTATTAGGATTATTGCCACACCTATTTACATCAGCCACACAACTATCAATAAATCTCAGTATAGCAATCCCTCTATGAGCAGGAACCGTAATTACAGGTTTCTGCGATAAAACAAAAGCATCATCAATCCATTTTCTACAAGTGACACCAGTCCCTCTAATCGCTATGCTAGTTATTATCGAAACTATTAGCCTTTTTATTCAACCAATAGCTGTAGCTGTAGGGCTAGTGGTCAGCATTATAGGAGGACACTTGCTAACTCATTTAATTGGAGGAGCCACCCTGGCATTAAGAGGCATCAACACCACCACAGCCCTTTTACATTTTTTGTCCTAATTTTACTCACCATTCTTGGGTTTGCCATGGCCATAATTCAAGCCTACATATTCACACTATTAGCAAGCTTTTATTTACATGATGACATATAAAGAGTATGTGTGTGTGAGACCCACCAATCCCATGCCTACCATATGGTAAGCCCTAGCCCCTGACCACTCTCAGTCCTTTTAATAACATCTGGTCTAATTATATTATTCCATTTTAACTCAACAATACCACTTCTACTTGGCTTATTAACAAATACCCTTACAATATATCAATGATGATGAGATATTCAAGAAAGTGCCTTTCAACGTCACTGCATACCAACAGTTCAAAAAAGACTCTGCTATGGAATTTTTTTTTTTTTTAAATCACCTCAGAGGTCTTATTTCTTGCTGGTTTCTTTTGAGCTTTTTATCACTGAAGTCTCACTCCAGCCTGAGCTGGGTGGATGCTGACCTACTACAAACACTGTCCTCTCAGTCCTTAGAAGCCCTGCTCTTGAATACCTCTGTACTACTAGCCTCTAGAGTATCAATCACCTGAGTCCATCACATCCTCACAGAGGGAAATCAAAATCACATCCTTCAAGCTTTTTTATCACAATTGCCCTGGGCATTTGTTTCACACACAAAGCTTCAGAGTACTGCAAAATATCATTTACCATATCAGATGGATTCTATGGCTCAACTTTCTTTGTAGCCACAGGATTTCATGGATTACATGTAATTATTGGATCAACTTTCCTTGTTGTTTATTTTTTATTTTAATTAAGATTTCATTTTACATCCAGTCATCACTTTGGCTTTCAAGCCACCACCTGGTACTGACACTTCATAGATGTAGTATGACTATTCTTCTATGTATCTATCTATTGATGAGGCTCATGTTCTTTTAATATTAAATAGCACAAGTGACTTCCAATCAGTTAGTTTTAGTATAGCCAAAAAAGAACAATAAACCTAATATCGACACTACTAACAAATCTAATTCTAGCCACACTTCTTGTTATTACTACATTTTGGATCCCCCAATTAAATGTCTACTCAGGAAAAACAAGCCCTTATGCAGTGCAGATTTGACCCCATAGAATCAGCCCATCTTCCCTTCTCCATACAATTTTTTCTAGTAGCCATTACATTCCTTCTTTTTGATCTAGAAATTGTACTCCTCCTGCCACTTCCCTGAGCATCACAAACAAATAACTTAAATACCATACTTATTACAGCCTTTTTTCTCATCTTATTATTAGCGGCAGGTCTGGCCTATGAATGAACCCAAAAAGGATTAGAGAGAACTGAATATGGTATTTAGTTTAAAGCAAAAGATTTTGACTCATTAGATTTTCATTAAATTCATAATTACCAAGTGTCTTTAATATATATAAATATCAAAGCATTCACAGTATCCCATATAGGCTAATATATCAATCCCATTTAATATCATCCTTACTATGATTAGAAAGAATAATGTTATCCTTATTGAAGTGGCAACCCTAGTAATCCTCAACACACATTATACCCTAGCTAACATAATGCCCATTGTGCTATTAGTATTTGCAGCCTGCAAAGCAGTGCTCAGATTGTCTCTACTAGTAATTAATAGTATCAAACATGTATGGCACTGATTACACACATAGTCTCAATCTACTCCAATGCTAAAAATTATTATTCCTATAATTATACTAATACCCCAACCTGATTATCAGAAAAATAACATAATCTGGACCAACACCACCACAGCTTACTAATTAGAATCACATGACTTTTTCTCAATCAGTTCAATGACAATAGCCTCAGTTTCTCATTAGCTTTTTTCCTCTGACTCCCTGTCAACTCCACTGTTGATTTTAACTACATAACTACCCATTATGCTAATAGCAAGCCAACACTGTTTAGTAAAAGAATCCCTAAACTCCCCCCAAATTTTATATTATTATATTAGTTATGTGCTTCACTCATGGTTCAGTCAGTAAAGAGTCTGCCTGCAATGCTGGAGACCAGAGTTTGATTCCTGAGTCAGGAAGATCTCCTGGAGAAAGAAATGACAACCCATTCCAGTATTCTTCCTGGAGAATTCCATGGACAGAGGAGCCTGGTGGGCTGTAGTCCACACAGTTGCAGAGAGTCAGACACGACTGAGTAACTAACACACATATTAGTTATATTACAACTATTTTTAATTATAACATTTACTGCCATAGAATTAATTCTCTTCTATATCCTATTTGAAGCAACACTAATTCCAATCCTCTTTATCATTATTCAATGGGGACCCAAACAGAACACCTTAATGCAGACCTCTTCATCTTATTTTATATACTAACAGGGTCTCTCCTCCTAGTGACACTACATTATATTCAAAATTCAGTAGGATCCTTAAATTTCCTAATACGCCAATATTGAGCTCAACCAATATCCAGTTCAACCAACATCCATGTCTAGCATGCACAATGGTCTTTAGAGTAAAACTACTGTTTTATGGTACTTTTGATTACCTTTGATGACTTTGACTACCTTTGATTACGTAAAGCTCATGTAGAAGCCCCTATTGCAGGTTCCATAGTACTTGCAGCAGTATTACTAAAACTTGGAGGCTATGGTATATGATGGATTAAAATAATTCTAAGCTCACAAACAGACTTCATAGGATATCCATTCATTATACTGTCCTTATGGGGCATAATTCTAACTAGCTTAATTTGCTTATGTCAGGAAGACCTAAAATCACTCATTGCATATTTTTCTGTCAGCCATATAGCACTTGTCATTATAGCTATTCTTATCCAAACACCCGGAAGCTATATAGGAGACACTGCCCTAGTAATTGCCCATGGCCTTACATCATCTGTATTATTTTGCCTGGAAAATTCAAACTACATGTGAATCCACAGCTGAACAATAATTCTAGCTTGAGGCCTACCAATGTTTCTTCCACTAATAGCAACCTGATGACTATGCTTGTTGTTCAGTCACTCATTTGTGTCTGAATCTTTGTGATCCCATAGACTACAGCACGCCTTCTCTGTCCTTCACTATCTCCCAGAGTTTGCTCAAATTAACGTCCATTGAGTGGGTGATACACTTCAACAATCTCATCCTCTGTCGTCCCCTTCTCCTCCTGCCCTCAATCATTCCAAGCATCAGGAATGTGTCAGTTTTTGGAAATGGACAATTGGAAGTTGTCAGTTTTCCAGTGTGTCAGTTCTTCACATCAGGTGGCAAAGTATTGGAGCTTCAACTTCAACATCAGTTCTTCCAATGAGTATTCAGGGTTGATTTCCTTTAGGACTAACTGGTTTGATCTCTTTACATCCAAGGGACTCTCAAGAGTCTTCTCCAACACCACAGTTTTAAAGCATCAATACTTTGGTGCTCAGCCTTCTTTATGGTCCATCTCTTACATCCATACATGACTACTGGAAAAACCATAGCTTTGACTATACAGACCTTTGTTGGCAAAGTAATATCTCTTGCTTTTTAATATGCTAAGTTTGTCATAGCTTTTCTTCCAAGGAGCAAGCATGTTTTAATTTCATGGCTGCAGTCACCATCTGCAGTGATTTTGTAGCACAAGAAAATAAAGTCTGTCAATCTTTCCATTTTTTCGCTATTTGCCATGAAATGTTGGGACCAGATGCCACATTCTTAGTTTTTTGAATGTTGTGTTTCAAGTCAGCTTTTTCACTCTCCTCTTTCACCCTTATCAAGAGGCTTTTTAGTTCCTCTTCACTTTCTGCCATTAAGGTGGTTTCATCTGCATATCTGAGGTTATTGGTATTTTTCCCAGCAATCTTGATTACAGCTTGAGCATCATCTAGCCCAGCATTTTGCAGTATGTTATCATTATTCTTTCATGCAATTTAACCATGACTAATGATATGAAAACCATCATTGCTTTTCAACTACAAGAACCCTAATGAACAACATTCGAAAATCACACCCATTAATAAAAAATTTTAACCACACATTCATTGATCTCCCAGCCCCATCAAACATTTCATCATGATGAAACTTTGGCTCTTTACTAGGCATTTACTTAATCTTAAAAATCTTTTTTAAAAGTCATTTATTTTTAATTGAAGGATAGTTGCTTTACAGTATTGTGTTGGTTTCTGCCAAACATCAACACGAATCAGCCATAGGTATACCTATGTCCCCTCCGTCTTGAATCTCCCTCCCAATCTTACAAATCTTAATGGGCCTGTATTTAGAAATACATCACACATCAGACACAATAACAGACTTATCATCAGTCACACACATTTGCTGAGATGTGAATTATGTATGAATTATCTGATCTGTGCTGTGCGCTTTGTCGCTCAGTCATGTCTGACTCTTTGCAACCCCATGGACTGTAGACCTCCAGGCTCCTCTGTCCATGGGGATTCCCCAGGCAAGAATACTGGGGTGGGTTGCATGTCCTTCTCCAGGGGATCTTCCCAACCCAGCGATCAAACCCAGGTCTCCTGCATTGCAGGCAGATTCTTTACCATCTGAGCCACCATGAAAGCCCGAATTATCCAATACATACACGGAGAAGGAAATGACTCCAGTACTCTTGCCTGGAAAATTCCATGGACAGAGGAGCATGGTAGGCTACAGTCCATGGGATTGCAAAGAGTCGGACATGACTGAGCGACTTCACTTTCGCTTTTTACATGCAAATCTCTATTTATACATGTAGGATGTGGCCTGCATTATGGATTATACACATTTCTAGAAACATAAAATATCAGTTTTCATGTTATTCACAGTAATAACCAGAGCATTCATAGGCTATGTATTAACCTTGGGAACAAACACCATTTTGAAGGGCAACAGAAATTACTAACTTACTCTTAGCAATCCCATATAGCAGCAAAAACCTAGCTGAATGAATCTGAGGGGGCTTCTCAGGAGACAAAGCAACCCTCACACAGTTCTTTACTTTCCACTTCATTCTGTCATTACTATTAAAGAATTTGTTATAGTCCATTTACTATTCCTCCACAAAACAGGATCCAACAACTCAACAGGAATTTCATCTGACATAGACAAGATCCAATTTCATCCACATTATACAATTAAAGACCTCTTAGGTGCTTTGTTCCTAGTTCTCATACTAATGATACTAGTCCTATTTTCACCTGACCTATTAGGAGACCCAGGTAACTACACTCCAGCAAACCCTCTCAATACACTTCCCCACATCAAGCCAGAATGATATTTCCTATTTGCATATACAATCCTATGACCAATCCCTAACAAACTAGGCAGAGTTTTAGCTCTAATCTTTTCTATCCTAATCTTGGTATTAATATCACTACTTCATGCATCTAAACAATGCAGCACGGTCTGTTCTGAATTCTAGTAGCAGACCTCCTAACACATGAATTGGGGGACAACCAGTAGAGCACCGCTTTATTATTCTTAGACAACTAGCATCTGTTATATACTTTTTCTTCATCCCAGTATTAATACCAGTAACTAGCATTATTGAAGACAGTCTCCTAAAATGAGGAATCCTCATGGTATATTCATTATCCTGGTCTTGTAAACCAGAAAAGGAGAACAATAAATCTTCATAAGACTCAAGGAAGAGGTTAAAGCCCCACCATCAACACCCAAAGCTGAAATTCTACTTAAATAGTCCATGAAATTTTTTATTATATTTCTAAGACTTTTAAATACTATGTCAGTATTAAAGTTATTCAGTTACTTAAAATTCCTTCTATGTACTTTGTGCATACCCATGTGTCCACATACCCACATATATACGCTACTAGTACATAATACATTATATGTATAATTGTACATTAATTTATTAATTTATTTACCCCAAGCACATAAGCATGTGCTTGTGTGTTTGTGTTAAGTTGCTTCAGTCATGTCTGACTCTTTGTGACCACATGGACTGGAGCCCGCCAGGCCCCTCTCTCTGCGGGATTTTCCAGGCAAGCATACTGGAGAGGGTTGCCCCTTCCTTTTCCATATAAGTGTGTACATAACATTATTAATATCACATGGTACATATAATTATCGACCATGCATAGTACATTACATCAAATAAGTCCTTGTCAACATATATCCAGAGAAGGCAATGGCAACCCACTCCAGTACTCTTACCTGGAAAATCCCAGGGACAGAGGAGCCTGGTAGGCTGCAGTCCATGGGGTCGCACAGAGTCAGACACGACTGAAGCGACTTAGCAGCAGCAGCAGCAGCAGCAACATATATCCTGTCCATTCGATCATGAACTTAGTCACTAAGCGACGTGAAACCACCAACCTGCACGGCAGGTATACCTCTTCTCACCCTGATTACATAACTTGTGGGGATTTCTACTGACAGAACTTTATCAGAGATCTGTTTCTTCAGGACTATCTTACCTAAAATCGCCCATTCGTTCCTTTTAAATAAGACCTCTTGATGGACTAATGACTAATCAGCTCATGTTCACACAACTGTGGTGTCCTGCATTTGGTATTTTTTAATTTGAGGGAATGCTTGGACTCAGTTATGGTCATCTGAGGCCCTAACCTCGTACATTGATTGTAGCTGGACTTAACTGAACACTAACTATCAGCATAATGAGAGGCAGGTGATTTTCAGTCAATGGAATCAGGACATAATATTATTTCATATATTAAATGATACTCCATTATTTTCCTTTATCTCCCCTGCCTTAGATATTCACAACCTGCATAGACACGCATCCCCCTCGATCCACAAACCAATTTATCAAAATCTTGAAACTAGATACAAGAAGAATTGTACAAAATATATATGTAAGTATTTTCACAGCTATTCAGTAACATAGACTGCTAATGTTGCTTAAATACTAAAGCAAGTCACTGAAAATGCCTAGATGAGTATATTAACTTCATAAACATATAGGCTTAGTCCAAGTCTTTCTATTAATTTTTAATAAAAATTATATATGCAAGCATCCACATCCCAGTAAGAATGCCATCTTTATCACTAAGATGAAAAGGAACAGGTATCAAGCCCACTAGCATAGTAGCTCATAACGCTTTGCTTAACCACACCTCCATGGGAAAGAGCAGTGATAGAAATTAAGCCTATGAATGAAAGTTTGACTCAGTTATATCAAACAGGGTTGGTAAATTTCATGCAAGCCATCATGGTCATACAATTAACCCAAATTAATAGAGACATGGAGTAAAGCATGTTAAAGAGATTTTACAAAAATAAAGTTAAATTTTACTTAAGCCACAAAAAGCCATAATTATAATAAAACTAAATGATGAAAGTAACTTTAATATTATTGCCACATGACAGCTGAGACCCAAACTGGGATTAGATACCTGACTATGCTCAGTCCTAAACACAAATAATTACATGAAAAATATTATTCACCAGAGTACTATCAGCAACAGCTTAAAACTCAAAGGACTTGGCAGTACTTCACATCCTTCTAGAGGAACATGTTCTGTAATAGATAAACCGCAATAAACCTTACCAGTCCTTGATAATTCAGTCTATATACCACCATCTTCAGCAAGCCCTCAAAAGGAATACAAGCATGATCACAGTACATAAAAACATTAGGTCAAGGCGTAACCTATGGGATGGAAAGAAACGGGCTACATTTTCTACTTTAAGAAAACTTCATACAAAAATTCTTATGAAAATTAAGGACTAAAGGAGGATTTAATGTTAAGTTAAAAGTAGAGTGCTTAATTGAATAAGACCATGAAGTATGCACATACCACCCATCACCCTCCTCAAATAAATAAAATGCTTAAAATTATTTACAAATATTAACTATGTGAGAGGAGACAAGTCAGAACAAGGTAAGCATACTGGAAAGTGTTCTTGGACAAATCAAAGCATAGCTTAAACAAAACATCTAGTTTACACCTAGAAGATTTCATAATTTGTGAATGCCTTGAACCAAAACTAGCCCACTATTTTCCCTGCTATACTAACACAGTCAAATCAAGTAAAGCATTCACTAAACTACTTAAAGTATAGGAGATAGAAATTTAAAGAATCCATGGTGCTATGGATAAAGTACCAAAAGGAAATAATGAAAGAAAACATTAAAAATACTAAAAAGCAAAGATTACCCTTGTGCCTTTTGCATAATGAGTTAACTAGCAAAAATTTAACAATGAGAACTTAAGTTAAATAACCTGAAACCAGACGAGACACTTAAAAACATTTATATGAAACTAACTCACGTATGTGGCAAAATGATGAGATTTGTAAGTAGAGGTGATGTGCCTAACGAGTCTGCTGATAGCTGGTTGCCCAGACAATGAATTTTAGTTCAACTTTAAAAAATGCAAAAATCTCCATAAATCACACTGTATTTTCAAAATTAGTCAAAAAAGGTACAGCCTTTTAGAAATGAGTACAACCTTTACAAGCAATACCATAGCTGGCCTAAAAGCAGCCATCAATAACAAAAGTTAAGTTTCAATAACAAAAATACCTTAATTCCAATAACGAGTAATCAACTCCTAGACTCACTACTAGACTAATCTATTAAATTATAGAAGCAATGATGTTAATATGAGTAACAAAAAACATTACTCCTTGTATAAGTTTATGTCAGCAACTAATACTATTCTGACAGTTAACAGTAAATAAAAATAACCTAACATTTTAATTTTTATTTACTGAGAATTGCCTTCTCAGTAACAATCATTAAATGGCCATGATATCCTGACCATGCAAAGGTAACACAATCATTTGTTCTCTAAATAAAGACTTATATGAATGGCCACACAAGAATTTTACTCTCTCTTACTTTCAGTCAGTGAAACTGACCTTCACATGAAGTGATGGGAATAAATTGATAAGATGAGAAGACCCCATGGAGCTTTAATTAATTAACCCTCCCCCCAAAAAACCCAAAATTAAGCCACCAAGGAATAACAAAACTTTTACTGGGTTAAAAATTGTGGTTGGATGACCTCAGAGAAAAAAAATCCTCTGAGTGATTTTTAAGGCTGAGAGCTACCAGTCATATCACATTGTCACTTATTGATCCAAGAAATTAATCAATAGAACAAGTCACCCTAGGGATAACAGTACAGTCTTATTTTAGAGTTTATATTGACAATAAGGTGTATGACTTTGATGTTGGATCAGGACACCCCAGGAGTGTAACCACTTTTAAAGTTTCATTTGTTCAATGATTAAAGTCCTATGTGATTTGACTTTAATTTGATTACTCTGACCAGAGTAATCCAGGGCAGTTTCTATTTGCCATTTCTCCCAGTACAAAAGGACAAGAGAAATAAGGCCAACTTTAAATAAGCACCTTAAAACAATTAATGATTTTATCTTAATTAATAAGTAAAAAAAATCCTACTCAAGAACAGGGTTTATTTAGGGTGGCAGAGCCTGATAATTGTGTAAAACTTAAACCTTTATAATCAGAGATTGAAATCCTCCTTAACAAAATGCTCATAATTAACATTCTAATACTCATTTTCCCCATTCCTTTAGCTGTAGCATTTTTAATACTAGTCAAATGAAAAGTTCTAGGCTACATGCAATTCCAAAAAGCCCAGATGTCACAGGACCATAAGGTCTACTTCAACCCATTGCTGATGCAAACTATTTATTAAGGAAAACTTATGACCAGCCAGAACCTCAATCTCAATATTCATTCTCACACCCATCCTAGCCTTAAGTCTAGCTTTAACCATATGAATTTCCCTACCTATGCACTGTTAAAGTGAGAAGTCACTCAGTCGTGTCTGACTCTTTGTGGCCCCATGGGCTATATACAGTCCATAGAGGTTTCTGGGCCAGAATACTGGAGTGAGTAGTCTTTCCCTTCACCAGGGGATCCTCCCAACCCAGGTATCAGAACCTAGGTCTCCCACATTGCAGACAGATTGTTTACCAGCTGAACTACACTACACTCTTATTAATATAAACCTGGATGGAGGAGCTTGGTAGGCTGTGGTCCATGGGGTCGCTAAGAGTCGGACATGACTTCACTTTCACTTTTCACTTTCATGCATTGGAAATGGAAATGGCAACCCACTCCAGTGTTCTTGCCTGGAAAGTCCCAGGGATGGGGAGCCTGGTGGGCTGCTGTCTATGGGGTCGCACAGAGTTGGACATGACTGAAGTGACTTAGCAGCGGCAGCAGCAGGAGTTCTATTTATACTGGCCATACCAAGTGTAGCCATATACCCCACTCTATGATCAGGATGAGCCTCTAACTCAAAGCACACACTAACTGGGGTCCTATGAGCAGTAGCACAGACAATTTCATATGCAGTAACACTGGCAACTATTCTCCTATCAGTCTCTTAATAAGCCAGTCCTTCACTCTCTCTACCCTTATCACCATACAAGAACAACTATGATTAATTTTCCCATCATGACCATTAGCCATAAGATGATTTATCTCTACCCTGGCAGAGACCAATTTGACTTAAAAGAAGGAGGATCTGAGCTCGTGTCAGGCTTTAACATAGAATACACAGTAGGGTCATTCACCCTGTTTTTAATAGCAGAATATGCAAACATTATCATGATAAACATCTTCACAACAATTTTATTCTTAGGAGCATTCCACAACCCATACATATCAGAATTATATATAATTTTTTCACTAAGTATCTATTATTAAAAATAACTCACTATTATTAACAATCTCTTTCCTATGAATTCAAGCGCATATCCCCAATTCTGATATGACTAACTAATACAGTTACTTTGAAAAACCACATTCTACAAGTAAAGTCAGCTAATTAAGCTATCGGGGCCCATACTCTGAAAATGTTGGTTTATATTCTTCCCATACTAATAAATCCCATCATCTTTATCATTATCATAGCAACTATAATCTCAGGAGCTGTTACCATTATAATCAGCTCCCATTGGCTACTTATCTGAATTGGATTTGAAATGAACATGCTAGCCATCATCCCTATTATAATAAAACATTTTAACCCATAAGCCACAGAAATATCAACTAAATACTTAACACAATCCACTGAATCAATATTACTTATAATAACTTATTATGAATCTATTATTCTCAGGCCAATAAACTGTCACAAAATTATTTAACCCAATAGCATCTATACTAATAACAATAGCTTTGATCATGAAATTAGGAATATCCCTATTCCACTTCGGAATACGAGAAGTTACATAAGACATTTCACTAGCATCCAGCTTAGTCCTATTAACATGACAAAAACTTGCACCCATATCTGTGCTGCTGTACCAAATCTCACCATCAATTAACTTCAATTTAATACTATTATCATTTTATCCATTATAACTAGAGCTGAGGAGGACTAAACTGGACATAACTATGAAAAAATCATAGCGTATTCATTGATTGCTCACATAAGATCAATGACTGTCATCCTATTATACAACTACACTATGATAATGCTAAACCTAGCCATCTATGTCATCTTATTCATAATGTTCATAAGCAACTCAACCACCAATACTTTATCACTATCATATACATGAAGTAAAATACCAGTCATAACAATCCTCAACCTTATTATCTTGTTATCCATAGGAGGTCTCCCTCTTGTTGATAGCTATTGAAATTCTCTGATGAAGACTTCCCAGGTGGTGCAGTGGTAAAGAATCTGCCTGCTGATACAGGAGACACAGGTTCAATTCCTGGGTTGGGAACATCCCCTAGAGGAAAAAATGGAACCCATTCTGTGTGCTAGGCTTGGGAATCCCATGGACAGAGGAGCCTAGTAGGCTACAGTCCATGGGGTTGCAAAGAATTGACCATGACTGAGCACACATGCACACACACACACAACACATGCACAACACTTTCCTGATGAACATAGATGCAAAAATTTGTAACAAAATATTAGCAAATTGAATATGGTGGTGATGGTTTAGTCACTCAGTCATGTCCAACTTTTGCGACCCCATGGACTGGAGCCCACCAGGCTCCTCTGACCATGGGACTCTCCAGGCAAGAGTACTGGAGTGGGCTGCCATCTCCTTCCTTAGAAAATTGAATATAGTACCACATTAAAAGAATCACTTGCCATAATCAAATGCATTTTCGCTTCTGAAGGGGAAAAGAAATGACCAGTTCCCCAAATATGCTACTGTATTGTAAATGATGAAGAGTCACTGACTACAAGGCCTTCGGGACTTTATGGGCCTGATGACTGCTACTGTATTCTTTCAATAAAAACTTCCTAGTGAAACAGTAAATTGATACTGCAAGCTGAAAAAAAGTTTAATGCAATGATATTTTTGTAACATACTGAGGATTTTATTTTGTTCCATATTGAAATAATATCTGAATGTTTAAAAAATTCTAACAGTACTAAAGGATATAAAGTGACAATTTAGTCCTTCTTTTATCACAAATTTGAGTCCACAAGATTCTCCTCCTACATTTTATTTTTTCTTTTAAAATTTTGTATCCTTCCAGTGATATCCTTGTACATACAATTGACCTTTGAATGACATGAGGGTTAATCTGCAGATAACTTATAGTCAGCCTTCCATATCTACGGTTCCCCCACATCTTTGATTTCAACCAGCCCTGGGTCATGTAGTTCTGTAGTGTTTACTATTGAAAAGTAGGCATGTATAAATGGACCCCTGCAGTTCAAACACACATTGTTCAAGGGACAACTGTACTTCCATAGAACTCTTGACTTCATAAAAAAAATGGTAGGCTACAATAACACATTGTTATGTACTTTTTTCATATATTCAGGACTTTATTTTGTAGTTACCAGCTAATCCTGACCAAGCTTTTATGTCTTAGAACAATGACTTTATGCAATGTTTCGTAAAACATTGCAGAGGCCATAACTTTTGACACAGTTTGCCAAAGTGTGTTTAAGTTATTTAGTTTGTTAAGGATGTCTTTGATAGGAAAGTTAAAATCTATATTGTGAAAGTACTTCTAATGCAGTTTAGGAAAATGAAAGAGAAAACACTTCTCAGATGTATAAAACAGACAAATAAAATGGATCAAGAATTTCCTTCCTCTGATGAAAAGTTGCCTTCATAGAAATGTTCTAATAAAGAAAACTATAGTATTTTTGCACTTGAGATACATAGAAATGGCAAGTTTCAGGTTTAATTTAGTAGATTTTGATATTTTTCCTTCCTTCCCACTCCCTTATTTTTCTCCTTCATTATTTCCTCCTTAATATCAAGTAAAATGGCCCTTTCAGCTATAGTATTTAATGCATCTTTTAAATCCTTCTATTCCACTTTAAGATGAAACCCTTCCAACACGATTGTATTATGGCAGAGGAGAAGGATGGGCACTCATCTTCTCCTGCAAGAATACCAAACTTGCAACTAGCTGCTGAACAACCATTGATAGGAGGATATTGGAACCCACCAATAAAAAAAAATGATCCCCCACTTTGAAGGACAAAGGAGAAGCCACAATGAGATGGTAGGAGGGGTGCAGTCATGTTAAAGTCAAATGCAATACCCACCAGAGACTCTTGAAGGGCACAAACAAAGCCTCATGCACACTAGGACCTAAGGGCAAGGAGCATTCTCCCCCAGCAAGAGACTGAGCCAGAAATGCCTGTATTGTTTAAGAGTCCCCTGTGAAGGCATGGGTCAGCAGTTGCCTGCCATGGGGACAGGGGCACTGGCAGCAACCATCTTGAGAGATACGGTGTGTTGGCATAAGTCCTCTTGGAGGAAGTCACCATTAGCACTACCACTGATCCTGGAGTCATACCACAGAGCCGCTGGGTGGGTGAACAACAAACTGGAGAAGAACTATACCAAAGCACTGTTGTGAAGGTTCTAGGCCACATTTTAGACTTCCCAACCTGGGGATCTGGTAAAGGGACTGGGAATCTCCAGGTTTGAAGGTCAGCATATTTGATTACAGAACTTCCACAGAGCTGGGGGAAACAGAGACTCTTGGAAGGCACAAATAAAACCTTGTGCACTCCAGGACCCAAGAAATAGGAGAAGTGACCCCACAAGAGACTGAGCCAGACCTGCCTCTGAGTGTTTGGGAGTCTCCTGCAGAGTTGTGGGTTGACAGTGGCCTGCTCTAGGATCAGGGGCACTGGTAGCAGCAGTCCTGGGAGGTGTGGCATGTTGGCATAAGTCCTCTTGGAGGAGGTGCCATTAGTACTGCCATTGAGACAGCAGACTCAAGGGATGGGCCACCTCAGGCCAAACTGCAGGGAAGGAGCAGAGCAAAAAATTGGATTAAAGTTTACTAAGCATAGACTCACCCACTAGAGTAAGACCCAGTTTTCCCCACAGCCAATCCCTTCAGGAAGGTTCCACAAGCCTTTTATCCTCATTCATCAGACGGCATACAGAATAAAAATCACAGTCAAAGAAACTAACCAAAATGATCACATGGATCACAGCCTTGTGTAACTCAGTGAACTATTAGCCATGCCATTCAAGGCCATCCAAGATGGAGGCGTCAAGGTAGAGAGTTCTGACAAAACATGGTCCACTGGAGAAGGGAATGGAAAACCACTTTAGTATTCTTGCTTTGAGAACCCCATGAACAGTATGAAAAGGCAAATAGATATGACACTGGAAGATGAGCCTCCCCATCAGGTGGGCAAGTGTTCCATATGCTACAGAGGAAGAGTGGAGAAAAAGCTCCAGAAAGAATGACGAGGCTGAGTCAAAGCAGAAATGACATCTAGTTGTGGTTGAGTCTAGTGGTGCAAGTAAAGTCTGATGCTGTAAAGAACAATATTGCATAGGAACCTGGAATATCTGGTCCCTGTATCAAGGTAAATTGGATGTGGTCAACCAGGAGATGGCAAGAGTGAACATCAACATTTTTAGAATCAAGTGAACTAAAATGGACAGGATTCAGTGAATTTAATTCAGATGACCATTATATCTACTATTGTGGGCAAGAATCCCCTAGAAGAAATAGAGTCGCCCTCATTGGCAAAAAATAATAAAATGAGTGACTAGAGATCTCTTAAGAAAATTAGAGATACCAAGGGAACATATCATTCTAAGATGGGCACATAAAGGTCAGAAATGGTAGGAACATAACAGAAGCAGAAGGGATTAAGAAGAAGTGACAAGAATACACAGAAGAACTGTACAAAAAAGGTCTTAATGACCCGGGTAACCATGATGGTGTGGTTACTCACCTAGAGCCAGACATCCTGGAGTATGAAGTCAAGTGGGCCTTAGAAAACACTACTACAAACAAAGCTAATGGAGTGATAGAATTCCAGATGAGCTATTTCAAATCCTAAAAGATGATGCTGTGAAAGTGCTGAAATACACCAGCAAATTTGGAAAACTCTGCAGTGGCCACAGGACTGGAAAAGTTCAGTTTTCCTTCTAGTCCCAAAGAAAGGCAATACCAAAGAATGGTTAAACTTGGTACAGTTGTGCTCATTTCACATGCTAGCAATGTAATGTGTAAAATCCTTCAAGCTAGGTTTCAATGGTACATGAACTGAGAACTTTCAGATGTATAAGTTGGATTTAGAAGAGGAAGAGGAACCAGAGATCAAATTGCCACCATCTATTGGATCATAGAAAAAGCAAGGGAATTCCATAAAATCTGGAATAAAGAAGCAGTCAATCCTGTTTCATTGATTATGCTAAAGCCTTTGACTATGTTTCCACAAACTGTGGGAAATTCTTAAAGAGATGGAATACCAGTCCATCCTACCTGCCTCCTGAGAAACCTGTATGCAGGTCAAGAAGTAACAGAACCAGATGTGGAAGAATACACTGGTTCCAAATTGGGAAAAGAGTACGACAAGGCTATATATTGTCACCCTGCTTATTTAATTTCTATGCAGAGTACATCATGTGAAATGCTGGGCTGGATGAATCCCAAGCTGGAATCAAGAAGGTTAGGAGAAATATCAACAACCTCAGATATGTAGATGATACCACTCTAATGGCAGAAAGTGAAGAGGAACTAAAGATCCTTTTGATGAGGGTGAAAGAGGAGAGTAAAACGCTGGCTTAAAAGTAAACATTAAAAAAACTGAGATCATGGCATCTGGTCCCATCACTTCATGGCAAATAGATGGAGGAAAAAAGTAGAAGTACTGACAAGTTTTCTTTTCTTGGACTCTAAAATCATTGCAGACGGTGACTACAACTATGAAATTAAAAGATGCTTGCTCTTTGGAGGGAAAGCTGTGACAACCCTGGACAGTGTATTAAAAAGCACAGACATCACTTTGCCGATGTTCATATAGTCAAAGCTACAATTTTTCCAGTAGTCATACATAGATGTGAGAGTTGGGCCATAAAGAAGGCTGAGAACTGAAGAACTGATACTTTCAAATTGTGGTGCTAGAGAAGACTTTGAGAGTCCCTTGGACTGCAAGGAGATCAAACCAGTCAACTGTAAAGGAAATCAATCCTGAATACTCATTGGAAGGACTAATGCTGAAGCTGAAGCTCAAATATTTGGCTACCTGGTGCAAAGGGCTGGCTCTTTTGAAAAGACCCTGATGATGGAAGATTGAAGGCAGAAGGAGAAAGATGAGAGGATGAGATAGGATGACAGAGGATGAGATGGTTGGATGGCATGACCATCCAACCATCAATGGACATGAATTTGAGCAAACTTGGGGGTGATGGTAAGTTACAGAAAAGCCTGGTGTGCTGCAGTCCTTGGAGTTGCAAAGAGTTGGATACAACTGAGCAACTGAACAGCAACAAAACAAACATTGCATTTCTAGAAGTACATCATATATATTTATTATATACAGCTTTTCCTGACATATTTTTATGTAGTTCAGAGAGGGACAACTAAGATTTCACTAGAGAACATGGCTCATATACATCCATATTACATGTTTGAGTTCCAATTTAGTAACCCCAGCAGCTACAGATAACCACAAGTAAAACAAGATTAAAAAAATATATATACAGTAGCAGCCAAATTTCCTAATTGTATCTGTTTTCTGTAGCTTTCTGTTTTCTTTCTGTGAAAGAAATTACCACAAACTCAGCTGCATAAGAACAATAACACAAATCTATTATTTCACAATTCGCTTGCACATTTTGGCCAGATGCTCACAAGGGCTGAAATCAAGGTGTCAGTCAGCTGCATTTTCATGTAGAAGCTGACTCAGGAGACATCTGCTTCCAACACCATTCAGATTGCTGGCAGAACTTAGTTCTTTGAAGTTGTAGGACACAAGACTCAGTTTTCTTGCTGGCTATTGACAGGGGACCTCTCATAGCTCCTAGATGCTGTTTTCATGTCCCTGCCACATGGCTCCCTCCACACATTGAGATGCCACACGACTCTCTCACCCCTCTAACCCCCATCTTCAGGAAGAACCCAGCCTTTTTAAGAGCTCATCTGATTAGGTCAAACCTACCAAAGATAATCTCCCTGTTAAAGAACTCATAGTGATTTGGGATTTGATTATGTCTGCAAAATCTCCTCATCTTTTTAAATATATAGTAGCCAGATTATAGCTGTTTCAGATATAGTCACTGTCTCACTGACTCTCAAGAAAAGGGGATGAGTCTGTGTTAGCTGCTCAGTCAAGTCTGACTCTTTGTAACCCCATAGACTGGGGCCCACCAGATTCCTCTGTCCATGGAATTCTGCAGGCAAGAATACTGGAGTGGGTTGCTGTTTCCTACTCCCAGATCAGGTATCAAACCCACATCTCTTCTCCATCTTCTGCATTGGCAGGCTGATTCCTTACCACTGAGTCACCAGGAAAGCAGATGATACAGAGCATATACAACTGGGGGAAGATATCTTGGGATCGCAACATTCTTCCTTCAGGGTCAATTTAACCCTTTGTTGCTCCAAGACCCCTTTGTCACTTGAGCACTTTAGTTTTAAGGAATAAAATGTCTAGCATATGACCACAATACTTCTGAATGTAACATTTGGCAAAACTCAAAGGAAAAAGTTTAAGCTACATGCTGAAGGGATTAGACAACAGAGAGAAGGCATTAGAAGATGAAATGTCTGCAAATCTTGTTCTTTTTCAAGAAATCCTTGGTCTTTCAGATTATCTGGCTCCAAACCCTTGATCAGCCCCTAACCCCTCGCTCTGCAATCCATACCTTTCTTGTTTGGCTCACTTTGCCTGTCTTGTTTCTTTTTTCCCAAACTGTGTAATGCTGTCAATGAAATGGGTTTTTGTTTGTTTGATTGTTTAGTCACTAGATAATGTCTGACTCTTTTGCAACCCCATGAGCTATAGCCCACCAGGCTCCTCTGTCCATTAGATTTTCCAGACAAGAATACTGGAGTGGGTTGCCATTTGCTTCTCCAGGGGATCTTCCCAACCAAGGAATTGAACCTGCATCTCCTGTATTGGCAGGCATATTCTTTACCTCTGAGCCAGGTAATTTTCATGCAATTGTCAATTTAGACTGAAATACAATTATTTCAAACTAATTTTTCAAACAATCTTGATATGATGTTGATATGCTTCATATTGTTATTTTTTAAATTTTTATTTATTTTGTCTATGCTGGCTCTTCATTGCTGTGCATGGGCTTTCTTTAATTGTGACAACTGGGGGCCAGTCTAGTTGCAACGCGCAGATTTCTCATGTAGCTGAGCATGGGCTCTAGGTGCTCGGGCTTCAATAATTGCAGCACGTGGGCCCAGGAGTTGTGGTTCCTGGACTCCAGCGTACAGGCTCTATAGTTATGGCACACAGGCTTTGTTGCTGCGAGACCTGTGGGATCTTACCTGATCAAGGATGGAATCCATGTCTCCAGCATTGGCTGGTGTATTTTTTATCTGTGAGCCACCAGGGAAGCCCCCATATTGTGTTATTTTTAATTGTTTAGTATTTTTTAAAACCCTGAAGTCTTCAAGATCCTTCATATAATCTACTTTATAGATTTTATAATTGCTGCAAGTTTTTGTTGTCAATTGAAGTTTAGCCTCTTCCTGTAATTTCTGATCTATGGTTTATCTGTTAATTTTTTTTTTCCTGTATAAGTTCTTTAGGGTCTTCTAGGTCCTCTACTACTAAAACAAAATAGTATCATTTCTTCCCTTGAAGTTCTTAATCGATCTCATGTGTTTTCACCTTTTCAGAAATATTTGCTTCCAGATTTAGTTCAGTCTTCTTCCTTTCCTTTCCTTCATTCTCATCATTCTGTCTATCTCTAATGAGATTATGCTTCCTCCCCATCACCCAATCCCTACTGAAAGCCCTTCCTCCTACTTTCGCATCAGATGCTTTGTGGAAGATGCATGTGCTTTCCTGCTGTCATCTCCATCCAAGCACAACATGTGTGAAGGTGACAGCAAGTGAGTGACCAGTATTAAGTCACTGAACTTGCTTTTGTTGACCTGACCTAAACTGTACAGATCTGATCTAAGTTTTAAAATTTGTAGAAAAGATTTAAAGACAAAAATGGCTAGCATCACTCTATTCCATTGGCTGCAAAAAACAGTACTGATTCCAGAATAGTCATTTTCCTCTTTGGAAACTTGTATCTGTCAGAATTCTTCTAGATGTAAATGACATAAAACCTATTCCAACCTGGAGCAGGCAAATAGGAATATTTTCATCTCACTTAGCCTGAATAGCCCGCAGGACACCACTGGGAGCTGGATTCATCCCTCTGTTGGCTCACTTAATCACCATACTGCTTCCATTCTCGGACAGGCAAGTCTCTCATCAAAGAGGACTGTAAGAGAGTCCATCCCCAGTGAAAAAACAAAATCCCAGAATTTCTCCTGGGACAATACATTTTTGAAGAGTGACTAACGGCTTTTCTATATAAAAATAAAATAAAAGATATTTAAATGTTCCCATAAATACTTTGGAGTTTAAGGTAACTTCTAAATTACTTTACATGGTACACATTCAATAGAAATGCTAACTGGGTGATAAAGGAGCACATGAATATATAAGTCCCAGTATTAATTGCTCCAAAAAATTGTTTTTTTTTTTTCTGGTGTAAAAGAAAGAAAGGTGAATGCGGAGAAGGAAGAAGAGAAGAAAGGGTATTATTTTGGTAACCTCATTTTGGATTTTATCTCCAGCAATGAATAGATATGTAACCTGAGCAAATTACTTGACTTTTAAGCCTCAGTTTCTCTCCACCTTGGAGACTGTATGTATAAACTGCTTTTCTCCCAGTATCATGCTGATGAAATGTAAAAATGCTGTGAGTTAAGCTCTTTACATAGTACTTGCACATAGCTCGTATCAGTTAGCATTATTAGCAATGAACTTGAAACATAGTAATAGACTCTCAGATGCTGGTTATCCATTTTCACTCTGTTGATTCTCTCCTTTAGCTGCTGTATTTAGCTTTACTCTGTTAATTTATTTTATTCAAGGACTGATCCAACTTTTGTGGGGCTTAAAGCTTATACAATTTTGAAGGCCTTTTAAGAAGAAAACATATGACATTGTGAATAAAACTTAGAGACATATTAATTTGAAAATTATATCTAAATTTTAAAAATTATAATAAACTACAAATACATAAGTGATGGACAAATCTTAGATATATCACAAATCCAGAAAATTAATTATAATTTTAATAAACTCCTGACATACTTCTAAACTATTTTTGTCTTTTTTGGTTGTATAGCCTTTGGTTGCTATATCCTATCACAGTAGTTTCATAGTATTTTCAAAGGAGAGAATAAAAAACAAATCCAGTCTTTCCTTAGGATGGTAAGTCAAGTTTATTTTTAAAGTATTGGTGGTTTAGTGAAGTTTCCTTCAGCTTTAGAGCTCATGACTGATAATGCTACCCATGGAACTCCAGCTCCAATTTCACTGAGATGGCATTATTTAATGGGGCAGATCCTCAGATGACTGGAGCATTTGATCTCAATCTGGATGTCATTGGCAGCTTCAGTTTCTAGGTTCTCCAAGTCCTAGATACTGCTGTTTCCTATTGACTTCTGCCACTAATCCTGTTGTGGGCAGGGGAGGAGGTGATGTACCTTCATGATCTCATAAAGTCTATCAACAAGCCTCCAGTGAGGATCAGGACAGAATTTCATTCATGTTCTTTTTCTTGGCATCAGAGAGCTTAAATAACTTTTTGAGGTCCTTCTGGGACAGGGTTATCACTGGGGCCTGAAAGATGTGGAGGTAGAGCTGGTAACCTGTAAACCTCATCTATGGATCGAAGACTAGCAAGAGGGCAGAGAGGATGACTCCCCAGTCTGGGGTAGTCATTCTTCCCTGTGTAGGATTTAACTAGCAAATATTGGATATTTAAAAAAAAAAACCCAAATGAACTTTTTGGCTAACCCAATAAAAATATAGAATGCACTCAATATTTGGTACAAATCAAAAAATCATTCACTATTTATCTGAAATTCGAACTTAACTGGACATCCTATATTTATTTGGCAACACTAACACTGTGACCCTACAGGGCAGCCTTGGGAAGAGTCCATGAAGATAAGATTCACCAGCCCCATTTTAAATCGGCTGTCTGATTCTAATGTAAAGCTTAACATTTGTCCCTGTTAAATGAAATGTTGAATCCAAAGTACCCAATGTGAATAGAAGCTCAAAAGGATTTTTAGTTTTTTAGTTTCCCCATTCAAATTCATTTTCTTCAATTTGGCTCATTATTCCAAGCTGTTGACTGTTTAAAGTCTTATTTCTATAATACATTATAGTAACTATACTTCTATTGTTGTCTAATCCTTCAATTATGGTTAGTCAGACTATTTAACATTACAACACAGGCAAATTATGTTCATCGTTGAAGATTGCAAGAACTGTCATTCTGGGTCCTACTGCTTTTGTAAAGTAGCAGGCCTAGTAAGGGCTAGATTTCAGAACTACAGAAATTAAATTTATTCTTTGATTATGGGAATCATTTCACAATGTATACATATATTAAGCTATCACATTGTACCCTTTAAATATATTACAATTTTTTCAATTATACCCCAATAAAGCTAAAAAATAAACACGATAAAGTTCAACACTTAAAAGCAAAAATCTATGTATCTCATTTATGTAAGATATAGTTAAGAATTATGTTTAGTACTAGTTGTGGTTACCAGCTTTTTTTCTCTCTCTTATGGCCTGCTTCAGGACATAAGAGAAACAAGTGTGGAATGTACTAAACTACCTGAGGAGAAAAAATATTTCTTATATAAGAAGAAGGTACATAGCTGTCTGTATAAAATGTCATTGCTTACAGAAAGGAGAATTAAAATAAAATAACTATACCCTTTTTTCATTATTTTTCCTCTTTTTTCTCTTTTCTCTGTTTTATAATTTTAATTTTTTAAAACCTATTATATTTTCTACATGTATTCCCTTTTTTTGTTTTGCCTTTCCTACTGTTCTTTTCCCTTTGCAGTTAATCTTTAATGCATATAAATCTTCATCTACCTCTATTTAATTTTGCATATCTATTTTTTCTTCTTTCCTTTACTCTCAAAATATTTGTTAGTTTTGTTTTCATTGCTTTATTCCCAACTTGGCACCTTACTTTAGTTTTGTTTTCCAGTTTGTGCTTAAGTTAGTTTTGTTCTTAGCTGGTAAATATAATTTTTTATTTCATTTGCCAGACAAATCTATTGTACTTTTTGTTGGACTGTTTTTACTTTGCTCATGGGTATATATGTATATGTATATATTTCATTATTTTAATTATTATTTGCCTAATTTTGTAACACCATTTGTCTGGGGTTCATCTTTGGTTTCTCGTTTTTGGATATTTGTTTTACTCTCAATGCTATAACAAACCACTTGTGGAATCATTGTTCCTGACCAGAGATCAAGCCCTAAGCCTTTGGAGTGGGAGCACTGACTCCAAGACCCAGAGAACTACCCTAGGGAATATCAAATAGTGAGACCTCATACAAAGGAAACCACTTGAATACAAGACCTAACATCACCCAACCATCAGTAGCACCCTGTGTAGGATGCCTCATCTAAACAAGAAACAAAACAAAACACAAACCCAATCATCAGCAAACAGGATTACCACCTCACTCTCCCTTGCCCATCAGAGGAAAAACAAACAAACAAATAAACGAAAACTCAGCACAAATCTCATCCTATGTGAAGCTCACACAAACCACTGGACCAACCTTAGGAGGGAAGAAACCAAAAGGAAGAAAGAATTCAACCTTTATCAAGCAAAGAATTCAACTTTTCTTGAGGCCTGAGAAAAGGAAACCTCAAACACAATAACTTAAAAAAAAAATGAAAAGGTAGAGAAATATTGCACAAATGAAGGAACAAACTAGAAACACAGAAGTACAAATAAATGAAGAGGAAATAGGAAAATTACCTGAAAAAGAATTCAGAATAATGATAGTAAAGATGATCAAAAACCTTGAAAACAAAATGAAGAAAATGCAAGAATCAATTGATAAAGACCTAGAAGAATTAAAGAATAAACATACAGAGAAAAACAACACAATTACTGAAATCAAAAATACTCTAGAAGGAATCAATAGCAGAATATATGAAGCAGAATAATAAATCAATGAGCTGGAAGATAAAATGGTGGAAATAACTTCTGAAGAACAGAATAAAATAAAAAGAATGAAAGAGCTGAGGACAGTCTCAGAGACCTCTGGGACCTCTGGGACCATATCAAATGCACCAAAATTCGAATTATAGGTGTTCCAGAAGAAGAGAAAAAGAAAGGGTATGAGAAAATTGTTGAAGAGATTATAGTTGAAAATTTACCCACCATGGAAAAGGAAATAGTCAATCAAGTCCAAAAGGCACAAAGAGTCCCATACAGGATAAACCCAAGGAGAAATATGCCACGACACATACTAATCAAACTAACAACACAAAGAAAGAATATTAAAAGCAGCAAGGGAAAAGTAACAGGTAACATATAAGGGAAACCCCATACTTTTAACAGCTGATCTTTTGGCAGAAACTCCGCAGGACAGAAGGGAATGGCAGGATATATTTAAAATACTGAAAGGGAAAAATCTACAACCAAGATTACTGTACCTAGCAAGGATCTTTTTAAAAGTTGATGGAGAAATGAAAAGCTTTTCAGACAAGCTAAAGAGAATTCAGTACCACCAAATCAGGTTTACAACAAATGTTAAAGGGACTTATATAGTCAAGAAATACAAGAGAAGAAAAAAGATCTACAAAATCAACCCCAGACAATTAAGAAAATGGCAATAGGAACATATATATCAATAATTACTTTAAATGTACGTGGATTAAATGCTCCAAAAAAAGACATAGACTGGCTGAATGGATACAAAAACAAGAACCATATACATGCTGTCTACAAGAAACCCACTTCAGACCTAAAGACACATATAGACTGAAAGTAAGAGGATGGAAAATATATTCCATGCAAATGGGAAGGAAAAGAAAGCTGGTGTAGCAATCCTCATATCAGGGAAAATAGGCTTAAAATGAAGATTACAAGAGATAAGGAAGGACATTACAGAATGATCAAGGGATCAATCCAAGAGGAAGACATAACAATTGTAAATACCTATGTACCCAACATAGGAGCACCTCAATACATAAGAAAAACACTAACAAACATAAAAGGAGAAATTGACAGTAACACAATAGTAGTAGGAGACTTTAACATCCTACTCACACCAATGGACAGATCATCAAAACAGAAAATTAATAAGGAAGCACAAGTCTTAAATGATACATTAGATGAGCTGGATCTCTTGATATCTTCAGGACATTCCATCCAAATGCAGAAGAAAACACCTTCTTCTCAAGTGCACATGGAACATTCTATAGGATAGACCACATCTTGGATCACAAATCAAACCTCAGTAATTTAAGAAAACTGAAATCATACCAAGCATCTTCTCCGACCACAGCTATGAGACTAGATATCAATTACAAGGAAAAAAAAAAACTGTGATAAACACAAACACATGGAAATTAAACAACACATTTCTAACCAACAAGTTACTGAATAAATCAAAAGGGAAATCAAAACATTTCTAGAACCAAATGACAAAGAAAACACAACAACTCAAAACCTATGGGCTGAAGCAAAAGCAGTTCTAAGAGGGAAGTTTATAGCAATACAATCCTACCTCAAGAAACAAGAAAAACATCAAATAGACAATCTAACTTTACACTTAAAGTAACTGGAAAAAAAAAACAAAAATGAAAAAACCCCAAAATTAGTGGAAGGAAAGAAATCATAGATCCAAACAGAAATAAATTAAAGAAACAATAGTAAAGATTAATAAAACCAAAAGCTGGTTCTTTGAGAAGACAAACAAAATTGACAAACCCTTTTCCAGTAGTCATGTATGGATGTGAGAGTTGGATGGTGAAGAAAACTGAGCACCAAAGAATTGATGCTTTTGAGCTGTGGTGTTGGAGAAGACTCTTGAGAGTCCCTTGGACTACAAGGAGATCCAATCAGTCCATCCTAAAGGAGATCAGACCTGGGTGTTCACTGGAAGGACTGATATTGAAGCTGAAACTCCAATACTTTTCCCACCTGATGCAAAGAGCTGACTCATTGGTAAAGACCCTAATGCTAGGAAGGACTGGGGGCAGGAGGAGAAGGGGATGACAGAGGATGAGATGGCTGGATGGCATCACCGACTCGATGGACATGGGTTTGGGTGGACTCCAAGAGATCGTGATGGACAGGGAAGCTTGGCGTGCTGCAATTCTTGGGGTTGCAAAGAGTTGGACATGACTGAGCAACTGAACTGAACTAGCCAGACTCATCAAGAAAAAAGAGAAGAATCAAATCAACAAAATTAGAAATGAAAAAGGAGAGATTACAACAGACAATGCAGAAATATAAAAGATTGTAAGAGATTATTAATAAACAACTATTTGGCAATAAAATAGATAACCTTAGAAAAGTTCAATGTTCTAAGACTGAACCAGGAGGAAATAGAACTTATGAACAACTCAATTGTTGGGTTGAAGCACTGAAATTGAAGCTGTGATAAAAAATCTCCCAAAAAACAAAAGCCCAGGACCAATGGCTTCACAGGAGAATTCTATCAGACATTTAGAGAAGAGTCTAATGTTTTAGAGTTCTAAAACTCTTTCAAAAAGTCTCAGAGGAAGGAACACTTCCAAACTCATTCTACGAGGCCACCACCACTCTGATACCAAAACCAGACAAAGACAACACAAAAAGAGAAAACTACAGGCCAATATCACTGGTGAACATAGATGTGAAAATCCTCAACAAAATTTTCGCAAACAGAATTCAGTAACACATCAAAAAGCTCAAACACCATGATCAAGTTGGGTTTATTCCAGAGATGCAAAGATTCTTCACTTTACAGAAATCAATCAATGTGATACACCATATTAACAAATTGAAGGATGAAAACCATATAATAATCTCAACAGATCCAGAAAAAGCCTTTGGCACAATTCAGCACCCACCTATTTATATTAAAACTCTTCAAAAAATGGGCACAGAAGGAAGCTACCTCACATGGTAAAGGCCATATATGATAAGCCTATAGTAAACATTATTCTCAACGGTGAAAAATCGAAAGCTTCCCCCTAAGATCAGGAAGAAGACAAGGGTGTCCATTTTCACCACTATTATTCAACATAGTTTTGGAGGTCCTAGATGCAGGAATCAGAGAAGAAAAAGAAATAAAAGGAATCTAGATTGGAAAAGAAGTAAAGCTCTGACTGCAGATGACATGATACTATACATAGAAAACTCTAAAGATAGTATCAGAAAATCACTAGTGTTCAGTGAATTTAGCAAAGTTGCAGGATACAAACTCAATACACAGGAATCACTTGCATTTCCATATAACAACAATGAAAAATCAGAAAGAGAAATTAATGAATCAGTCATATTTACCATTGTAACAAAAAGAATTAAATATCTAGGAATAAGCTTACCTAAGGAGACAAAAGAACTGTACTCAGAAAAGAAACTCATGAAAGAAATCAAAGATGACATAAACAGATGGAGAGATATTTCATGTTCCTGGGTAGCAAGAATCAATATTGTGAAAATGACTATCCAACCAAATGCAATCTACAGATTTAATGCGATCTCTGTCGAACTACTAATGGCATTTTTCACAGAACTAGAACAAAAAAATTTCAAAATTCATATGGAAACACAAAAGACCCCAAATAGCCAAAGCAGTCTTGAGAAAGAAGAATGGAGCTGGAGGAATCAACCTTCCTGAGTTCAGATTATACTACGAAGCTACAGTCATCAAGACAGTATGGTACTGGCACAAAAACAGAAATACAGACCAATGGAACAAAATAGAAAGCCCATAAATAAACCCATGCACCTATGGGTACCTTATTTTTTAACAAAGAAGGCAAGAATATACAATGGGGCAAAGACAGCCTCTCCAATAAATAGTGCTGGAAAAACTGGACAACTACATGTAAAAGAATGAAATTAGAACACTTCCTAACACCACACACAAAGATAAACTGAAGATGGATTAAAGACCTAAATGTAAGGCCAGAAACTGTAAAACTCTTTAGAGAAAAACATAGGCAGAACACTCGATGACATAAATCAAAGCAAGACCCTCTATGACCCATCTCCTAGAGTAATGGAAATAAAAACAAAAGTAAACAAGTGGGACCTGATTAAACTTAAGAGCTTTTGCACAGCAAAGGAAACTATAAGCAAGGTTAAAAGGCAATCCTCAGAATGGGAGAAAATAATAGCAAATGAAACAATTGACAAAGGATTAATTTCCAAAATATACAAGCAGCTCATACAACTCAATGCCAGAAAAACAAACAACCCAATCAAAAAGTGGGGGAAAAGACCTAAATAGACATATCTTCTCCAAAGAAGATATACAGATGGCTAGCAAACACATAAAAAGATGCTCAATATCACTCACTGTTAGAGAAGTGCTAATCAAAATTACAACAAGATATCACCTTACACTGGTCAGAGTGGCTCTCATCAAAATGTCTACAAACAATAAATACTGGAGAGGATGTGGAGAAAAGGGAATGCTCTTGCACTGTTGGTGGGAATGTAAATTGATACAGCCACTATGGAAGACGGTATGAAGATTCCTTAAAAAACTATAAATAAAACCACCATATGACCCAGCAATCCCACCTCTTAGGCATGTATCCTGAGGAAACCAAAAATGAAAGAGAAATATGTATTCCTTTGTTCACTGCAGCACTATTTACAATAGCTAGAACAAGGAAGCAACCTAGATGTCCATTGACAGATGAATGGATAAAGAAATTGTGGTACATATACATAATGGAATATTACTCAAACATATTTGAGTCTGTTCTAATTAGGTGAATGAACCTAGAATCTATTATACAGAGTGAAGTGAGTCAGAAAGAGAAAGATAAATACCGTATTCTAATGCACATATACAGAATCTAGAAAAATGGTACTGAAGAATTTATTTACAGGGCAACAGTGGAGAAGCAGACATAGAGAACAGACTTATGGACATGGGGAGAGGAGAATGTGAGATGTATGGAAAGAGTAACATGGAAACTTACATTACCATATATAAAATATATAGCCAATAGGAATTTTCTGTATACAGGCTCAGGAAACTCAAACAGGGGCTCTGTATCAACCTAGAGGGGTGTTATGGGGAGGGAGATGGGAGGGAGGTTCAAAAAGGAGGGGCTATATGTATACCTATGGCAGATTCATATTGAGGCTTTATAGAAAACAGCAAAATTCTGTAAAGCAATTATCCTTCAATAAAAAATATATAAATAAATAAAATAGTGAAAAAATGTAAAATTTCAGAGAACAAAAAAATTAGAGAAATTTATATTCTATTCTAGAATTTAATATTTCCAATGGCAACACTTGATTGGGTCTATTTCCATGAATTTAATATGGAAAGCCCCTAAGGGAAGATTTTGGGGTGGGTAACAGATTTTTCTGAGGTAAAAGAGTTTTGGGGGGGTAAAAAGTTGGGTTAGTTTGCAGTGACCTGTTATTGATGAAGCCATTCTAATTCTGGTCTTCATGCTTCTTTTTCTAAATGTTCAGGTATTCTTTTATGGGAGAATGGCATTGAAACATGTTAATTATCATATGTGAAATCAATCGCCAGCCCAGGTTTGATGCTCGGGGCTGGTGCACCGGGATGACCCAGGGGGAGGGAATCGGGAGGGAGGAGGGAGGGAGGTTTTGGAGGGGGAGCATATGACGGATTCATGTCAATGTATAGCAAAACCAACACAATAAAAAGAAAATTAAAAAAATAAAATAAAAAATAAAAACATATCCCTTCTAGGATTTTTGTCAGCCCTGTGATCTTTAATTCAATAAATCTAACTTCCTCTTCTGAAAACTGGAGCAACACTTTCCATTCTTCAGTCTCCTGGCACCTCTCCTGTTTTCCATGGTTTCCCAATGATTACCCACAGTGATTCAGTAATTACAGCCATACGTTCTCTATGTTGCCTGCCTGAGATGTAGTTTAGCCAGGCCAAGGGATTTGAAATAACCAGAGCAAATAGAATCTCTCTCATGATTTCTCCTGCTTCCTATGTTTCAAATCACTCTAATATTTACTCCCCACTTTTCCTGATCCCACGAGTTAGCAGAGACAGATGCTTATGAGATCTTTAATAATTGCCAAAGTTTACATCTAATCCCATGTCTTTGGAAGGACCTGCAGCTAATCTTTAGAGGCAGAGTCAAAGGCTTATTCTGAGACACAACTAATAAAAAATATTTTATACTCTTAGAAGTTTCTCACAATTGTGATGTTTCACTTCTGTGGCCACCAGAAGCACAAAGACCATGGAAGTCTATTATTGCTTGTTTAACTGTTTCTTAAGTATATTTAATAATCATGACATAAAGCTTAAAAAGCCTGGTGCCAGCAGTTCTAATTCAAGACAGCCATGTAGGAGTATCCTAAACTGACCCTCTTTCACTGACACACCACTTCTACAGCCACATGTAGAAAGATTTCCTCTGAAAGAAATCTGAAAACTAGGTGAGCACATTGGGTAAATGAGAAACCCTCACACTGAAATAGGTAGGAGAGGCTGAGATACAATCTCATTGTAATCCCCACCCCTGGCATGGAGACCTACAAGTGGAAGGGAACTCGTAAGTCTTAGTGTTTTTTTGAAAAGAAAGTGAAAGTCACTCAGTTGTGTCTGACTCTTTGCAACTCCATAGACTATACAGTCCATGGAATTCTCCAGGACAGAATACTGGACAGGGTAGCCTTTCCCTTCTCCAGGGATTGAACCCAGTCTCCCGTATTGCAGGTGGATTCTTTACCAGCTGAGCCATAAGGAAAGCCCAAGAATCCTGGAGTGGATAGGATATCCCTTCTCCAGAGGATCTTCCCGACCCAGGAATTGAACTGGGCTCTCCTGCATTGCAGGAGGATTCTTTACCAACTGAGCTATCAGGGAAGCCCCTATTTCTGAGGAGCTACTGATTTGAACTCTGTATCAGGCATCCCAACTTTTAAGACCTGATCGTAAGAGATGAGTCCCCCAAACATCTAGTTTTGAAAACAAATGTGTCCACAAGCCTCACAAGGCTCTAGTGAGAAACAATTCTTTGAGGGCTTGCACAGACTTATTTGGCTACTCCCAAGGTCCAGAGCTGAGGGCAACTGATTGAAAAATGCTCTGTCTTCCTGTGAAAGAGTCCTGTTTGCTTATCTTCATAACTATGACCTGAGAGCAGAACTTCTAACATGTAAAAATACATGTAAGGACCGACTACAACCCTCTCCAAAGACCTTGGGGAGTAGGTAATATCTTCATCTTCTTTCTCTGCCTTACTGCCACTCATCAGTATGTCTTGGAAAGGGATCTGTGCACACATCTGGTGCCCCCCTTTTGCAGCTTCCACCCAGGGAACATCCGTTGTTCACCTGGCTCTGCTGGCCAGCAGGGTCTATGTTTGCAAGTCCTAAAGCACTGTCATAAGTGGAGAAACAGTTTTTAACCAGAGCACAGCACAGAGATAGTAGACTAAAATACACTCCCAATCTTTCTGTGAAAGCTTATCTTTCTAGATGTGGCCTGATGGTTTATAATTAAATACAGATTTAAGGAGTTAGTACCATCCTCTCCAGAGACTGATGGGTGTGAATTTTGTGCTCCCCCTTTGCCCTGACCCAGGGTGCTGGGATCTCTGAGAAAGGAGCTTGTGTACATACCTGGTGCCCTGGTTTTTGTGGCTGCCACCTAGAAGACATATCCTTCGACAGCCTAGATTTGGTGGCTAGTAGGACTTCGTATTCTCAGATTCAACAAGATGGTAACAAATAATAAAACAGTTCTTAACTGTTACCCTAGAGCTCAGTGCAGTGGGAAGAGACAGACATGCCATTTCATGGTTTTCCCCTTAAAGTTATATTTGCACACTTTAAAACCTGCTCTATGAGAGTCTGGTTTCTAGTCAGCTTGAATCTAGGTTCCAAATGAACTCCTCCCACTGGGACACTGACAGGTCTTTGCACACCTTCAGGGATGGGGAGCCACTAGGAATGAAGTTGGCTCCTTGGGTAATCAGAGCTTTGAGAGAGAATCAAGAGCCAGGACAAGGCTTATCACCTGTATGAGGCTACTCCTTCAAGGCTGGAAGAAGTGGTTGTTTTCTCTAATGCATATATGAGAAAAGAGAAGGAAAATGAAGAAAAAGAGGAAAAGTAGATTTTAAGACAAAGACTGCAATAATAAGAATTTAAGACAAAAAGACTGTAATAAGAGGCTGTTTTATCTAATGTATATGTGAGAAAGAAAAGGGAAATGAATAAAAAGAGGAAAAAATAGATTTTAAGACAAAGACTGTAATAAAAGCCTTTACTCAATAACAAACAGGTCAATTGAACAAGAAGCTGTAGGATCTGTAAATATTTATACACCTAAAATTGGAGCACTTAAAGATATAAAACAAATATTAACAGACCTAAAAGGAGAAATGATTCCAACAGCTGACTCATTTTTAAAGGCCCTGATGCGGGGCAGGATTGAGGGCAGAAGGAGAAGAGGGTGTCAGAGGATGATATGGCTGGATGGTATCACAGATGCAAAGGACATGAACTTGGGCAAAGTTTGGGAGATGGTGAAGGACAGGGAGTCCTGCTGTAGTCCATGGGGTCTCAAAGAGTCAGACACGACTGGGTGACTGAACAACAACGACAAAAGGAGAAACAGACTACAATAAAACAATATAAAAAGATTTAATATTCCATCTTTCTTCAATGAATAGATCATGTAGACCAAAAAAAAAATCAATAAGGAAATATTGGCCTTAATAACACTTCAAGGAACTAGAAAAACTAAGTCTAAAAGTTAGTAGAAAATGAAACAAAGGTGGAGTGAAAACATGAAATAGAGACTAAAAAATATCAGTAAAATTCACGATAAAAATTTATGATAAAATTTATGATAAAAAATATCAGTAAAATTAAGAATTGGCTGTTTAAAAAGCTAAACAAAATAGACAAACCTTAGCTAGATTCATTGAGAAACAGAGGAAGGACTCAAAAAACCAAAGTGAAATATGGGACATTACCACTGATACTTCAGAGAATACTATAGAGGATCACAAAAGGTTACTATGAACAATTATATGCCAACAAATTGGACAACTTGGAAGAAAACATTTTAAAAATAGCCAAGAAACATAAAACTTACCGAATTGAATCATGGAATAGAGAAAGTTTAAATAAATCAATTTCTAGTAAGGATACTGAATCAGTAATCAAAAAATCTCCCAACAAATACCCAAGACATGATGGCTTCACTGGTGAATTCTAACAAATATTTAAAGAAAAATTAATACTAATTATTCTCAAGTTCTTCCAAAAAATAGAAAAGAATGAGCCAATCTAAAACTGATTTTATGAGGCCAACATCACCCAGAAACTAAAACAAGATAAGGACGACCCCAAAAGAAAAGAAAGCTTCAGGTCAATATCCCTGATTAACATAGATGTATACATGCTATAAAGAGCAATATTGCATAGGAACCTGGAATGTTAGGTCCATGAATCAAGGAAAATTGGAAGTGGTCAAACAAGAGATGGCAAGAGTGAACATCAAAAATTCTAGGAATCAGCGAACTAAAATGGACTGGAATGGGTGAATTTAACTCAGGTGACCATTATATCTACCACTGTGGGCAGGAATCCCTTAGAAGAAATGGAGTGGCCATCACAGTCAACAAAAGAGTCCAAAATGCAGTACTTGGATGCAATCTCAAAAATGACAGAACGGTCTCTGTTTCCGAGGCAAACCATTCAATACAATGATAATCCAAGTCTATGCCCCGACCAGTAATGCTGAAGAAGCTGAAGCTGAACAGTTATATGAAGACCTATAAGACCTTTTAAACTAATACCCCCAAAAGATGTCCTTTTCATTATAGGGGACTGGAATCCAAAAGTAGGAAGTCAAGAAACACCTGGAGTAACAGGCAAATTTGGCCTTGGAGTACAGAATGAAGCAGGGCAAAGGCTAATAGTTTTTCCAGGTGAGCACACTGGTCATAGCAAACACCCTCTTCCACCAACAAAAGAGAAGACTCTATACATGAACATCACCAGATGGTCAACACTGAAATCAGATTGATTATATTCTTTGCCACCAAAGATGGAGAAGCTCTATACAGTCAGCAAAAACAATACTGGGAGCTGACTATGGCTGAGATCATGAACTCCTTATTGCCAAATTCAGACTGAAATTGAAGAAAGTGGGGAAAACCACTAGACCATTCAGGTATGACCTAAAGCAAATCCCTTACGATTATACAGTGGAAGTGAGAAACAGATTTAAGGGACTAGATCTGATAGACAGAGTGCCTGATGAACTGTGGGTGGAGGTTCATGACAGGAGGTTCATGTACAGGAGACAGGGATCAAGGCCATTCCCAAGAAAAAGAAATGTAAAAAGACAAAATGGCTATCTGAGGAGGCCTTAGAAATAGCTATGAAAATAAGTGAAAAGCCAAGGAGAAAAGGAAAGATATACCCATTTGAATGCAGAGTTCCAAAGAATAGCAAGAAGAGATAAGAAAGCCTTCCTCAGTGATCAGTGCAAAGAAAACAATGGAATGGGAAAGATTAGAGATATATTCAAGAAAATTAGAGATACCAAGGGAACATTTCATGCAAAGATAGGCTCAACAAAGGACAGAAATGGTATGGACCTAATACCAGAAGAAGATATTAAGAAGAAGATATTAAGAAGAGGTGGCAAGAATACACAGAAGAACTGTACAAATAAGACCTTCATGACCCAGATAATCATAATGGAGCCAAACATCCTGAAATGTGAAGTCAAGTGGGCCTTAGGAAGCATCTCTATGAACAAAGCTAGTGGAGGTGATGGAATTCCAGTTGAGCTATTTCGAATCTTAAAAGATGATGCTGTGAAAGTGCTGCACTTAATATGTCAGCAAATTTGGAAAATTTAGCAGTGGCCGTGGGACTGAAAAAGGTCAGTTTTCATGGCAATGCCAAAGAATGCTCAAACTACTGCACAATTGCACTTATCTCACATGCTAGTAAATAAATGCTCAAAATTCTCCAAGCCAGGCTTCAGCAATACGTGAACCATGAACTTTCAGATGTTCAAGCTGGTTTTAGAAAAGGCAGAGGAACCAGGGATCAAATTGCCAACATTTGCTGGATCATCAAAAAAGCAAGAGAGTTCCAGAAAATCATCTATTTCTGCTTTATTGACTATGCCAAAGCCTTTGACTGTGTGGTACACAACAAACTGTGGAAAATTCTGAAAGAGATGGGAACACCAGACCTCCTGACCTGCCTCTTGAGAAACCTGTGTTACAGGTCAGGAAACAACAGTTGGAAATGGACATGGAACAGCAGACTGGTTCCAAATAAGGAAAAGAGCATGTCAAGGCTGTATATTGTCACCCTGCTTATTTAACTTCTATGCAGAGTACATCATGAGAAACTCTGGGCTGAATGAAGCACAAGCTGGAATCAAGATTGCCAGGAGAAATATTAATAATTTCAGATACACAGACGACACTACCCTTATGGCAGAAAATGAAGAACTAAGAGTCTCTTGATGAAAGTGAAAGAGGAGAGTGAAAAAGTTGGTTTAAAGCTCAACATTCATAAAACTAAGATCATGGCATCTGGTCCCATTACTTCATGACAAATAGAAGGGGAAACAGTGGCTGACTTTATTTTTTGGGGCTCCAAAATCACTTCAAATGGTGACTGCAGCCATGAAATTAAAAGACGCTTACTCCTTGGAAGGAATGTTATGACCAACCTAGACAGCATATTGAAAAGCAGAGACATTACTTTGCCAATAAAGGTCCATCTTGTTAAGGCTATGGTTTTTCCAGTAGTCATGTATGCATGTGAGAGTTGGATGGAATTTAGAAAGATGGTAACGAGAACCCTGCCTGCGAGACAGCAAAAGAAACGCAGATGTATAGAACAGTCTAGTGGACTCTGTGGAAGAGGGCAAGGGTGGATGATATGGGAGAATGGCATTGAAACATGTTAATTATCATATGTGAAATCAAGTACCAGCCCAGGTTTGATGCTCGGGGCTGGTGTACCGGGATGACCTAGGGGGAGGGAATCAGGAGGGAGGAAGGAGGGGGGTTCTGGAGGGGGAGCATATGTATACCCATGGCAGATTCATGTCAATGTATGGCAAAACCAACACAATAAAGAAAAAAAAAAAAGAAAGAAAAAAGAAAAAGAAAGCTGAGCACCAAAGAACTGATACTTTTTTTTTTAAATTTTCTTTACTTTATTGTGTTGGTTTTGCCATACATTGACATGAAACTGCCATGGGTTTACATATGCTCCCCCTCCAGAACCCCCCTCCCTCCCCCTCTCGATTCCCTCCCCCTGGGTCATCTCGGTGCACCAGCCCGAGCATCAACGCTGGGCTGGTACTTGAATCTGGAGGGAGGAAGGAGGGGGATTCTGGAGGGGGAGCATATGTATACCCATGGCAGATTCATGTCAATATATGGCAAAACCAACACAATAATGGAAAAAAAAAAAAAGAAAGAAAGCTGAGCACCGAAGACTTGATACTTTTGAACTGTGGTATTGGAGAAGACTCTTGAGAGTCCCTTGGACTGCTAAGAGATCCAACCAGTTCATCCTAAAGGAGATCCGTCCTGAGTGTTCATTGGAAGGATGGATGTTGAAGCTGAGACTCTAATACTTTGGCCACCTGATGTGAAGAGCTGATTTAATTGAAAAGACCCTGATGCTGGGAAAGATTGAGGGCAGGAGGAGAAGGGAACAACAGAGGATGAGATGGCTGGATGGCATCACCATCTTGGTGGACATGAATTTGGGAAACTTCGGGAGTTGGTGATGGACAGGGATGCCTGGTGTGCTGCAGCCCATGGGGTCTCAAAGAATCAGACACGACTGAACGACTGAACTGAATTGAAACATGCTCAACCAAATATTAGCAGACCAAATTCAACAAAACTTTTAAAGGACCATACCCCATGGTCAACTGAGATTTATTCTAGGGATGCAGTAATGACTCACTACCCACAAAAATCAATGTGATATGCCACATTAACAAAACATAAGATAAAAATCACAGTCATTTCAACGGATGCAGGAAAATATTTTTACAAAAATTTGCATCTATTTATAATAAAAGCTTCAACAAACGGGTAAAGAGGCGATTTACCTCAATAGAATAAAGGCCATATATGACGCAGCTAATAATATATTCGATGGTGATAAGCTGAAATTTTTTCCTCTAAGTCAGTAACAAGACAAGGATGCTGCCTCTTATCATTCTTTTTCAACATAGTATTGGAAATTCTAGCCACATAGATCAGACAAGAAAAAGAAAAGTCACTCAAATTGGAAAGGAAGAAGTAAAACCATTACTATTTTTGGATGACAAATTATAGAAAATCCTAAGAACCTTGCCAAAAAACTAATAGAATAAGTGAACTCAGTAACATTGCAGAATACAAAAATCAGTTGAATACACTAAGAATGAACTATTAAAAAGAGAAATTAAGAAAATAATCTCATTTACATTGCCAAAGGATAAAATACCTAGGCACGAAATTAACTAAAAAGTTGAAAGACCTATACACTGAAAACTACAAAATATTAATGAAAGAAATTAGAGAGTACACAAATAAGTGAAAAGATTCCATGTAGCTAAATCATGTCCAACTTTTTTGTAACACCATGGACTGTAGCCCACCAGGCTCCTCTGTCCCTGGGATTTCCCAGGCAAGAATACTGGAGTGGGTTGCTATTTCCTTCTCCAGAGGATCTTCCTGATCCAGGGATCAAACCTGCATCTCCTGTTTAGCAAGTGTATTCTTTACCACTGAGCCACCTAGGTAGGCCATACCACCTGGGCAGGCCAAATATGTATAGTGTGAGTGTGTTTTTGGAATGAGAAATCAAATATATATATACACACACACACACACACACACATAAATGAATAAAGATGTGATATATGTATACACACAATGGAATATTACCCAGCCAGAAATAGAATGAAATCTTGCCATTTGCAATAACATCGATGGAAATTAAGGGCATTATGATAAGTGAAATAAGTCAGAGATAGATGAATACTGTATGTTCTCATGTGTGAAATCTTAAAAACAAACAATAATGAAAAAGTTTATGGATTCAAAGAAGGGACTGGTGGTTGCCGTTAAGCGGTGGGTGAAGGGTGGGTAGAATGGGTGAAGGGAGTCAAAAGGTACACACTTCTAGTTATAAAATATTCTGGAGATGTAATTTACAGCATGGTTACTATAGTTAATGATACTGTATTGCACATTTGAAAGCTGGTATGCTAATAATAAATTTTAAAAATTCTCATCACAAAAAAGAAAGAAATTTGTAACTATATATAGCGATGGACATACATTAACTAGACTGACTGTGGTGGTCATTTCACAATAGTACACAAGTATTGAATATTGTACACTTGAGCCTAATATAATGATGCATGTGAATTACATCTGTCATTAAAAAAAGAGAAAAAAGCCCTGGTGGTCCAGTGGTTAAGACTCCATGCTTCCACTGTAGGGAGTGTGGGTTCAATCCCTGATTGGGGAACTAAGATCCCACATGACATGTAGTGCTGCCAAAATAAAAAAGCCACCTTATGCCATTTTCTTAATGAAAAGAACCTGAACTGTTTTTGTTTGCTTGTTTATTTCGTTTTTATTCTCTCTCACTTAAATATTGATGTTATAATAATTACTAATGATTAGATATTTCATTTCACAAGCAAGTAATAGTAAAAGAAACTTTAAGATTACAGCCTAATTGGAATGAGAAACCTAAATCTTTGGATGATACACTGGAATATAAAGGTGAAGAAAGAGACAATGCACTCAGAGGTCCTGTGGATCTGTCTCTTGCTTCAATAGTGCTTGGATGGAACATACCCAGGGACACCCCTTACTGCAGCCTCCGATTATCCTCCGGCTATTTTTGTAGTTGCAACTTTCAGAATCAGCCACTCAGCTGTCCTCAATCACGTGGACAATTCAACACCATTTTCTGAGCTTGAATCCTTATTACGGATCAACCATGAGCCCCCAGATTCATTAGAATTATTACACCAAGGTAGAGGCTACTGTCATTACCGCCTGGTCAACATGCATCTGCAGGCCTCCTACACCTCCCTCTCTTTGGGCTTCTATTTAAACCTTGACAATGTGGCGATGTAGGGCACTGGCCACTTTGCCCATGAATTGGATGAGGAGAAGCATGAGGGCACCCAGCGTCTCTTGAAAAGGCAAAACCAGCACGGCAGCTGCACCCTGTCCATGACACGCAGAAGCCATCTCAAGATGAGTGGGGTAGAACACAGGATACTATGGAAACCTCTCTTCTCTTGGAGAAGAACCTGAAGCAGGCCCTTTGGGATCTGCATGGCCTGGGTTCTGCCTATACAGCCTTTCCACCTCTGTGACTTCCTGGAGAGCCACTTCCTAAGTGAGGCGGTGAAACTCATCCAGAAGATGGGTGACCACCTGACCAACCTCTGCAGGCTGGGCAAGAGTCTCTTCTAAATCCTTACCCACAACCACAAGTAGGAAGCTCTGGAGCCCAGGGGCCTTTGAGAAGTCCCTCTGGTGTAAAGACTTCTGCCTGAAGCCCCCTCTCTGCAGCCACTTGGCAGCTTTTTAACCATCTTGGGGCACCTTCCTGAGGCTTGGATCAAATGTAAACCATAAAGCTTTTTGCAGCAAGAAAAGAATATCTAGTTCTTATATTAAACAAACACAATCAGCAAGCCTTTGATGCTGTTTTTGCCCCATTAATATTGCTGACATCAGAACATAAAACGAGTTCCCACAAAGAAAATTTGATAAAAAACAACCAGGAAACAAGCACTGCTTTAAGAACACTACTCTTTTGATCCCCCAAGTCTAATGCTTATCAGACACTTAGTAGCCAAATAAAAATGTTTGCTTAGTTGAGTTTACATGCCACATGATACAAAAAAATTCAAGTTAAATCTTGGACTCTGAAAACCATTATAGTTATTTCACAGACAGCAATGATTCAAAGAAAGAGAAAGGATTATGACTGAACACAGATGCAGACTGTAACAGCAACAAATGGAAATAATGTTGCAAAACCCAATACTTTAGCTTTTATTAGCATTTGAAGGGGCACAATAAGAGTAATTTTTTTTTTCTGTCAGTGTTCTTTAAAAAGATGGAATAAAAGCAAACGTTTGAGGCAGATACAAGACAAAAATCAGCTTCTTGGCTATTAGAAAGGGACACAGTTGTGTGTCTGCTAGTAGAGATCCATAGAATTAGGGACTTAATTTTTACCTTTTCCCAGTTGAGTTCATATGAGATTACAGAAGTCACAAGCCATCCTCAAAACTGAAGGCCTTTGCGTGGAGACTTGCTCCTGTAACCTTGAAGGAAACTCAGAACATTAAACCTCCTCATGCCTGCTCTCAAAAGAAGGGGAGTAGCCTGTCTGATACTTTATTTTGAGCTCTTTAACTAGGTAAATTTGCTCCACCTGGAACTTAGCATGCTAAAGATGGAGCATGAGACTACTGCCTAGAAAAATCCCTCTTCCTGAAAAATCAGAGAATCATAAAGTTATTTTTGCTCTAGAGTATTTTAACACTTTTGGGCTTAGAATGTGTTTACATAGTCAACTCCTTTCCAAAGTCTAGATGGTAAGCAGGACACATATTATCCCTATTTTTGTAATTAAGAAACTGAGATGCAGTAATAATGTATAACAATCACTTGAAACTCATTTCATCAAAATGAATCGTAATCTAACACCCATCCTCCCCCAATACCTAACTGGCAGTTTCTCCAGTACTCAGACAATGAGAAGTAATCCTTGATGAGTCTCAGGTTGTAATCCTTTCAACTTAAGTTGATTTCAACAGCCTTTTATCTATGGACTGGTGATGGAAGTAAAGTCCATGCTATAAAGAGCAATATTGCATACGAATCTAGAATGTTAGGTCTATGAATCAAGGCAAATTGGAAGTGGTCAAACAGGAGATGGCAAGAGTGAATATTGATATTTTAGGAATTAGTGAACTAAAATGGACTGGAATGGGTGAATTTAACTCAGATGACCATTATATCTACTACTGTGGGCAAGAATTCCTTAGAAGAAATGGAGCAGCCATCATAGTCAACAAGAGAGTCTGAAATGCAGTACTTGGATGCAATCTCAACAATAACAGAATGATCTCTGTTCGTTTCCAAGGTAAACCATTCACAACCACAGTAATCCAAGTCTATGCCCTGACCAGTATGCTGAAGAAGCTGAAGTTGAATGGTTCTATGAAGACCTACGAGACCTTTGAGAACTAACACCCCAAGATGTCCTTTACATTATAGGGGACTGGAATACAAAAGTAGGAAGTCAAGAGATATCTGGAGTAACAGAAAACTTTGACTTTGGAGTGAAAAACGAAGGAGGGCAAAGGCTAACAGAGTTTTGCCAAGAGAACTCACTGGTCATAGCAAACACCTTCTTCCAACAACACAAGAGAAGACTCTACACATGGGCATCACCAGATGGTCGATACCCAAATCAGACTGATTAAATTATTTGCAGCTGAAGATGCAGAAGCTCTGTAGAGTCAGCAAAAGCAAGACTGGGAGCTTACTGTGGCTCAGATCATGAACTCCGTATTTCCAAATTCAGACATAAATTGAAGAAAGTAGGGAAAACCCCCCTTAAGATTATACAGTGGAAGGGACAGATAGATTCAAGGGATTAGATCTGATAGACAGAGTGCCTGATGAACTATGGATGGAGGTTTGTGACACTGTACAGGGGGCAGGGATCAAGACCACCACCAAGAAAAAGAAATGAAAAATGGTTGTCTAAGGAGGCCTTACAAATAGCTATGAATATAAGAGAAGCTAAAGGCAAAGGAGAAATAGAAAGATATACCAATTTGAATGCAGAGTTCCAAAGAATAGCAAGGAGAGATAAGAAAGCCTTCCTCAGTGGTCAGTGCAAAGAAATAGAGAAAAACAATAGAATGGGAAAGACTAGAGATCCCTTCAAGAAAATTTGAGATACCAAGGGTATATTTCATGCAAAGATGGTCACAATAAAGAACAGAAATGGTATGGACCTAACAGAAGCAGAAGATATTAAGAAGAGGTGGCAAGAATACACAGAACTACACAAAAAACACCATCATCACCCAAATAACCACGATGGTATGATCATTCACCTAGAGCCAGACATCCTGGCATGCAAAGTCAAGTGGGCTTGAGGAAGCATCACTACGAACAAAGCTAGTGGAGGTGATGGAATTCCTGTTGAGCTATTTCAGATCCTAAAGGATGATGCTGTGGAAGTGCTGCACTCAATATGTCAGCAAATGGAAAACTCAGCAGTGGTCACAGGACTGGGAAAGGTCAGTTTTCATTCCTATCCCAGAGAAAGGCAATGCCAAAGAATGTTCAAACTACTGCACAATTGCACTCATCTCATATTACTAGCAAAGTAATGTTTCAAAATTCTTCAAGCCAGGCTTTAACAGTACGTGAACCATGAACTTCCAGATGTTCAAGCTGGATTTAGAAAAGGCAGTAGAATGAGAAATCAAATTGCTAACATCCATTGGATCATTGAAAAAGCAAGAGAGTTCCAAAAAATATCTATTTCTGTTTTATTGACTATGCCTAAGTGTTTGACTGTGTGGATCACAACAAACTGTGGAAACTTCTTCAAGAGATGGGAATACCAGACCACCTTACCTTCCTCCTGAGAAATTTGTGTGCAGGTCAAGAAGCAACAGTTAGAACTGGACATGGAACCACAGACTGATTCCAAAACTTGAAAGGAGTATGTCAAGGCCTCATATTCTCACCCTGATTATTTAACTCTTATGCAGAGTACATCATGAGAAATGCTGAACTGGATGAAACACAAGCTGGAATCAAGATCGCCAGGAGAAATAGCAATAACCTCAGATATGCCAGTGACACCACCCTTAAGGCAGAAAGCAAAAAAGAACAAAAGAGTCTCTTGATGAAAGTGAAAGAGAAGAGTGAAAAAGCTGGCTTAAAACTCAACATTCAGAAAACTAAGATCATGGCATCCAGTCCCATCACTTCTTGGCAAAAGATGGAGAAACAATGGAAACAGTGATTAACTATTTTTGGGGGGTTCCAAAATCACTGCAGATAGTAATTGCAGCCATGAAATTAAAAGATGCTTGCTCCTTGGAAGGAAAGCTATGATCAACTTAGACAGCGTACTAATAAGCAGAGACATTGCTTTGCCAACAAAGGTCTGTATAGTCAAAGCTATGGTTTTTCCAGTAGTCATGTATGGATGTGAGAATTGGACTGTAAAGAATGTTGAGTGCCAAAGAATTGATGCTTTTGAACTGCAGTGTTGGAGAAGACTCTTGAGAGTCCCTTGGATTGCAAGGAGATCCAACCAGTATATCCTAAAGGAAATCAGTCCAGAATATTCATTGGAAGGACTAATGCTGAAGCTGAAACTCCAATATTTGGCCACCTGATGTGATGAACTGACTCACTAGAAAAGACACTGATGCTGGGAAAGGTTGAAGGCAGGAGGAGAAGGGGACATGCCCATGTTGAACCAATCAGCTGTGGAGAGGAGAGGAACTGGAGGCCAGTGAGAGTTAAGCGCTATTATTTATGACAGTCCATTAAGCAGGGCAGCTTCCTTAGAAAGGGCAGAGTATGTGAAAGCAGCTGTGACTGACATTCTATTTTTTTAATTAATTAATTATTTTCCTTTACATTATCGTGTTGATTTTGCCATACATTGACATGAATCCACTATGGGTATACATGTATTCCCCTTCCAGAACCCCCCTCCCACCTCCCCCTCCCACCCCCGATTCCATCCCTCTGGGTCATCCTGGTGCACCAGCCCTGAGAACCCTGCATCGAACTTGGGTTGGCGATTCATTTCACATATGATAATTAACATGTTTCAATGCACAGTCTTTTGGACTCTATGTGAATGACATTCTTAACACATTCTTTGGCTTCATGTCAATCTCTTTTCCTGTGCTGTCCTTTAAATTACTACTGCTTTGACCAACTCCTTTTATTCTTTAGATGTTCCCTGGATGATCTTACGGCTTTCACAGCACTACCTTTAGCTCAAATGACTCAAATGAACTCCAGATTCTGGGTATCACATTGGCACGAAACTCAGCATATTCCAAAATAAACCCATATTTTACATTTCCACTCTGCAAACTTCTCCTTCTCTTGTATATCTTATGTCAGAATTATGAAATGCATGCAAATATTTGTTTTATTTATAAATAATATTTAACATGATATAAAATGCACATACTATAATTAATTTGCTGGGTTTTATCATCACGGTAAAAATCTCCCTTCCTCTAATACAATCAAATTCGTTCATAAGGATATTTTAAAATAAGAAATACAAAAATTTATGTGGATAAAAGCAAATCTTCCTCTCATTTCTTATCTCCAGACTACATTTCTCTTCCTCATAGGTAACCATCATTCCCAATATCAGCTGCATCCTTGCAAAGTTATCCTTCATATAAATTAGTATGCATGCATAGTTTTCTTAAAATATATAGCCTGCATTATATTCTTCTAAAAGTTTGGGAATCATTTGTGCATATTTCTTTTCCTTGCTTTTTTCACTAACAAAATAACTTGAATATTTAAAAATAAAATAAGCACAGAAATATTTATAGTTAGAATTTACAGAAGAGAAACTGCTTATAGTTTTCTCATTTGGGTTCTTAAGACTAATTCTACTTTGATCCTGGTAAAATGTATCCTTTTAAGGAAGAAGTACTTTAAGCTACTAGTGATTTGAAATTTGCATTATATACTTGTTAAAATAATACTTTTATTGAAGATATTTATGCATATTTTCCCTTACTATCTAGAATCCATATATTTTTACATTTTTAGCTAATTTTTAAAGTATGTACCACTCTATTTCCAAACAGTATGTTCATCTTAAAATTATGTTTTATTTCGCCAATCCTAGACATCATCTATTGACACTGTTTTTATTAAAAAGAAATGGTTAACCTCATTTTACATAGTCCCTCTTCTACTAATTCCCCTACTGCAATCTTCCAAGACAATTATAAAGAATTTTGATTAAGATGGAAGAGATCAAGACGGTGGAGCAGAAGGATGCGGAACTCATCTTCCCCCATGAACACATCAGTATGTGGAACAATTCTCACTGAAAACTAACTGGATACTGGCAGAAAGACTCCTTACAATCAAGGCTGTAAGAAAGATCCAGATAGGAAGGGAAGAAAAGTAATCAGGTCAAGATTTGTGCCCTGGGACGGGACTTATAAGAGGAAGGAGATTATATAGATAGAGATCCTCTCTAGGGAGTGAGTGCTTTGAGCTACATATCAGGCATCCCAGCCCTGGGGTCTGACACTGGGAAATTGAATATCTTTTACTGATTAAAGGGCTGGTAGGACTAACAGGAGAACTGTGAGAAACTTGGACTCCATTTGTGAGGAGTGCACACATGCCAGTTTACTCCTGAAACAGGGCAGAAAAAGTGTGTTGAAACTATGTCTAATGCTGACCGACACCTAATGTTTCCCATGACTAGTCTCGCCTCTGAGCCTAGTGACTGCTCTGGCTGCACCTGTCTCACGTCACAGCGCCACACTGTGGTGAGGGCATTGCAGTGCAAGGGAAGAGCTTATCGGTGAGGCACAAAGGTGGCTCTGACCCTGGTCACCACTGGTCTACAAGACAGCACATCACAAGTGGTTCTAGTTGCTGACTAGAGCTGACGCTGAGGCAGCCTGTGCCCAGACTCACACTGAGTGCCTGTACCAGCCCCTCTTACTCCAGCACTGTTCGCCTTTGGGGAGAGGACACCAGTATTGGGAGAGGCGAGAACATACACTTAAAGGGAATCTCAAATCTGACCCTCAGATCTGCTTCAGAAACTTGAAACCTGCTTCCACACCAGACTGAACAGTGACAGCCGCTGAGCAGAGAAGCCCTAGCTCACACCTGGCTCCGGCCCTAACGTATTCATCTCAAGCCCCATCTCCCAACAAGTTGAGAGTCGCCAGCACACCCTGGGGAAAGATGTGACTTGGGTTTATGTCAGATCCAGCTCTCCCACCAAAGCCACGGGGCACAGACAGACTGTATAGGAATACGCCCACACAAGAAGAGCCCTACAAGACTGGACAGAAAGCTGTTTCATGTAATTTTATAGAGATAGAAAAAGATGAGTGAAATGAGAATCAGAGGAATTTGTTTCAACTGAAAGAGCAAGGAAAAACTAAAAAAATAATGGACCAAACAGAAATAATTTACCAGAAAAAGAGTTTAAAATACTAGCAATAAAAATATTATTAAGGGAAAATTAAGGATGACAGACTGAGAATTTTAACAAGGAACTAGAAAATATAAAAAAGGAACTAGTCAGAACTGAAGAATAAAATAACTGAAATGAAAGACACACTAGAAGAAATGAACAGCAGACTAAGTGACAAAGATTTGAAAGACATAATAATGGAAATCATCCAGTTAAGACATCAAAAAGAGAAACAAATTGAAAACTGAAAATAGTTCAAGGAACCTCCATACCAACTCACTAGAGGGATCCCAGAAACAGAAGAAGAGAGAGAGGGGGTAAAAAATGTATTTGATAAAATTATGGCTGAAACTTTCCAAACCTGAAGAAGGAAACAGATATTTAGATATAGGAAGCACAGAGGATCCTCAAAAAGATGAACACAAACAGATCTATGCCAAGATATTTCATAGTTAAAATGATAAAAATTAAAGACAGATAATTCTAATAGTAGCAAGAGAAAAATAAAGAGTCATATACAGGGAACCCCATAAAGTAATCAGCTGATTTTTCTGCAGAAACTTTGTAGGCCAAAAAAGAGTGGCAGGAATTCAAAGTGCTGAGGCATGAGACACTCTTACCAGCAACATTATTATTTATAATTGAAGAGATAAAAAGAACCTGTCATATAAGCAAATATCAAAAGAGCTCACCAATATTAAACTGATCCTAAAAGAAATGTTGAAAGATGTTCTTTAAATGGGAAAGAAAAGGCTATAACAAGAAGTAAGTATGTATAGAAAAGGAAAAATCCCACTAGTGAGGCCCAGATTTATAGTAGAGACTGAGAATCCACCATGTAAATAAGCTATTACAAAAATTAAAAGACAAAAAATGCAAAATCAACTATAGCTATAATAATCAGTAAAGGAATAAACATGAAGATGTAAAATATGACATCAAAAACACAAAATGAAGGGGAAGGAAGTAAAAATTATAGATCTTTTATTATGTGTTTGAATGTAAATAACTATAAATTTAAAACAAGTAGATATAGGTATAGGCCAACATATATAAATTCCATGGTAACCACAAATCAGAAACCTATAACTGATACACAAAAACTAGCGAGATGGGAACACAAGCTTATTACTAAAGAAAAATCATCAACCCATCAGGGATTAAAAGCAGAAGTGAAGAGAGAAGAGTTACAAAAACAACCAGAAAAGGAGTAACAAAATGGCAGTAAGACATACCTACCAATAATCACTTTGTATGTCAATGGACTGAATACTTGAATCAAATGTGCTCAGTCAAGATGGCTGATTGGATTAAAAACCCAAGATCCTTGTATATCCTACTTATCAGAGACTCATTTCAGAACTAAAGACACAGTGTCAACTCCCAACAATTTGGTGTGGTAAAACTTTTAAATCAAAGACCATTTTTTCACAAAGAATTTAAAAAGTATGGCTCTGTACATTCCCTTTCCCTAAATTTTAGTCTTGCTGTGGAAAGTCTTGCTGGTTGATTTTCCATTCCTCTATTCAATGAGCTGTTTTCTCTTCCTACAAGGTTTGGTACAGGGTGGGACATGGGGAGGGGCTCTTTGTTTTATATCCCAGGGTTCTAAAATTTCATTGTGTTGTGTATCATTCATGTATGATGATATATGTACTATATGCGCTACATGTGAGATAAACCCTTCCCATCTGAAGATGTTTGTCCTTTGATTCTGGAAACTGTCTTATATTATTAAATACTTCTGTAATGACTTTTCTCTTTATTTTCTTTTGTTTTCATTCTTGAACTTCTATTACTTGAGGTGTTGGGCCTTCTATACTAATCTTCTAAGTTTCTTAACTTTAAAAACAATTTTCCATTTGTCTTTTTAGTCTAGTTTTCTTAGAAATTTCTACAACTTTATCTTCCAAATTTCCTATTGAATTTTTATTTTAGTTATTTTAGTTATGTTTAACTGTTTTAAAGTTCTTACTTGGTTCCTTTTAAATAAACTGTTATTATTACTTCATGATTGAAATACATTCTCTAATTTTTTGAGATTAGTGATATATTTTTGGAAGGTTTTATGTGTTTCTTTCATATGATTTGTTTTTTCTGGCTTCCATTCCTGTTATTTTTGGCCTGTTCTTGAATCAGAGACTTTTCTCAAGTATATGGTAATGCTTGGCTCTTGACTCATATTTAGGAGATACTAAGAAGCAAATGGAATCATGAAATGTAAGCACAGCAGGCTAGCAGACTTCACTGTAGGATAGATAAAAGGCGAAAAGGTGGTCTTATTACAGGGAATATGAAGTATATTCTCTTGAGCTGCTCAGTTTCACAGTGAAAAAATCCTATAATCCTCTTCCTTGGGGCTTTGAGGGAGTTAGGGATAGGCTCTCTTTTACCACCCTTACATGTGGCTTTAGCCCATTTTCTGCTGTGACTTCTGGCCCTGAGGCTGTAATAGGCTTTCAGAGGGCATTTTGGCTTTATTCACACTTGTAATCCCCTTAGTAAGGGGCCCACATGCTAGCTTTCCCCACTTTGCTTGGTCAGGTGCCAGTTTCCAACTATATTTAGTTGTTTTTCTTTTCCAGTGATTTATTGATATTCCTCATCTGCTGCCATCACCTCACCTTTCTCACCTTTGCCTTTATATTTGTACCTTTTCAAATACTTTACTGTCATAAGGTTTCCAGAGGGAAAGAAAAACAAACTTATGTGGAGAATATATAATGTTTACTTGAAATAGCCATGAACAAGGAGGAAGCAGAGTACTAGGTGCTGAAGGATAACTAGGCAGGGATCTCTTGCACCATGGTTAGCAAATTACCGCTTGCTGGCCAAACCTGACCCACGACCTGTTTTTGTATGGCCCATGAGCTAAGCCTGGTTTTTACGTTCTTGAAGGGTTGTAAAGCAAAAACAAAAACCAAAAAACCAAAAAACCCCAAAAACAAAAATGTAGAGGAACATGTGATAGAGGCCATATGTGGCCAAAGTCTAAGTAATTACCTGGCTCTTTCCAGAAAAATCTAGCAGACCCACTTCAAGTGAAGTAGTTCTCAACCTGGAAGCTTTAGAAACATTCCTAGGGCTATCTCCCACTCTGGATCATTAGCCAAAATATCTAGGGGTGAGCATCAAGAATGAGGTATTTCCAGTGTTTAGCCAGGCTAGTATGACAGCAAAACCCCACCACAGCCGCCGGCAACAATACAAAAGTAAGACTCTGAAAACGCTCAGAGACAAATTTAACTGAGAAATTTCTAAGGTCCTTCTCTTTTGCTTATGTTCTATTTGTTTTGGCAATATTGTATGTGCATATAAAGTGTTTTTGAAGTTTTATTACAAAAGCAGAAATCCTCTGTCTCCCCTTTCCCATTCTGCAGAAACAGTCCCTTTAAATTTTTTGGCTGATTCTTCTCTTCACATTCTAAATAACATGCTTAAATAGCTTCTTCAGAATTTTTCACTTTTATGCATTTATTAATTAACTTCCACCATGGAAAAAGGATGTCGTTCTCTTTTACATACTACCACACACGCGCAATATGGTACATTGACTATACCTCAATAAATTTTTAAAAAATAAAAAAAAGTAGAGAACAAGAGTTTGAATACTCTAGGCACTTTTCTCTAAGGAAATCAGGGCAAAGAGAGAAGCCACTGGGAGTGCTTCTGTCAACAGTCCCAGCTAGGTTCCTGCTGACAGCATCAAATGCTAAAAATATGAGTGAATGAGACTTCAGATGATTCCATCCATCTGTTGGGTTATCTGTTGAGTCTTCCCAGCTGAAGTTGCAGATGTTGCAGAAAAGAAACAGTCATTTCTATTGTGCCCTGTCCAATTTACTGACCTACAAAATCAAAGTGCATAATAACATTGTTGTTTAAGTCACCAAGCTTTGGGAGAATTTGTTGCATGACACCAGTAACTGGAAGAATATGTGATTTTTCAATTTTTTCTGGAAGATTTTAGGGTTTTATATTTGGTTTTAGTGTTCTGAAAGTTTATGATGATCATTTTACTCATTATATTAGGTACTATGTGTATACTTTCAATCTGAAAAAAGTTTTTATCATTCAGTATGGCAACTCACTCCAGTGTTCTTGTCTGGAAAACCCCATGGACAGAGGAGCCTGGCAAGCTAAGTCCACGGGGTCACAATACAGTTCATGGTTTCACAAAGAGTCTGACGCGACTAAGCAACTTCACTTTACTTTACACTTAGAATTTTCTTTAATTGCTTTAGCCATTTTCCCTCTAAATAATAGGAGCTTCAGTAAAAGGTGTCAGACCTTCTGGGCTAATGCTCTAATTTTCTCACTTGTTTTATCTTATTTTCCAGCTCTTAATCTTTCTGTTTTAATTCGTGGGATACTTCCTAAACTTTGTTTTCCCTGTACTTATCAAGGTTTTAATTCCCAAGACATTTTTTTCAAGCATCTTATTGTTCTTTCTTTTATAAAATGTCTGTAATTTCTCTTATCTGTGCTGGAATATTACAAGCCATTTTTTTTTCGGTTTGCATTTTTCCTCTTTAATTCAATCACCCTTCATTTTTTTTTTTTTACCTTATCTTTTTCCTGTAGAAGAACCTGATGATGTTTTCAATTCCTGTGCTTTTAAGGTTTTGCAATGTGAATTTTATTTCATTTTTCCTACCTGGTGTAAGAGTTAGCTTTTATGATTCAATTTTGCTACTGCTAAGTCAGTTATTACTTATCCATCTCTTTTATAGCTTCTGAAATTTTGTGATTGGCATTTTTTTATGCTGTCCTTATGCTTTTTACACTCAATATGAGCCAAAAGGTCAAGAAATGATTTCATATGCTTTTTAGAGGGATTCCCTGGTGGTTCAGAAGGTAAAGAATCTGCCTGCAATACAGGACACCTAGGTTTGATACTTGAATCAGGAAGATCCCCTGGAGAAGGGATTTTTTTTTTGCTTTGATATGATTTTAATGAAATCCAGGGAGGCAGAGAAAATAAATGTATGTACTCAATCTACTGTCCAAACAACTACTTAACGCTGCACATCAGCAGATTCTCTGCAGCAAAATTTAGGATTTATTCACTAATCTAGATATGTCTTCTTAAGTTTCTTTTTTATAAGATTATTACAGTTTTTTAATGCTGTAGTTTCTTAACTCAATTCTGAGAAGCAATTTCAAATTAGTAATAGCTTCTAAGGAAAAAAAATATTTGCAATAAATATACACGTGGATTGTAAGAAAGACTCTGATTTCAGAAAAGCCAAAGTGTAAAATACTAGAAATCTTTTAATTGAGAAACTGTAATAATTAAATATAAAAATAAAATTAAGAAAAAACTTAGCAATAAAGTAAAGAGAAAAAGTGATTTTGTAGAACCTTATTAATCATTTGCCTTATATTTTGGCCTTACTAAATAGTTAAGAGAAAAATGAATACTCACGGAATTATACAAACCTTAAAGTTTACCTTAGGTCAAATGAAATCATGTTCCATTTGATTTCTTTATTAACATCTCAGGCATAGTGAGTTTGAAAATTTTTATCCTGAATTTTATGTGGTCAAACATTTGGATTTCATTTCTATTGCTATTAAGGAGTTGAAATTATGACATTTAATGTTTCTAAAGTATCTTTGATAATCTTTAACTGAGAATTTTAAAGTATTACTGTTCACATGCCAATATAAAAGAGCAAATTTCAAGAGCTTTGTTGTACAAGAAAGAGGGCATATAAGGTTTCCTTGGGATATAGTGAGGGAAAGTGTCCAACTTGGCAAAGATAATTCTTAGAGGATTTAGTTTCATAATGACTATTTAAAATGTTCCTTTTTTCAGGGGGCGATTGTTGAAAAAGGAGATGGGTCATACGGCTGCCAACTAAATCTTTTCCTAGATATAGTAAGAAACCTGACTTTTTAAAAGGGAAGTTTTTAGATTTTGCTTTATGTGTTTGTTGACATTTCTACTGTCTGACCATGCCCTGAGCCATTAACTCAGCCAGTCTAATATCTCTGATTTCATATGGCCAGAAGCAAATATAGTAGTAGCCGTGGACGCTAGAGTTGATCCTATCTTTTTTTTCCTTTCTGGGCTAGTCCATTTCCTGATTTGTTCCTGTTCTTGGTTCCTGACCTCTTGTCTGGTCTGCTATCTCTTATTTCATGTGCTCTGTGCTTAGTCCTGTCCGACTCTTACAACCCCATAGACTGTAGCTCACCAGGCTCCTCGGTCCACGGGATTCTCCAGGCAAGAATACTGGAGCGGGTTTCCATTTCGTTCTCCAGGGGATCTTCCCAACCCAGGAATCGAACCTGGGTATCCTGCATTGCAGGCAGACTCGTTATGGATTGAGCTTTAAGACCCCTTAAATCTCAGGTCTGTTGTTGCACCTTCTGTGCTTACACTTGACTTCTCCTTGGAATGGACTTGCCTATGCCCTTCAGCTAATAGCCCTGTGTGACTCAGTCTGGTCCCTAAAACCTAGACCCAAGATTGCCCACTTTGCTTGCGTGTTACCAGATTTAACTAGGTCCTGTCATACAAACTTAAACCCCACCAGCAACCAGAGATTAAGAATAGTTTGTTGGATAGCAGAATAATTTGTTGTGTAACGGATAACATCTCTTTTATTCCCTTAAACACAGAAGTTAGCTACCTTTTATGCATAATTATGAGCCTGTGATGAGCTGAGTGGTGCCTTATTATTTTTAATACTGAAACTATTTATGTTTATTAAAATATAGTTGACTTGTTATATTAGTTTCAGGTGTACTATCCAGAGATTTGACATTTGCATACATTACAAAGTGATCCCATGATAAGGCTATCAACCATTAGTCCCCATACCAACTTATTACATTATTGATCATATTCCATATGCCATTACATTCCTGTGGATTATTTATTTTATAGCTGGAGGTCTCTACCTTTTAATCCTTTTATCTATTTTGTCCAGCCTTCTATCCTTCTCCTTTCTGATAACACTTGTTTGTTCTCTGTATCTATGATCTGTTTTCATTTTGTTTTGGTATTTGTCTTTCTCTCTCTGACTTATTTCATTTAGTGTAATACTCTCTTGGTCTTTCTATGTCAATGCAAGATTTTACTTTTATGACTAATATTCTATTATACATGTATACCACATATTCTTTATCCATTCATTTATTATGGACACTTAGGTTATTCCACTGGCTATTATAAATAAATAATACTGCTATGAACATTAAAGTGCATAATCTTTTCAAATTAGTGTTTTTGTTTCTTCAGGTTAATACTCAGAAGTGAAACTGCTAGATAATATGACAGTTCTATTTTTAATTTTTTGATGTAAATTTATACTGTTTTCCACAGTGGCTGTACCAATTTATATTCCTACCAACATTTCATGAAGACTTCTTTTTCTCCACTTCCTTGTCAACAATTTTTTGTTGCTATTTTGATTAGATCCATTTTGACTGGTGTGAAATGATAGCTCATTATGGTTTGGACATGCATTTTCTTTATGGTTAGTCATGTTGAAAATCTTTTCATGTGTCTGTTGGCCATCTGTATGTCTTCTGTGGAAAAAAAATTTTTCAGACCTTCTGCTCATTTTCTAGTTGGTTTGTTTGCTTTTCATTTTTGAGCTGCATGAGTTCTTTGTATATTTTGAATATTAACCCCTTATGAGATACATCATTTGAAAATATCTTCTCCCCCTCACTAGGCTACCTATTCATTTTGTTGATAGTTCCTTTTTCTGTGCAAAAGCTTTTTAGATTTTTATACTCCCATTTGCTTATTTTTTCTTTTGTGTTTTCATTGTATATCTTTCCATTTGCATCTTCAATTTATTTCATCAATGTCTTATTTTCAGAGTATAACTCTTTTACCTCCTTGGTTAGATTTACTCCTAGGTAATTTATTCTTTTAGAAATAATTGTAAATAGAATAGCTATCTCAATTTCTCTTTCTGATAGTTTTTATTAATGCATAGAAACAACAGATTTTGTGTGTTAACTTTGTATATCATTGAATTCATTTATTAATTCTAATAGGTTTTGGTGGCATCTTTAGGATTTTCTATATAAAGTGTTATGTCATATGCAAACTATGACATTTTTACCTCTTCTTTCTTTCCAGTATGCATTCTTTATTTTTCTTGTTTGATTGCTATGGCTAGGACTTGCAATGCTATGTTGAATAAAATGGCAAGAGTTGGCATCCTTGTCTTGCTCCTGATCTTTAAATATATGTTTTCACTATTTCACTGTTGAGTATGAGGTTGGCTATTTGTTTGTCATATATAGTCTGTACTATGTTGAGATACATTCCTTCTATACCCAGTTTGTTGAGAGTTCTTATCATTAATCTATGTTGATTTCTGTCTAAAGCTTTTTCTGCATCTATTAAGATAACCATAGGTCTTAGTTTTTTTTTTTTTATCAATGTGACACATCCATTGGTTGATTTGTGGATATTGAACCATCCTTACATCCCTGGGATAAATCTCACCTGATCATGTGCATGGTCTTTTAAATGTATTATTGAATACAGTTTGCTGATATTTTGTTGAGTATTTTTGCATCTTTTTTTCTTCAGTGATATTGGCCTGCTGCACTCAATATGTCAGCAAATTTGGACCTCAGCAATGGCCACAGGACTGGAAAAGGTCAGTTTTCATTCCAATCCCAGAGAAAGGCAATGCCAAAGAATGCTCGAACTACCGCACAATTGCACTCATCTCACATGCTAGTAAAGTGATGCTCAAAATTCTCCAAGCCAGGCTTTAGCAATATGTGAACCATGAAATTCCAGATGTTCAAGCTGGTTTTAGAAAAGGCAGAGGAACCAGGGAGCAAATTGCCAACATCCTCTGGATCATTGAAAAAGCAAGAGAGTTCCAGAAAAACACCTACTTCTGCTTTATTGACTATGCCAAAGCCTTGGATAGTGTGGATCACAATAAACTGTGGAAAATTCTGAAAGACATGGGAATACAAGACCATCTGTCTCTTGAGAAACCTGTATGCAGGTCAGGAAGCAACAGTTAGAACTGGACATGGAACAACAGACTGGTTCCAAATAGGAAAAGGAGTATGTCAAGGCTGTATATTGTCACCCTGCTTATTTAACTTGTATGCAGAGTACATCATGAGAAACACTGGACTAGAAGAAGTGCAAGCTGGAATTAAGATTGCTGGGAGAAATATCAATAACCTCAGATATGCAGATGACACCACCCTTATGGCAGAAAGTGAAGAGGAACTAAAGAGCCTCTTAATGAAAGTGAAAGAGGAGAGTGAAAAAGTTGGCTTCACACTCAACATTCAGAAAACTAAGATCATGGCATCTGGTCCCATCACTTCATGGGAAATAGATGGGGAAACAGTGGAAACACTGTCAGACTTTATTTTTTTGAGCTCTGAAATCACTGCAAATTGTGATTGCAGCCATGAAATTAAAAGACGCTTACTCCTTGGAAGGAAGGTTATGACCAATCTAGTCAGCATATTGAAAAGCAGAGACATTACTTTGCCAACACAGGTCCGTCTAGTCAAGGCTATGGTTTTTCCAGTAGTCATGTATGGATGTGAGAGTTGGACAGTGAAGAAAGCTGAGCACCAAAGTATTGATGCTTTTGAACTGTGTTGTTGGAGAAGACTCTTGAGAGTCCCTTGGACTGCAAGGAGATCTAACCAGTCCATTCTAAGGGAGATAAGTCCTGGGTATTCTTTGGAAGGACTGATGTTGAAACTGAAACTCCAATAGTTTGGCCACCTCATGTGAAGAGTTGACTCACTGGAAAATACCCTGATGTTGAGAAGGATTGGGGGCAGGAGGAGAAGGGGAAGACAGAGGATGAGATGGCTGGATGGCATCACCGACTCGATGGCCATGGGTTTGGGTGGACTCCGGGAGTTGGTGATGGACAGGGAGGCCTGGCGTGCTGCGGTTCATGGGATTGCAAAGAGTCGGACATGACTGAGCGACTGAACTGAATTGATTTTACTATTTACTTTGTGGTGTCTTTGTCTGGTTTTGGAATTAGGATGATGCTGGTCTTGTAGAATGAGTTTAGAAGCTTATCTTAGTTTGTGAAGAATAGGTATTAATTGTTTGTTAAATGGTTGGTAGGATCCACTTTTGAAGCCATCTGGTCATAGACTTCTGCTTATTGGCAACTTGAAAAATACTGAATCAATGTCATTACTAGTAATTGGTCTGTCCATATTTTCTATTTCTTCCTGATTCATTTTTGGGAGATGGCATGTTTCTAGGAATTTGTTTGTTTCTTCTGGATTGTTTAATTTGGGGCAGGTATAATTTTGGTAATATCTTATGATCCTTTGTATTTCTGTGGTGTTGGCTGTAACTTTCTTTCTCATTTTATTTTGGCAGGGGGCCTGCTTTCCTTTATTCTATATTTTTTTTAAATTTTAGTTTTATATTGGAGCATAATGTGTTAGTTTCAGATGTACAGCAAAGTGATGCAGTTATACATGTACATGTATCTATTCCTTTTTTAATTCTTTTCCCATTTAGGTTGTTACAGAATACTAAACAGAGTTCCATGTGCCATACAGTAGGTCCTTGTTGGTTATCTATTTTAAATATATCAGTGTTTACATATCAGTTCCAAATTCCCAATCTACCCCTGCCCACACCCCAGCCTATACCCTGGTTACCATAAGCACATTTTCTAAATCTGTGCATCTGTTTGTTCTGTAAATGAGTTCATTGGTATCCCTTTTTAAAAGTATATTTGATATGATATTTGATATGATACTTGTCTCTTTATGACTTACTTCACTTAGTATGATAATTCTTGATGAGTCTGGCTAAAGATTTATTAATTTTACTTATATCTTCAAGAATCAGATCTTAGTTACATTGATATCTTCTATTATTTTTTATTTTCTATTTCATTTATCTCCATGCTGATCTTTGTTATTTTCTTCCTTCTGCTACCTTTGGCTGTTGTTTGTTCTTTTTCCAGTTCCTTAAGTGTAAGGTTAGATAGTTTATTTGAGGTTTTTATTGTTTCCTGAGGTAGGCTGGTGTGGCTGTAAATTTTTCTCCTAGAACTGCTTTTGCTGTATCCCATAAATCTTGGATTGTTGTGCCTTTGTTTTCATCTATCTCCAGGCAATTTTCCATTTCTTCTTTGATTTATTCAATGACCCATTGGCTGTTTAGTATCCTATTGTTTAGAAAACACATGTTTTTGTTTTTTAAAGTTTTTTCTTGTAGTTGTTTCTAATCTCTTACCTTTGTGGTTGGAAGAGATATTTGATATGATTTCAGACATCTTAAATTTATTGAGCCTAGCATCTGATCCATTGTGGAGAATATTTCATTTTCAGTTTCAAAGTTCTGCTGGTTTTGGATGGAATATACTGTATCTATTTATTAATTTTATCTGGTCTAATGTGTCATTTAAGGCCAGAATTTCCTTATCGATTTTATGTCTGACCTGAGAATTGACATAAGTGAGGCATTAAAGTCCCCTACTATTATTGCATCACTATCAATTTCACCCTTTATATTTGTTAATGTTTGCTTTTTTATGTATTTAGGTGTTCATACAGTGGGTGCATATATTTTTGCAATCACTATATCTCCTTCTTAAATGGATTTATTATCATTATTCCATGTCTTTGTTTCTTATACAGACTTTGTTTTAAAGTCAATTTTTTCTAAGTATGTTCCCTTGATTTTGTTTTACTTTTATTTTCATGAAATGCCTTTTTCTATACATTTACTTTCAGTCTGTGTCTCTTTTGATATGAAGTGAGTCTCATGTATGCAGCAGCATATATGTATAGTTGATCTACTGTCTTTACTGTATGTTTGCATTTACTAGTGAGATTTTTTTTCCTCTGCTAACTTTGTATTCCTAGTTGTGGCCCTTTCATTTCCACTTAGAAAAGATCCTTTGATATTTCTTATAATACCAGTTCAGTGCTGAACTCTTTTAGCTTTTGCTTTTCTGTGAAATTCTGTCTCTATTTCCAGTGTGAATGATAGACTTGTTGAAAAGAATATTGTTGGTTTTAGGTCATTTTTCCCTTTCAAAACTTTGTATATATTGTGCCCCTCTCTTCTAGACTGCAAAATTTCTGTTGCAAAGTTGTCTAATAGTCTTAGGGGAATTCCTTTGTATGTAACTAGCTGTTCTTCCTTTGCTGCTTTTAAGATCCCCCTTAAATTTTTACCATTTAAATTGCAGTGTGTCTTAGTGTAGACCTCTTTGGTTTGCTCTTGTTTTGGACTCTGTGCTTCCTAGACCTGCATGTCTATTTTCTTCCCCAGGTTTGGGAAATTTCAAGCTATTATTATGTCAAATAATTTCTCTGTCCTTTTTTCTTTCTGTTCTCCTGGGACCATGTATAATGCAAATGATATTGTCTCAGAGGTCTCTTAAATTACCCCCATTAAAAATTTTGTTTTGATTCAATTTGGGTAATTTCCATTACTTTGTCTTCCAGACCGCTGATTCATTCCTCTGTATCTTCCAATCTATTGATGCTTTCCATATTTTTAATCTTTGGTTGTGTTTTTCCAGTTTTGTTTGGTTCTTTTTATGTTTTCTAACTCTTAAAATTTTCGTTGTGTTCATCAATTTTACTTCCCCATTTGGTGAGTATCTTTATGATCATTACTTTGAACTCTTTGTTAGGTAGATTGATTGTCTCCATTTACTTCTTTTCTTGAGATTTTTGTCTTGCCCTTTTTTAGGGAGCACATGCCTCTATCTTCTCATTTTGCCTAATTCTCTATCTTTATTTCTATGTATTAGGAAGGTCAGTTATAGCTCTGATCTTGGAGAAGTGGTCTTTTGCAAACAGACATCCTATGCGGCCCAGCAGCACATTCCTCTATAGTCACCAGAGCTATATGCTTTGTGGGTTGCATTTTCCCTTCTGTTGTGGTAGGGGCATGTTGGTAGGTGAAGCTGCACCTTGATTTAGCTGGTTATGAAATCCTTACTTGTGTGGTAGCCATGGTCCCTATTAGTGGGTTGGGTCTCCATGTGGCTGGCTGTTTGGCCTGGGGATATGCAGCTGCTTCAGACTTGCTACTGGGTAGGGCAAGCCTTCAACACCAATAAAATAGAAGGAGAATTCTAAAATGGTGCTTGTCAGTAACAGTGTCATTGAGGTACTGAGCTTCCCAAACTGCAGCTAGCATCTCCATATGCAAGGGGAGTCCCAACTGCCTCCTGCCTTTGCAGGAGGCTTTCCAATATCAGCAAGCAGGTCTGACCCAGTTTTCTGTCAAACTATTACCTCTGTGCTTGGACTCACAGCATGTGAGATTTTGTGTGTGCCTTTTAAAAGTAGAGCCTGATTCTTATTGCCTTTCACCTCCCACAAACATAAGGCCTTGCTCATTTTCAAAGCCAGATATCCTAGGACTCATCTTCCTGTTCTAGAGCCCTAAAGCTAAGAAGTGTGATATGGGGTGTGGCTCAGCCCTTGGGAAGAACCTCTACAGTTGTGATATTCCTCCTGTTTGTTGCTTGCTGACCCAGGGGTGTGGGTCCTGATCATACCATCTCTATCCTTCCTACCTATTTTGTTGTGGTTTCTTCTTTATACCATTATCTGTGAAAAACCTTTTCTGCTAGTCTTCATATTGTCCTTATAAATAGTTGCTCTGTCAGTTCAGTCAGTTCAGTCACTCAGTTATGTCCGACTCTTTGTGACTCATGGACTGCAGCATGCCAAGCTTCCCTTTCCTTCACCAACTCCTGGACCTTGCTCAAACTCATGTCCATTGAGTCAGTGATGCCATCCAACCATCTGTTGTCCCCTTCTCCTCCTGCCTTCAATCTTTCCCAGCCTCAGGGTCTTTTCCAATGAGTCAGTTCTTACATCAGGTGGCCAAAGAATTGGAGATGCAGGTTCAGTATCAGTTCTTCAATGAATATTCTGGACTGATCTCCTTTAGGATGGACTGGTTTGATCTCCTTCCAGTCCAAGGGACTCTCAAGAGTCTTTTCCAACACCACAGTTCAAAAGCATCAATTTTTCAGAGCTCAACTTTCTTTATGGTCCAACTCTCACATCCATACACGACTACTGGAAAAACCATAGATGGACCTTTGTTGTCAAAGTAATGTCTCTGCTTTTTAATATGCTGTCTAAGTTGGTCATAGCTCTTCTGTAAGTAGTGGCAGTTTTGGTGGGCCTGCAGGAGGAGGTGAGCTTAGGGTCTTCCTGCTCTGCCATCTTGGCCACAACCCTCAGAAATATCTTATTATATTATATTGTATTTGGGAATGAGTTATTTTAGCTTGAGGAAACATTCATCATTTAACAAGGAAAATAACTCATTTCAATCTTAGTATTATTAATATCTTAATATAAAGATTTAAAGATGTCTTAGAGCAAGCAAGGCCACCTACACACACACTCACACATACACACACACACACACACACACACCATATACAATTTAGAGGGAGCTGGAGAGTACAAAGAAAAATTTTATAGGGTTTGCCTGCTCCTACTTTAACCATTTTGCTGGTCTCTGTAAAATTGTCCTTTTTAGATGAAATCTGAAGGCATATTTGTTGATGAGATATCCATTTCTCATGAAAAAAGTGCATAATTAAGGGATTTTATATTTAATATTTAAACATTTATGAAGACATCTTCTTGTAATTTAATAATAGTTAAGTTATAAAACTAGAGCCTATATTTAACATCTAAATACTTGAAAAAACTGGGAATTTTAGTTTTAGCTGTGATTCAAACAAGTTGTGATGTTTGACAAGGTTTGGCATAATTACTAAGAGGAAATTTAAACCATGTACTTTCTAAACACTCCCTCAGTTTTATGATTCATCTAGGTCTATGACTCCCACTGATAGCTTCTTAAGCTTTATTTCTAGCTTCTATACTTCTAATTTGTGAGAAACAAGTATACTTTCATAGAAATAATCTTATAAAATATGTGTAAAGCTATAATTTTCATGTTACTGAACATATAATGAAAGTATTATAAATATACCTTGATCATAAAAAATAGAAAATTATGTATAACATATAGTTTATATATAAGTGAAATTATCAACATATTACGGATGCAATCTTGAGAAAGAAAAACTACTGGAGAAAATCAAGCATCCTGTCTTCAGACTATACTGCAAAGCTATAGTAATCAAAACAGTATGGAGCTTTGTGCTGTGCTTAGTCACTCAGTCATGTTTGACTTTCCCACCAGGTTTCTCTGTCCATGGGGATTCTCCAGGCAAGAATAATGGAGTGGGTTGCCATGCCCTCTTCTAAAGGATTATCCCAAACCAAGGACTGAACCCAGATCTCCCACTTTGCAGGCAAATTGCAACTGAGCTATTAGGGAAGCCAAACAGTATGGTACTGGCATAAAAACAGATGCACAGATCAACGTAACAGGGTAGAAAGTCCAGAAATGAACCCACATACTTATGGTTAACTAATATATAACAAAGGTAGCAAGAATATGCAATGGAGAAAAGACAGTCTCTTCAATAGGTAGCACTAGGAAAACTGGACAGCTACATGTAAAAGAATAAAATTAGAACATTCCCTAACACCATATTTAAAAATAAACTCAAAATGGATTAGAGACCTAAATGTAAGACCAGATACTATAAAACTCTACAGGAGAACATAGGCAGAACACTCTTTGACATAAATCACAATTCTCCTAGAGTAATAGAAATAAATAAATAAGTGGGACTTAATTAAATGTAAAAGCTTTTGCACAGCAAAGGAAACCATAAGCAAAATGAAATGACAACCTGCAGAATGAGGGAAAATACTTTCAAATGATACAACTGACAAGGGATTAATCTCCAAAACATATAAACAGCTCATACAGCTCAAAATAAAAACAAACTAAGCAAAACCCAGGCAGAAGATCTAAATAGATATTCCTGCAAAGAAGACATACAGATGACCAAAAGACATATGAAAAGATGTTCAACTTTGCTAATTATCAGAGACATGCAAATCAAAACTACAATGAGGTATCACCTTACCTTGGTCAGAATAGCCATTATCAAAAAGTCTACAAATAATAAATGCTAGAGACGGTATGAAGAGAAAGGAGCCAGAAACCTGTATGCAGGTCAAGAAGCAACAGTTAGAACTGGACATGGAACAAGGGACTTGTTCAAAATTGGGGAAAGAGTATGACAAGCCTATATAATGTTACTTTACTTTTTAAACTAAGTGCAGAGTATATCATGTGAAATGCTGGACTGGATGAATCATAAGATGGAATCAAGTTTGCTGGGAGAAATATCAATAACCCCAGATATGCAGATGACACCACCCTTATGGCGGAAAGCAAAGAGGAACTAAAGAGCATCTTGATGAGGGTGAGAGAGGAGAGTGAAAAAGCTGGCTTAAAACTCAACATTCAAGAAACCAAGATCATGGCATCTGGTCCCTTCATTTTATGGCAAATCAAAGGGGAAATAGTAGAAGTGGTGACAGATTTTCTTTACTTGGGCTCCAAAATCACTGCAGATGGTGACTGCAGCCATGAAATTCAAAGATGCTTGCTCCTTGGAAGGAAAGCTATGACAAACCTAGACAGCATATCATTTTGCCAACAAACATCCATATAGTCAAAGGTATGATTTTCCCAGTAGTTGTGTATGGATGAGAAAAAGTGAAAGTCACTCACTGACTGACTCTTTGTGACCCCATGGACTATATAGTCCATGGAATTCTCCAGGCCAGAATACTGGAGTGGGTAGTCTTTCCCTTCTCCAGGGGATCTTCCCAACCCAGAGATCAAACTCAGGTCTCCCGCATTGCAGGCAGGTTCTCTACCAGGTGAGCCACGGGGGAAGCCCAAGAATCCTGAAGTGGGTAGACTATCTCTTCTCCAGCAGATCTTCCTGACCCAGGAATCAAACCGGGGTCTCCTGCATTTCAGGTGGATCCTTTACCAACTGATCTATAAAGGAATGGATGAGAGACTTGGACCATAAAGAAGGTTGAGCACCAAAGAATTGATGCTTTTGAATTGTGGTGATTGAGAAGACTCTTAGGAGTCCCCTGGAGAGAAAGAAGATCAAAACTGTCAATCCTAAAGAAAATCAACTCTGAGTATTCACTGGAAGGACTGATGCTGAATCTGAAGCTCCAATACTTTGGCCACTTGATGTGAAAAGCTAAGTCATTGGAAAAGACCCTGATGCTGGAAAAGACTGAAGGCAAAGAAGTGAGAGGCAGAGGATGAGATGGTTAGATAGCATCACTGACTCAATGGACATGAACTTGAGCAAACTCTGGGAGATAGTGGAGGACAGAGGAGCCAGGTGTGTTACAGTTTATGGGGTTGCAAAGAGTTGGACATGACTTAGTGACTTAACAACAACAAGAATATTGTTGGTGGAAATGTAAACTTGTATAGCCTCTATGGAGAACACTATGGAGACTCCCTAAGAAGCTAAAAGTAGAGCTACCATATTATCCTACAATCTTCCTCCTAGGCATATATCTGGAGAAAATTATAATTTGAAAATATACATGGCCTCCAATGTTCATTGCAGCACTATTTACAATAATTAATACATGAAAGCAAATTAAATGTTCATCAACTGAATATTGAATAAAGAAAATGTGATATATTTATACAATCAAATATTATTCATCTATAAAAAGGAATGAAATAACACAATTTGTAGAAACAAGGATGGGCCTAGAGATTATCATATTGAGTGATGTAATCCAGAGAAAAATATTAGATGATAGCACTTATATGTGGAATTCAAAAAAAAAAGGTCATGCAGATGAACTTATATACAGAAAAAGATAGACCCACAGACATAGAGGACAAACCTAAGGTTACTTGGGGGTGGCGGGGTAGACTAGGAGTTTGGGATTGACACAAACACAATACTATGTATAAAACAGAGAGCCAACAAAGACCTACTGTATGGTACAGGGAAGTATACTTGAAGTTTTAAGCCTTTAAGGAAAAAGAATATGAAAAAACATATATATGTATATGAATGAATTACTTTGCTGTATACCTGAAACTAAAACATTATAAATCAACTGTACTTTAATTAAAAAAATAGATATAAGAAAAATAAATTATTAAGGTTACATGTCTAAGTGTTTTGTTGAAGATTCAGTAATTTTACTATGAATAAAATAAAGGCAAGTATAAAAATTAAATTCTATTTATTTCATTAAATTCACTTGTCTTCATTTCAGCAAGTTTACTTTATATTTTTATAATCAAAACTCATATAATCTGAATTCTAAGAAAATTAATGCTAAAGAAGACAATCTTTCTTGAGTTTTTATTATCAAACTATTATTAATTCTAATTTAGGTAAACTTTATGATGCTGAAGCAGTAGTTACTAAAATTGTCAAAATTCTCAAAGCATTACTTAGATTAGAAAATGAAAACTAAAAATAGGAATTGACCTGAAACATAAAGGATGAGAACAAAGATAGACTGCATATTGTATGGAAGCTGCCCTACATGATCAAGAGCCTGAAGCTGCTGCTCCTCTGCTCCTGATATTAAATCTGGGTGCCGGGAGCCGTCAGGATGCCCTCTCACTCAGATGACAAAGTCATGAGACTGAGAAGGAAACTGCAAAGCGGATTTTCCTTCGGGGCATCCCAAGGCAAGGCCCCTCCTGGTGTTTTTCTTGGAAAGTTCTGTTTATGCTCTGAACATTAGCTCATGTCAGTAGGTCAGTCCCAGTTAGAAAAAATTCATCTTGAGATAATTCTCTCAGACCTTATTTCCCTCAGGGGATCCGGGAAGGCAGATTCCCTTTCCTGGGGACTAAGGAGAAATAAGGGACATTTAAATAGATTACTATACCTCTTACTAGTTACTGGGGAGTTTACCAAGAGTTCTCTGGGGGTCATGGCAAAGCCACCACCAGAAGGGCTCGTACTTGGGTCACCTTTCCACATCCCACTCCCCCCGACCACTCCACGGAGGAGGCTCCCTTTCTTGAAAAAACCAGACTGGAATGGGACTTAAGAATGCTCAGAACTGTGGCCAGCATAGTTGGAGACACTGATTGCTTTAGGGTAGTGTAGACATAGGAATTCTTTTTAGTAGTTGTAAGGTTAATAGGGTTTCATTGTTAAAGCAGTGCTGCTAAACTGTCTCCTTGTCTTCTTTTCTCTTCCCTTGTAAAAACCAATATAGGTTAATAGAATAAAACAGTTTCAAGCTTAAGCCCCTCTTTCTAGCTTCTACATAGTTGCACCTTGTCAGGGAACATTTGGCAGGAGGCTTCCTGTGTCAATCCCTGAATATTCAGAGATGAGTGGAGAGGCACACCTTTTCCGGGGACAAAATAAATGCATACATTCTTAAAGTAAAGTAACCATTTACAGCTTTCTTCCCTCTCGGATATGGAAAGTGAGTTTTTTAAAACCCCCTCTTTTTTTTTTTTTTTTTTCATTCTTAGGATCGTTTTATTCTGAGTCTTACATACAATCCTAGTAAATTTCAGCAATAAATGGGTACCCAAAATGTGCTAAAGACTTTGTAAGCATGATCTCCTACACCTTATTATAGCTTGGCTAGCTGAGTGCCACTCCTCCCCTCTTACAGGGGAGAAACTGAGGCCTAGAGACTTTGTTATTGTCACAATTATGTAGAAAGGCTGAGATTCAAACTCAGATCTTGTCTAGATACCCATTTTTTGCAGTACAGCCTCACTGGGAGTTCATTAGACACCAAACTCTAGAAGCGGTACAAATGAGGAAAACCAGAGGGACACAGAAGCAGGCTCAAGAAGTGAGAACCCAGTTATTCTGAACATGTTCTTGATCTGCCATATTTTAATTTTTATGCCCTTCATTATATATCAGTTCAGTTAAAACCCCCTCTTTTTGAGATAGATTCTAGCCCTATGTTTCCTGGATAAGTTGCAAGATTTTTATCTTTGCTGAAAAGGCTATCTTGTAAGACAGTGAATATTTGCCTGCATTATGCTAAATAAAGATATGCCAGAGACATTCAAATGGTAAACATACCATTAATAAGTCTGATTATGCAGAAATCCGACCTTTTGTAAGGAAAATGAGATTAATGTAAAAGTTGTTGATGGTAGGCAGAAAACAAAAGTTTGCATAAAATAGTTGTGATGTAATGGGGATGTTCTTTGGCTATAAAACTGTAAGCTAACAGAAATAAAGTGAGAGACTTCTCCACCGCCTATTGGAGAGACTTCTCCATCACCTTACAAAACTAACAGCAATAAAGAGAGACTGCTTCATCACCACACACCGACTCAGCTCAGTTCTTCCGCCGAGGCTACTCATCCCTCAAGACCCCTGGACCCCACCAGGGCTGGACTTCGGCACCTGGGAAAAAAGCATCTAGTTTTTTGCTGTGAAGTGAACTTTTGGCTAAATCAAAAAGGAGGAGTTTTGAAGTTTGAGGATAAATCCATCACCACAGAAAGGTAAATTCAAACCAGTTGTTGTAGTTGAGGAAACTCTTACAGGTCTTTTAAAATGGTAATGCTCTATACTCATCAGCCAGTCAAAATTTCCTGGGCAGGCTCTGATCTTTCTACTGTGCCTTTGCGTGCTCAGTCATGTCCAACTCTTTGTGACCCCATAGACTATAGTCCACCAGGCTCCTCTGTCCATGGAATTTTCCAGGCAAAAACACTGGAGTGGTTTGTCTATGCCAACGCTAGCGGATCTTCCGGACCTAGGGATTGAACCCATGTCTCTTCCATTGGTAGGTGGATTGTTTACTGCTGAGCCATCAGGGAAGCCCCGTTCTAAGTCTTCACCGCCTACCAAATAACATCCAACTTGCTCCCTAGAGGGGGCATGTAGGGTTCCGCTCACCTTTGCAGTCTGCTCTTCTTCCACTACCCCTAGCACACTCTCCCGCTGGCATACCCATAGCTCTTGCCATCCTCGGTCATAGAGCATACCTTTTTATCTTTGTGCCTTTGCACATGGCCTTCCTCTGATTCAAGGGCCCTGTTTAGTGCCACCCTGACCCAGGTGGCGCTAGTGGTAAAGAACCTACCTGCCAATGCAGGGGATATAAGAGATGCCAGTTCGATCCCTGGGTTGGGATGATCCTCTGGCGGAGGGCATGGCAATCCACTCCAGTATTCTTGCCTGGAGAATTCCATGTACAGAGGAGCCTTGTGGGCTATAGTTCATAGGGTCGCAAAGAGTCAGACACCACTGAAGTGACTTAGCACACACTCCCTGCAACGTCAAATTAAAAACTGAATGCTTCTGATTACTCTGGAAATAAGAGTACAAATGATCCATCCTCAAAGTGTACTCGGATTTACCTCTTTAATGTCCTCTAACACATTCAATGTTGTATCGTTAGTAGGCTTTCCTTTTACTGATACTCTCTACTGTTTAGACCAGAGGTTGTGGGCTTTGTCTTAATGATCTCTTTTCCTTACACATTCCAGCACAAGGCTTTGGACGGAGCTGGGGCTTGAAAAATGTGTTGTTAAATGAAAAAATGAATAAAAAAATAAACTAAAGCAGTGTCCAGTCCTGTATATAAGAAGCTTGGAAATTGCCACTCCATTCTAATGACAAGTTAAAACCTGAACAATCAACAACTCTTCTATATGAAAGCAAAATGAGGTCATAGGACAAACCACTGCCTCCCAAATTGGAATGACTGCCAGGCAACTATGGAGAATTACAGTTTCTTGGAGAGGAAGCTCATGAGTTGAAATATCTTTGGCGATGATGTTGTGGTAGAATAAAATGAACTGTAACTGACAAGTTGTTGGAGGCTTATAGAAGAAAAAAACGAGAGATTAAAATTCCAAGGGGACTTGGTCATCATGGGCCCTTCACAGTTTTATAAGTTCTACCTACAGGATCTCAAGTGAGTTCTCTTAGTAAATATTGGGGGGAAAAAAATCCCCTTTTGCTTCAGACAGGGGGAGGGGGAAAGGAACCACTTCAAAATACACTGGAACGTTTTGTGCTTGACAGGGTTTGTCCCCAGGAGAAATTAACCAGAGCCCAATCTGCTGGGATTTTATCAGAGCCTAAATGACCTGGGGGAAGGGAGATGTGCAACTCCAGCTGGTGCTAGCCTTCTAGGCACAGGAAAGGAAATACAAAACTCTAGCCTGCTACAGACATCCTGTCCCATCTAAGGGCTCTGCAGGAACTGATAAGCAACGTGGAGCTCACAGTCCAGAGGTACAGCCTCCCTAAAAGACTGAGATGTAATTATAGGACTATAGAATGTTCTCCTTCTCCTTACCACATTACTAAAGGCCTACTTAACAACAGTTTCTTTAACTCAGAACATTATGTCTAGCTACCAAAATAAAATTATAAGACATACTAAAGGTGAAAAACACAACTTAAAGACAAAGATCAAGCATGAGAACCCAAATATGGTAGGGATGTTGAAATTATCACAGTAGAAATTTAAAACAACTATGATTACTATTTTAAAGGTTCTAATGAATAAAATATACAAAGACATAGAGGGCAATGCAAACAGAGAGTAGAAAATTCTACAAAAAACACAAAAAGGCTAGAGATTAAAAAAAAATACTGTAAGAGAAATAAAGAATGCCTTTGATGGGCTTATTAGTAGCCTGGACATGGCTGAGGAAAGAATTTCTGTTTGAAGGTATCTCAATAGAAAGCCCCCAAACTGAAAAGCAAACAGAGCAAAGCCTGAAAAAACAAAAACCCCAAAACAACAACAAATCCCCACCCCCACAAACCCCAACAGAAAATCCAAGGACAACCTCAAAAAGTGTAACATAAGTGTAATTGTGCTACCAGAAGAAGAGAGAGAAAAGTACAGAAGAAATACTTGAAACAATAATAACAGAATTTTCCTAAATTAATGTCAGACACCAAACCACTCATCCAGGAAGTTCAAAAAACATCAAGCAGTATAAATTCCAAAGAAAAACAACACTAGGTATTTAATTATTAAAATATAATAAATCAAATATAGAAAAACACCTTGGAAGAAACTAGAGGGAAAAAAAACCCATGTTATCTATAGGGAAGCAAAGAGAAGAGTTACATCAGACTGTTCTTCAGAAGCCATGCAAACAAGAACAGAGTGGAATGAAATAAAATGTTGGGAAAAGAAGTACATGAATCTTGAATTTTGTCCCTTTTGAAATTATTCCTCAAAAGGGGAAATTAAAATTTTTTCAGATAAACAATAATTATTGGAACTGTTTTGGTTCACGTAATAGTTTAAGGGGTTCTTTAGTGAGAAGATAAATGACATGGGACTTCATAACTGCATGAGTCAGCTATTGAATAAAGGCTGCTTGGGTAAGAGTTAATAAGCTTGGAAAATCTCATATCCATGGGCTAGGCTTACAGTGGAACTCAGCTGAGGCCTGCTGGCTGATTAATCTTGTTCCTTGTGAAAGCATGGTTCCATTTCTGGAGCAGGTTATTCTCAAGGATGTAACCAATGCTAATCATACTCCTCTTCCATCAGCCATTCTAGATCTGCTTCAATTTTGTTGAACACCTGGGCTGGTCTAAGTGGCTTACCTACCCCTCAGGTATCTGAGCTCAGTCACGTCTTTCTCATAGCTGGTGGTTCAGTCTGTTTCCTTATTATCCAAATTAAACAGAGGAGATGTGCCACTGGACACCATGGAGATCAACCACAAAATTTCCTGTCTCTAGTACAAAAAAATCATGTTTACCTCATAAGATTGAATTGTTCTTGCCAGTTTGGTGACTTCTCTCATTTTTGTTCTTATCATGTCAAGTGGCCCAGTGGAGCTGAATTTGTAGTTAATTGGGACTTTTGCTGTGTCTTCTTGCATGTACACTCACTTGTAGGAATCACAGGCTACAAACCCACAAAGCCCATATTTAAAGGGAACAAACACACACATTGCAGGCAGATTCTTTACCAGCTGAGCTACAAGGGAAGCCCCTAAAGGGAACAAACACACACATTATTCAAGGGGATCACTGGGTGTAATGAAAAGAGGGACCACTCCTATTTGTAGCCTTTAGTGCTAGAATCCATGATTTTTAAATTCATGACATAGAGTCATGTGGTAATCATGCATATGCAATTTTAATACGATTCCACATCCCTGCATGTGATCCTGGGGTTGGTATCTCTTGATGGACTTGCATCAACACCTGACATTTATTCCCCCATGTTTATCACTGAATGTGGTCTTTTTTGGGGGAAGCATGCCTTATTTGAGGACTCTCTTTGCAGCTGAGGCTAACCCTTAAGTCGCTGAGAGCTTGAAGCTGTCCACTAAGTTCTCCCAGTAGTGGGGATAAAAAGTGCTTCATTGAAGGAGGGTCTGAGTATGTATCTGTGTCTACCACATGGGGTATATGAGATGCAATAATTAAAACATATTAGCTGAGATAGGAGACCTGTGGGTCCAATTGTTCCTTACCAAGACCCTTGAGCAGTGCCACAGTCATCTTTGCTTTTCACACTGCCCCTTGGAACCTAACCCTGTTCTTTCCTGGAATGCTGTGAAAATTGACTCACAATTCATGAGCATCCTCTTCTGCAGGTGCAAAGATTTCAGAATTTCCACTCTGCTAAGTCAATTAGCAATGAGGGCACTGTTTATGTCTTTCAATTGTTTGGAATATTTGGATATCTCCATCCCACAATTATTCTCCTCTACAATATTCTTCGTTACCTATTCTACAATTTTAAACATCCTCTTGTTTAAAGTTCAAACTAGACATTAAAAAAACTAAGGTCATGGCATTAGGTCCCATTACTTGATGGCAAATAGATGGGGAAACAGTGACAGACTATTTTCTTGGGCTCAAAAATCACTGCAGATAGTGACTGCAGCCATGAAATCAGAAGACGCTTGCTCCTTGGAAGAAAAGCTATGACAAATAGACAACTTTTTAAAAAGCAGAGACATTACTTTGCCAACAAAGGTCGATGTAGTCAAAGCTATGGTTTTTCCAGTGGTCATGTATGGATGTGAGAGCTGGGCCATAAAGAAGTTTGAGCCTTGAAGAATTGATGCATTTGAACTGTGGTGCTGGAGAAGACTCTTGAGAGTCCTTTGAACTGCAAAGAGATCAATCTTAAAGAAAATCAATCCTTAATATTCATTGGAAGAACTGATGCTGAAGCTGAATCTCCAATACTTTGGCCACCTGATAACAAGAGCTGACTCATTGGAAAAGACCTTAATGCTGGGAAAGATTGAAGGCAGGAGGAGAAGGGAACAACAGAGGATAAGATGGTCAAATGGCATCATCAACTCAGTGGACATGAGTTTGAGCAAGTTCCAGGAGATAGTGAAGGACAGTGAAGCCTGGGGTGCTGCGGTCCATGGGGTGGCAAAGAGTCAGACATGAAATGAGTGACTGAACAACAACTTGTAGCTCTTTCCAAAGATTTTTTTTTTTTGCAGGGGGAGGAATAATTATAAATGACAGGTGAAATAGGTTTGATTGAAAGAGAAATGAAACCTGTTCTCTGTAATGCACCTTCTCTGTGGACTCTTGCCCTGTATTAATCCAATCAGCTCTTTCCCATCCCCATGCCTATACTGCTAGAAATACTGCAGGATCACATGGCATTTCTGTCAGAGGACACTATACTATAGGTCAGAGGTTCAATTGTATTTCTGTTTTTGTGACTCTGATGTTTTCCTTCAAAGGTATAATCAGTTTTGGTAAGTTGGATTAAGATGAGAGGAAAGAAACTACATTTTCTTGGGTATAGTCTTGGGTATAGTCTATCGACATAAAATTTACATGAATTATTTTGGCAATTATCCTTTTCCATTTTACTTTTAGTATTTTCTAAGAAGTCAATAACAAAGAGATGTAGTTTTTTTTTCATTTTGTTTCTTCTCTTTTACCTAGTATATTTGCTGCTATGCTTATCTCTCTATATAAGATCATGCCTGTATTGCGTCACTTTGTTGAGTTTTCTTTTGATAATTGAAAAATTGAGCTAAGAATTTTCCACATCATGTTAAAACACTACAATGTTAATTATGACAAATCCCTATCACAGGTTCTTAAAAACTACAGTAGTCTCTCCTTATCCACAGGGGATATGTTCCAAGACCCTCAATAAATGTCTGAAACTGCAGATAGTACTGAACCCTATGTGCACTATGTTTTTCCCTATTATGTACATATCTGTGATAAAGATTCATTTATAAATTAGGCACAGTAAGAGATGAACAACAGATAAGAATAAAATAAGGTCTTCCCAGGTTGCTCAGCAGTAAAAGCTTTTGCTGCCAATGCAGGAGATGCAGGTTCAATCCCTAGGTCAGGAGGCTCCCCTGGAGAAGGAAATGGCAACCCACTCCAGTATTCTTTCCTGGAAAATTCTATGGTCAAAGGAGCATGGTAGGCTTCACTCCATAGGGTCACAAAGAGTTGGACATGGTATAGTGACTAACCACCACTCCCCAAAATAAAATAAAACAATTATAACAATATACTGTAATGAAAGTTATGTGAATGTGGTCTCTCGCTCTGAAAATACCTAGCAATTTCATGGACTAGTTATGATTTACACTGAATGCCCTGGGATCTCCTTTGGTTTGCCATTTGTCCTGGCTAAAATCCCAGTTTGGACAATAAATTCTACAGTCATCTTACACAAATGGCACTGGAAATGCTTTTAGAGAGAGGGGAAGAGTGAGGATTTGGGGAGAAAACATATATTTGTTTAATGCATAAATGAATGAGGCCAATACAATGGTAGGAAGAGGGGAGAGGGAAGATGAAGAGAGGATCTTAAGCTCTTGGGGTGACTCAGGTTCCTTAACATGTAAGATAAAGAAACATTAGCTAGCTGGCTTTAAAGGTTTTATTAATCTCTTTCTGGACAGACTCAGATCTCTCTGGAAAGAATGCATCTAAAGCCTATATTTATCCTGTTTCTGAAGGAATTCTAATCCATGAAGAGTGAGTGGATTGCTTAGTTTCCTTGTGTGAAAACAGTGACACTCCCCTAGACTGAGATATTTACTTGCTAAAACTACTCTCTATATTTCTAAGTTTAAACATTCCCCCCTGAGTTTAATATTAATACCTCTTCAGTATATTATTTGCATTTTAGAGACCTATTTAACAGTTGACTATAGCTTTTCTTTCTTCACTTCTCTTTCTTTCTCCCTCTCTTCCTTCCTCCCTCCCTAAGTTATAGATTTCCATGAGCTATATTTCATTATTTGCTTTTACTCAATTTCAATAGATTAAGAGAAGGAGCCAAAGACAGAGTAAGAAAGAGAGAGAGAGAGAGAGAAACTTCAGTGATTTATAATCTTGCATAAGGAAGGCTTCTGTAGGAATTATTAGGCTTGACAGTAAAAAAATAGAATGAAATATTACACATGTAGGTAATGCCCACCCAAGAGACTGACAACCACATTTTCTTTCTATACTCCTGGGATTTAATAATTGCTGTCACATTACCTTGAAAATAGGTCACATGAATAAATATTTTTCCTGCCACTTGAGGCAGAAAATGGCCTAGGCAAGTCATGAGATCCTAGAGTTTGCCAGTGACATGGTTTGGCATGCTCTGGCAGAACCCAGAAGATGTGTCATCTCTGGTAGAGTGCCCTTCAGACCTATGACCCATGTGATGTCATTCTGAGACAGAATGAGTCTGTTAGGAAGAGTTTTGGAGAATTCCAGTGAACAGATTCTATTTTTCATGTACAGTCTTTGTATACAGTCACATGTTTCTAGCCTCCTGAATTTTAGGAATGCAATGCTGAAGTCATTGTTGGCCCAGTTTCATTTAAAAATGATATGAGGCATGAGAAAAGCCTTAAGGCTTCATTTACTGGAACCCAATTCAATGGAAAAAGATAGCTTCTATTCTGCTAAGAAGAATAAATTAAGTAATTTAAACAATTCAACTTCTAGGTTCTTTGGGGGTAATCACAGTCACAAGCTAGAAGGAGCCTTCTAGGCTGGCTAGAAGAATGATCAAAGAAGGAAAAACAAAACTACAAATCAATGTATTTTGCCAACACACGTGAAACTGTAAATATGTAGCTGAAGGTAGAATGTTTTAAGTCAATGGTGATTGATAGACCCACAGTGATGTTCTTTCAGACTGTGGTATCACATGCACATTGAGAATCCATCAAACAAAATATATGATCACTGAGAGTTTAGAATAAAAATGCTATAAGAACCTGGAGTTCATGACTATTGTAAAACCATGAACAAACACTATAAAGGGAATAGTGTGCTAGAAAACAACTATTGGGAGAATACCTGATACATGGAAATTCTAGGAAAAACCTGAAAATTCTAAAAGTCAATGATTTTTGTTGTACAGATAACTTTGGGCATTTAGAAACATTCCTTAACTTATTGCAGAAACATGGGAAAATGCTTTATTGGACCAAAGTAATTCTAAGAGTGAAACAAAGTCGTCTGATATATTGTATGGTGGGTGAAAAGATTTGGAAGGGTGGGTTGGAGAAGTATGTGTGTGGTGGAGGTGGAGTGGGATGGTCTCAGCCTATTCTAAAGTAGGATTCAGACTACTTTGAATAGGGTTGATGAATTGCTGTCACAGAAGGCATTTGGTGGAGGAATAAGACTGCATATGTGACTAGTAGATAGAGCAGTTCCAATGAGTGGTGGGGTAGGGTGGAGGAGGCAGCTTGGTATCTGTCTGTATTGGATGCTCCACTTGGTCCTTGGTCATATGAGTTACAGAAAACAGAGCTCCAGGTAAAGGTTGTTAAGTCAGTGTTTATGAAGAGATGATGTGATCCTCTGATGACCCAACTCTCACTCAGAGCTCAGTGAGAGTTTTGCAGGAATTACTGTGTGAATGGGGCTTGATTGGGGTATCTGAGAACTTCTTGAATTCCTGAAGGATTTGCTTAGGTTTTTGGCAGTGGTGTGTACAGATCCAGGGATTAGCACAGTCATGTCCTCTGCTGCAACCTAACCAGTTCTTCTCAGGCAGTATAAATGACAATAGGTTAGAGAAGGACACATCTGAATATATTTAAGGCATTCCCTGAAAATTCAAGGCCATTTTTCTGAGCTTGGGGGCAGAAATTTTATCGGGGGTGGACATGATTCATGAAATACATGTTTTATGCAAGAAGGGCTAGAGTCAATGAATGTGTAAATGTGACCCCATTTATAAACACGAACTGGTTAGGTCTGGAACTATTCAAGTTACAGATCTATAAAAAACAATGCAATGTCCTTCCTTCTGTTCCCTACCACAGTCTCTTAAGCAAAGGTAACAAGCTATGCTGTGTATTACTTTGTATTGACACCATCTCTTGGAATTTTAGCCTCTGTGGTGTGTTGTTTGATTAAGCTACAAGATGCTATAAACCAAGTAATCAGAGGGAAAAAACAATGACTCACATGGGCTATTAACCACGTTGGCTTCTTGGCTCAATACAGTTTAAAATTAGCTTCTGAGTCTTAGTTTATTTGTTGGAAAGTATTTAAGATTAACAAAACTATTTGTCGTAGTTGTTCCAAGGAAAAAAATGATGCAATTCTTGTTTTCTCTATAAAATAAGCCAACATCTTTCAGGCCAAGAATAATCCTGAGGATATACATTCTTTTATAAAGTCTGGTTAACATTTTTGGAAGAATCTGTCTGTTATTTGTTTCCTATCAAACATGTTAGTATGATTTTGCTGACAACAGCCCACCAATGATAGACTGGAACCAGAACAATAAGGAGTTTCCTAAAGAGAGTTTTGGAAATGTGTTATGACCTTTAAAAATATATGATAAATTGTGGGTTCTTTTTTTGTTTATTTGTTTCCCAAAGCAAGAAAAATCTCATTGTCCTGGGCACATAGATTAAATAGTTCTCTAAATGAGAATTCAATCTACTTTTTTGGTTCAGATGGTAAAAGTGTCTGCCTACAATGCAGGAGACCCAGGTTTGATCCCTGGGTCAGAAAGACCCCCTGGAGAAAGAAATGGCAACCCACTCCAATATTCTTGCCTGGAAAATCCCATGGATGGAGGAGCCTGGGAGGCTACAGTCCATGGGGTCACAAAGAGTCATACATGACTGAGTGACTTCAAAAACATGCTACTTCTTTTTACCTGCTTTATGAAGAATCTAAGAATCTCTAGAAAACCAAATATTTTCCTCCCTTTACAAGGTTCATCAGTACAAAGCATTGATTCTGGTTGCAGAAGGCTGGTTATATGTGTGTGTGCGTGTATATATAAATGCGTGTGTATATATATATAAATGTAAATATAAATGAAGTATCCATTAATAGGGGGATAGTTTTGCTGTTTATATCTATGTAATAGAATATTAATAATATGTGAACTTTAAAGAGAATTAAGAAGATGAATGTGTACTGATGTGGAATTTAGTCCAAGATATTCATTGTTTAAGCAAGGAGCATATTAATGCCTATATCTTGCTACCATTTGTGGTTTTAAAAAGGGGAGATATCATAATGTGTGCATATCTCTAATGGCCTCTGGGAAAGAACCCAGGGTATGGGGAAGGCAGAGTAGGAAGAACAAGTTTTTTTATTATTATTATGCAATTTTTTGTACTGTTCAAGTATTTAAGCACATGATGATATTTCTTATTTAAATTAAACAAATAAATCACTGAAAATGTAACCCACGTGTGCAGCTTTGACCTTTCTCTTCTTTAAACACAAGCCTTTAAGCCCTGTCCTATGCTCATCCTCTAGTAGAAAGGGGACATAGCCTATTCAAGGGACCTTGAGAATCATCTGGTCAAGCTGCTCCACTTCATGGCTGAGGTGCAGAGCTCAGAGTGGAAGATACTTGCCCAGGGTTAACTATCTGTTAAAACCAAAGTCCTGACTAGAGCCCTAGGCTTCTTAATTCTAGGGACATACTCTTCACCCCGCAGTCTAGGAGAGAGAATGAACAACTTTGGCCTTAAGAATGAACTTCCCACCTGCCATATGACCCGGCAATCCCACTGCTGGGCATATACACCGAGGAAACCAGAATTGAAAGAGCCACGTGTACCCCAATGTTCATCGCTGCATTGTTTACAATAGCTAAGACATGGAAACAACCTAGATGCCCATCAACTGATGAATGGATAAGAAAGCTGTGGTACATATACACAATGGAATATTACTCAGCATTAAAAAAAAAATTCATTTGAAGCAATTCTACTCAGATGGACGAAACTGGAGCCCATTATCCAGAGTGAAGTAAGCCAGAAGCAAAAACAACAATATAGTATATTAACGCATATATATGGAATTTAGAAAGACAGTAACGAGAACCCAACATGGAAGACAACAAAAGGAACGCAGATGTATAGAATAGACTCGTGGACTTTGTGGATGAGGGTAAGGGTGGGATGATATGGGAGAAGGGCATTGAAGCATGTCAATTGTCATGTGTCTAATCAATCGCCAGCCCAGGATTGATGCTCGGGACTGGTGCATTGAGATTTCCCGGGGGGAAGGGAGGAGGAAGGGGGGTTCTGGAGGGGAAGCATATGTAAACCCATGGTGATATCATGACAATGTATGGCAAAAACAATAAATAAATAAATAAATTAATTAATTAAAAAAAAAAAAAAGAATGAACTTCCCCTCCCTTCCTTCTCCCTGGTACTACTCCTGAAGTTTCATGCCTCTGCCTCTCGTGTCACTCGACACCTCACTTAGCTTTTAAGCAGGAATTAACTAGATTAAAGAAACCATAAAACTCAGGCCTTCTTAACTGGTCTGCATGTAGGCTTCAGAAAGCCCTGTGTCTATGTAACAGCTAAGAACTCTGGGGAGAGAGCTCAGTTTTCTCTATGAGTTTCATTGCCAAGTAAGATGAAGGCCACTTTTAAACCTGAAAGAGACCTCAGCAGCCATCAAGTCTAGTACTACTCAAATACACACATGTTCTTAACAACAACCTGCTTTTCTGCTAGAGTACATCCATATGCTGCGAAGTCATTGCCAAAAACAGAAAATTCATTTAGACAGTTTAGCTCTATATTGTTTTGTGTATTTATTTCTTGATCACAACACCAGTTTACAGGATCTTAGTTCCCTGACCAGGGACTGAACACCATGCCCCCTGCAGTGGAAGTGCAGAATCCTAACCACTGGACCACCAGGGAAGTCCCAGGTAGCTCTATTTTAAAGTGTTGGAGTGAATATTGTTCTTGCTCTTGCTATAGCCCATGCTATGAGTCCATATGGTACCCAGGCTAATAGAGTAGTTACTATCAGGAACATGCTGTCCTGAAAGGGACAGAAGAGAGCTCCAAGGATATCATGCCAAGAAATTCTAATCAGCCAGAAAGGGGCACACATTGTCTGTACTTTTAGGCCTAAATGATTACATGTCCTCAACCAACCAATGGGAGCCAGAAAAAGTTTATACCCTGTGCCTACAAGGCAGAGTGTTAGAAATATTCAGTGAGCAGAATCCATTGCTACCACTTTTCCCCCTGAATAAATAGCCAGAAGTCCTATCAGAGTTTTAGCAGCTACTTAAATGTCAAGAAAAGCTAATCCTCTTAGACAATGGAGATAACTGAAAAATTCTTGGCAGTAGGATATATGACTGTAGTTGGCAGTTTTAGGGTGCCTGTTTCCTCTTCCCTTATTCTGGATACTGTGCTCCATGCTCACCCCTTGCTGAAGAGGTGGGTCTCCCTGGTCATGTTTGTACATGTCGTCACCTTTCCCCATGACAAACTGAACTAGGGATTGACATCTAATGGATGCCAGTCTTCTGGCTAGCCTGTCACCAAGCATATTTTCTGAGTCACAGAGTTTATAATCAAAATAGTGAGGGGATCTATGAATTAAAAGTTTCTATAGAGTTGGGCCTATGGCAGGCATTTTCAGCCAGGATCACAGTTCTAAATAAATCAATGAGAAATTGGGCCATGTAGCCAAACATCAGGGAAGATGAGTGGAATAAATGGGACACAGGATTATATGTGGTTCTAAAGAGTTCCAGAATTTCTGCATAGATCAGGGATGACAAGAGTAACTAGAATTCTCGATTCTTAGAGAGCACTAGAGTACAAGAGAAACTTCTTGCATCTTTAGTGGTTCCTAGATCCCAGCTCCTGCCCCTGTGAAGCCCAACTTCATTTCTGTGAGGTAGCTTTATAGCCTTTTAATAAGTCCTCATTTGAGCCACTTGTTTATCCATAAGAATGGAGAACCTGAGTTACTCTGTCTCTACCTGGATTGTCATCCCTGGTCTAGGTCAGATCTATGAAGAAAGTCTAGAATTAATGCTGGGGTGTATGGCTGGGGACTGATGGAAAAGAATATCACTGTGAATTTTGATTAATTTTCTTATTTTCTGTAATCTTGACGCTCTGGCATCTGGGACCTCACTGACTTTGAAGAGATTACCGTTGCAGGTTACTTAGTTCCTAGAGAGAGCAAACATCTTGCCTGGGAGTACATCTTTTGAATGCAAACAACCAGTCCAGAGGGCACCCCCTCCAAACCCTCCCATGTTAGACTCTTATACTTACATCTTACACTCCAGACCAATGTTCCTCTGCCTTAATTACCCCAGGTAAGGTGCCCGACAACTCAGGATATCCCCTACACTCCAGCATGTGCTAAAATTATTCAGAGCACACAATGCAATTTTAAACCTGCTTATCCTGGCTTCCCCTACCTTGCCTCCTCCTTCTCAAAAAAACCACAGCAAAGGTTGTCCTTAGATCCTGGATTGACTCGGGTGATCCTCATGTGGCTCCCTTGAATATGGTGTGCTGCATCTCCTGCTTCTAAGGATCTGTGACTATAAATCTTCATCCTTCAAGATAGTCATTTCTGCTTGTCTTACTATACAAGACAAGTATGTTTCCTTCCAGGCCTCCACCTTAGGTTACCTACTGATTTATTTGTCTGAAGAGTAAGGGCCCTCTGTTCTGGTAGGTGGTCCACTCAGATATTCAAATCGTAAGCTAGGTGCATAGAAAAAGTAAAGATTTATATTATCATTATAATAAATCATCCTTCTCTCTAAGCATATCTTTATGTAGAAAATCAATACCAATTGTCACAGGCATGCACTCTCCTGAACAGAACTTAGAAACACACAGATACATCCCTCCTCTTTTAATCCAAACACCGTGACAACTACCATTCTTTTATTATGACAACAAAACAATGACCTCAACTCTGTGAGAATTAAATTACTGATATTAAAATCCTCTTGATAGGGTTTTAAGTGAAGTCTGGGACACTCCTGGATAGCATTTGGCTAGGGGACAGGGAAATACTTGAATCATGATTCTGATATCTCTCTCTAGGGGAGACTCATGGCACAATTCTCTTTCTATAAACTCATGGCTTTGCTTCTGTTTGTAAAAACCTGGCATTCAATCACATATAGAATTTGTTGAAAATATTTACCTCCTTTTAGTTCCAGAACATCTAGACAGGGAAGAGTTTAGGACAACAATATTTTATTTCCTCACTTAGTATTGGTATAAAATAGAAAAGTGTATCTCAGAAGTTGGGTTCCCAGATGTTGAATTCTTTCTGCTCAAGAAGAATGAACTATACAAGATTGATATGCTACGTAAGGAATCCTCATGATTGCCCTCAGGTTTATTTGTCAGGGTATAGTCATGTAAACAAAACTACTCTAAATGTTTCAAGTAGAAAGAATTTTAATACTAACACTTAAGAAATCATAGGGGCAGGGCAAAGAGAGATCTTAGGAAAGTACAGGAAGCTAACATGAAGCCACAGCCACCTCACAGCCAACAGATGAAAGAGTGTGAGAGAAATGTGTGTAGTCTGAGGTAGCTTCAGCAAACGACTGCTGGTCTACCACGGCATTTCTGTAGCACCTATTGAGTATCACCATTGCCTCTCATTTGCTAGCTTTAATAAACTCTAATGAGAAGGCAACATGGGAAATGTCGTTCCCAAGCCTCCAGTCCTATGACCCCCGAGGACAGTATGAAAGGCACAGAAGTGATGCTGAGTGCTAAAATGATTTGTCCCACTTTTATCAGGACATTACAACACCTTATCACCCAGACACAAAGGCTGTTTCTAAAGGCCTAACAATTTCAAATGCAGTCACAAAGGCCTGCTCTGGTTTAGGGGTAGGGTATATAGACTCTATCCCTGAATTTTAGGAATACAAAAGAATTTGTGCATATGCTTTGAAATAATCATGATACTACACCTATTTTTAAACATTTAAAATAGGCTTTGTTGTAGACTTAGGTATCACAAATGTTGCATGTCCATATGAATAAAAAGGATGTTCTCTTCATTGTGGCACAGATAGATTTAATATTTAATATAGATTTTTAATTTAATATAGATTTTTCCATATGTTCTACTCTATGGTGTTATTTAGAGCTCTAATACTTTCTTTAATTTTTCCTACTTGATTTTACTAAATTTAAGACAGTTATATTAGTCTATTAGCTTTTGTCTCTTTATTTCCTTTAGTTTCTGCTTTATAAAGTAGCTACTATGCTATTTTGTAGAAAGTGATGGCACCCCACTCCAGTACTCTTGCCTAGAAAATCCCGTGGATGGAGGAGCCTGGAAGGCTGCAGTCCATGGGGTCACTAGGAGTCGGACACGACTGAGTGACTTCATTTTCAATTTTCACTTTCATGCACTGGAGAAGGAAATGGGAGAATCTCAGGGACAGGGGAGCCTGGTGGGCTGCCATCTATGGGGTTGCACAGAGTTGGACATGACTGAAGTGACTTAGCAGCAGCACTATGCTATTTTATGTATAAATATTAATAACATTTTTCATTATGCATTTTGGTCTTTAGCATAATGAAAAAAGTATAAAGTATACTTTTTTGGTCTCATTTTATATTTTGGAGGCTAAATTATGCCTTATTTGAAATCAGGATTCTGATTCCTTCTATTTATTTATATATACATGTACATTTTTGTTTGCCATCATCCAATCTTCATCATCATCTTTCTGAGTCTTTTTTGGGAAGAATTGTACTTCGTTTTGACTGCCAATATGAAATTTTCATAGGTATGATATCCTATTTACATTTAATTAAATAACCAATACCTTTAGCTCAGTTTAATCATGTTATTTTATGCTATATTTATTCTGTGTATATATTTCTGTATATAGAAGTATATGTAAGACACACATACTTGTAGTATGCAGAATTGCTGGGCGTTTTTTTCTTGGCATTTCTTTTGGTATTTGGGATGATTTAAAAAAAATTTTTTTTAAAACCACAGTTACAGGTTCACCCAAAAATTGAGAAGGTAGAGATTTTCCATGTACTCCTTGTGCCCACATATGCATACACTCTCCCATTTATCAATATCTCCCACCAGAGTGGTATATTTGTTACAATTAATAGACCTATCCTGGCACATCATTATTGCCCAAAGTCTGTAGTTTACAGTTAACTGGTGTTGTATATTCTATGGGTCTGGACAAATGTATAATGACATGTATCCTCTGTCACAGTATCATGCAGAATATTTTCACTGCTCTGAAAATCTTTTACACTCTTCCTATTCATCCTTATTTCTCTTTCTCTAATCACTGACCCTTTTTACTGAATCCATAGTTCTGCTTTTTCAAGAATACTGTATAGTTGGAATTATACATATGTTACTTTTTCAGATTGACTTCTTCATTTGGTAAAATGGATTTAAGCTTCCTCCATGTCTCTTTATGGCTTGATAGCTTTTTAGTGTGTGCTGAATAATATTCCATTATCTGGATGTACAACAGTTGATTTATCCATTTGCCTATTGAAGGTTATCTTGGTTCCTTCCAAGTTTTGGTAGTTATGAGTAAAGCTATTATAAACATTCATGTGCAGGATTTTGTTTGGAAATACAGGAAGTTTTTAACTCCTTTGGGTAAATACCAAGGCTGGTATGGTGAGAATATGTTTAATTTTGTAATAAACCACCAAATTGTCTTTCAACGTAGCATTTTACTTTCCCATCAACAATAAATAAGAGTTCCTGTTGTTCCCCTTCCTGGTCAGCATTGTTGTCCAAAACCTTTGTTGGTCAAAGCCACTCTAATAGATTTATAGTGATAGCTCACTGTTATTTTGCTTTGCATTTCCCTGTTACATATGATGTGGAACATCTTTTCATATGCTTATTTGCCATCTATGTTTCTTTGATGACATGTCTCTTAAGGTCTTTGGGTTATTATTTAATTAGGTTGCTTGTTTTCTTATTGCTAAGTTTCAAGTTTTGTATATTTTGTATAACTTTGGTTCTTTATCAGCTGTCTTTTGCAACTATTTTTTCCCAAAATGTGACTTGTCTTCTCTGATATTGTTTTTTAAGAATGGAAGTTTTAAATTTTGATAAGCCCATCTTACCCATTGTGCTTGGTGCTATATTAATATTTAAAAAGCCACACCATATACAAGGGCATCTATGCCTTCTATGTTATTTTCTAGGTGTTTTTAAATTTTGTACTTTACATTTTGGTCTGTGATCCATTTTGAGGTGATTTTTGTGAGGGGTACAATCTCTGTGTCTAGATTCTGGTTTTCATTTTTTACATGTGTATATCCAGTTGTTATTTCTATTTGTCTTTTTTTACCATTAATATTACACTGTTTTGACTATTGCACCTTTATATTAATAAAATTATAATAACTATAATTACCAAACTTACAGTTGGGTAAAGTCAGTGCTCCAGCCTTGTCCTACTTCAATATTGTATAGGCTATTCTAGATCTTTTCCTCATCTATAAACTTTAGAACCTATTTGTCAATATCTACAAACTTGCTGGGGAATTTTATTAGGATTGCACTGAATCTATAAATCAAGTTGAAACAAAGAATCTTAAGACTATTGAGTCTTTCTATCCCTAAACATGAAATATCTTTCAATTTATTTAGTTCTCTGATTTTGTTAGCCAGTTTTATAGCTTTCCTTGTATAGATTTTGTCCATATTTTGTTGGGTCGATACCTAAGAACACTTTGCATATATACCTTTATGCAAAGTATATCATGTGAAATGCCAGGCTGGATGAAGCACAAGCTGGAATCAAGGTTGCCAGGAGAAGTATCAATAACCTCAGATATGCAGATGACACCACCCCTTACAGAAAGTGGAGAAGAACTAAAGAGCCTCTTGATGAAAGTGAAAAAGGAGAGTGAAAATTTGGCTTAAAACTCAATGTTCCAAAAACTAAGATTATGGCATCCAGTCCCATCACTTTATGGCAAATAGATGGGGAAACAATGGAAACAGTGACAGACTTTAATTTTTAGCTCCAAAATCACTGCAGATGGTGACTGCAGCCATAAAATTAAAAGATGCTTGCTCCTTGGAAGAAAAGCTAGGAACAACCTAGACAGCATATTAAAAAACAGAGACATTACTTTGTCAACAAAGGTCTGTCTTGTCAAAGCAATGGTTTTTCCAGTAGTTATGTATGGATGTGAGAGTTGAGAAAGCTGAGCACAGGAGAATTGATGTTTTTGAATTGAGGTGTTGGAGAAGACTTTTGAGAGTCCCTTGGATAGCACAGAGATCCAATCAGTCTATCCTAAAGGAAATTAGTCCTGAATACTCATTGGAAGGACTGATGTTAAAGCTGAAACTCCAATACTTTGGCCACCTGATGAGAATAATTGACTCCTTGGAAAAGATCTCAATTCTGGAAAAGATTGAAGGGAGGAGGAGGAGGGAATGATGGAATGAGATGTTTGGATGGCATCACCGACTCTATGGACATGAGTTTGAGCAAGCTTTGTGAATTGGTGATGGACAGGAAAGCCTGGTGTGCTGCAGTTCATGGGGTTGCCGAGAGTCAGACACCACTGAGCGACTGAACTGAACTGACTGACACCTAAGTATTTGTTTTGATTCATGGTCCTAACATTACAGGTTCCTAGGCAATATTGTTCTTTATAGCATTAGACTTTACTTTCACCACCAGACACATCCACAATTGGGCATCATCATTCTTTCTGGAGTTATTTCTCTACTCTTCCCTGGTAGCATATCAAACACCCACTGACCTGGGGGAGGTGGAGTTCATTTTCCAGTGTCATATCTTTTTGCCTTTTCATACTGTTCATGGGGTTCTCAAGGCAAGAATACTGAAGTGGTTTGCCATTTAGGTGCTAAAGTAAATGATACCATACTTTTACTGTTAAATTCCATTCACCCATTGCTAGTATATAGGGAAGCAATTGACTTTTGTGTATTAACCTTGTATCCTGCAACCTTGCTATAATTACTTATAGCTCAAAGATTTTTTTGGGGGGGGTCAATTTTTTGGATTCTCTACAAAGGTGACTGTGTCATCTATGAACAAAGAACTTTGTTTTTTCCTTCTAAATCTGTATACAAATAATTTCCTTTTATTATCTCATTGCTTTGGATAGATCTTTCAGCAACGTGTTGAAAAGGAGTGGTAAGAGAAGACATTCTTGTTTTGTATCTGATCTTAGAGGGAAAGCTTTCAATTTCTTATTTTTAAGTGCAATATTAGCTGTAGGTTTTTGTAGCTATGTTTTATTAAGGTGAGGAAATTCCTCTATATTCTAGGTTATTGTGCTCAAGTTTGTCAAATATTTTTCTGTATCTATTGATGTATTATTTTCAGTCTGTTATTGTGGTGGATTATGTTGATTTTTGAATGATGAAGTAAGCTTTCAGACCTAGAATAAGTCCTACTTGATTGTGGGGTATAATTCTTTTCATATATTGTTGAATTCAACTGCCTAAAATTTGTTGATGATTTTTGCAAGTATGTTCATGAGAGATATTGATCTGTAGTTTTATTTCCTTATAATTTGTTTTCTGTTTTGTCATTAGGATAATGCTATCTCATAGCACGAGTTAGGAAGTTTTCCTTCTACTTTTATCCTCTAAAAGAGATTTTAGAGAATTGGTATAGTTTATTCCTTAAATATTTGATAGAATTTATGAGTGAAGCCATCTGGTACTAATGTTTTCCCTATTGGAAGTTTATTAACCGGTTTTAAAAATTTCTTTAATATACATAGGCCAATTTAGATTGATTCTTATTGAGTTTTAGCAGATTAGGTCTTTCAAGGATTTGGCTCAATTCCTCTAGATTATCAAATTTGTGGCTCAAAAGTTGTTCATACTATTCCTTTGTTATCTTTACAGTGTTCATGGGAACCAAAGTGATGGCTCTCTTTCATTTCTGATACTGGTAATGTGTGTTTTCTTTTTTTTTTGTTTTCTTAGTTAGCCCTCCCAGAGATGTATTGATGTGTTTATCTCAAGGAACCAACTTTTTGTTTTGTTGATTTCTCTATTGATGTCTTACTTCCAGCCTAATGGATTTCTGCTTTAATCCCTATTATTTGTTTTATTTTACTTACTTTGGATTTAATTTACTCCTTTTGTTGCAGGAAAGAGCAATTCTGACTGCATGATGGATCTGTTTCTTTGATTTTAATCTTTGTTTTTCATTGCTTTTGTTATTATAATCATTCATAATTACCGGCTTTGGGGATCCCTGCCCCTCTGCTTGAAGAATTAACATACTCACTCCCTGAGGTTGGCCATTCCAGGAGTTATTTGCAAGATATTTGTAAGATATCTCCACTTTCAACTCCTCCCCTTCTCCGTCCTGTAAAAGAACCTAAAATCCAGACCCCAATAAGACAGTTATTTTGAGACATTAGTTCACCATCTTCTTGGTCAGCCGCTTTGTGAATAAACCTCACCTCTTAGTTAATTGGCCTATCATATGAGGAAACTGAGCTTGGACTTGATAGTTTTCTCTTTCTAGCTTTCTCAGGTGGACATTGATATTACTGATTTTATGTCTTTCTTTTTCCTAATAAGTACATTCAACATTATAAATTTCCCTATGTAATGATATTGGTACATGCCACAAATTTTGATAAGTTGTGTTTCATTTTAATTTAGTTCAAAATATTTAAAATTTCTCTTGAAAATGGAGAGGCTATATAACAGGGTTTGGAATTGTAATACACATCCTGTAGCATTTTAAGAATTATATGCTTTGATTATAGTTACCATGCTTACAATGCTAGACAAACCATCTCCCGTGGCCAACCTTCTCCATTTTTACATGAGTTTCAGATTGTGTCAGCGTCTAAACTTGTTATCAAGTTTTAAATAAGTTTCTGATGTCCTATCTTTTATCTTATCAATGTGTCCTATATATATGACACATTGATTACCAACTTTTGATGATTAGAATTAAAAAATATATCAGTTCATTCACTCAGCCATGTCCGACTCTTTGCGACCCCTTGGACTGCAGCACACCAGGCCTCCCTGTCCATCACCAACTCCTGGAGTTTGCTCAAACTCATGTCCATTGAGTTGGTGATGCCATCCAACCATCTCTGTTGTCACCTTCTCCTCCTGCCCTCAATCATTCCCAGCATCAGGGTATGTTCAAATGAGTCAGTTTTTTGCATCAGGTGGCCAAAGTATTGGAGTTTCAGCTTCAACATTAGTCCTTCCAATGAACACTCAGGACAGATCTCCTTTTGGATGGACTTGTTGGATCTCCTTGCAGTCCAAGGAACTCTCAAGAGTCTTCTCCAACATCACAGTTCAAAAGCATCAATACATTGGTGCACAGGATTCTTTATAGACCAACTCTCACATCCATACATGACCACTGGAAAAACCATAGCCTTGACTAGCCAGACTTTGTTGGCAAAATAATGTCTCTGCTTTTTCATATGCTGCCGAGGTTGGTCATAACTTTCTTGCCAAGAAGTAAGCGTCTTTCAATTTCATGACTGCAAACACCATCTGCAGTGATTTTCGAGCCCCAAAATATAAAGTGAGCTACTGTTTCCACTGTATTCCCATCTGGTTGCCTTGAAGTGATGGGGCCAGAAGCTATGATCTTTGTTTTATGAATCTTGAGTTTTAAACAAATTTTTCACTCTCCTCTTTCACTTTCATCAAGAGGCTCTTTCATTCCTCTTCACTTTCTGCCATAAGGGTGGTGTCATCTGCATATCTGAGGTTATTGATATTTCCCCTGGCAATCTTGATTCAAGCTTGTGCTTCTTTCAGCCCAGCATTTCCCATGATGTACTCTGCATACAAGTTAAATAAGCAGGGTGACAATATACAGCCTTGACATACTCCTTTTCCTATTTGGAACCAGTCTGTTGTTCCATGTCCAATTCTAACTGTTGCTTCCTACCCTGCATACAGATTTCTCAAGAGGCAGGTCAAGTGGTCTGGTATTCCCATCTCTTTGAGAATTTTCCAGTTTATTGTGATCCACACAGTCAAAGGACTTGGCATAGTCAATAAAGCAGAAAAAGATGTTTTTCTGAAAGTCTTTTGCTTTTTTGATGATCCAGTGAATGTCAGTAATTTTATATCTGATTCCTCTGCCTTCTCTAAAACCATCTGGAACATCTGGAAGTTCAAGGTTCACATATTGTTGAAGCCTGGCTTGGAGAATTTTAAGCATTACTTTACTAGCATGTGAAAGGAGTACAATTGTGCAGTGGTTTGAGGATTTTTTGGCATTGCCTTTCTTTGGGATTGGAATGAAAGCAGACCTTTTCTAGTCCTGTGGCCACTGCTGAGTTTTCCAAATTTGCTAGCATATCGAGTGCTACACTTTCACAGAGTCATCTTTCAGGATTTGAAATAGCTCAACTGGAATTTCATCACCTCCACTAGCTTTGTTCATAGTGATGCTTCCTAAGGCCCACTTGACTTCACATTCCAGGATATCTGGTTCTAGGTGAGTGATCACACCATTGTGATTATCTGGATCATACGGATCTTTTTTGTAGAATTCTTCTGTGTATTTTTGCTGCCTCTTCTTCCTATCTTATGCTTCTGTTAGGTCCATGCCATTTTTGTCCTTTATTGAGCCCATCTTTGCATGAAATTTTCCCTTGGTATCTCTAATTTTCTTGAGGGATTTCTAGCCTTTCCCATTCTATTGTTTTCCTCTATTTCTTTGCACTGATTACTGAGGAAGGCTTTCTTATCTCTCCTTGCTATTCTTTGGAACTCTGCATTCAAATGGGTATATCTTTCCTTTTCTCCCCTGCTTTTTACTTCCCTTCTTTTAACAGCTATTTGTAAGGCCTCCTCAGAAAACCATTTTGCTTTTTTAAATTTCTTTTTCTTGGGGATGGTCTGGATCCCTGTCTCCCGTACAATATAACGAACCTCCATCTATAGTTCACCAGGCACTCTGTCTATCAGATCTAGTCCTGTAAATCTATCTCTCCCTTCCTCTGTATAATCCTAAGGGATTTGATTTACGTCATACCTGAATGGTCTAGTGGTTTTCCCTAATTTCTTCAATTTCAGTTTGAATTTGACAATAAGGAGTTCATGATCTGCTCTTGTTTTTGCTGACTGTATAGGGCTTCTCCATCTTTGGCTGCAAAGAATATAATCAATCTGATTTTAGTGTTGACAATTTAGTGATATCCATGTGTAGTCTTCTCTTGTGATGCTGGAAGAGGGTGTTTGCTATGACCGGTGTGTTCTCTTGGCAAAACTTTATTAGCCTTTGCCCTGCTTCATTCTGTACTCCAAGGCCAAATTTTCCTGTTACTCCAGGTGTTTCTTGACTTCCTACTTTTGCACTCCAGTCCCCTATAATGAAAAGGACATCTTTTTTGGGTGTTAGTTCTAAAAGGTCTTGTAGGTCTTCACAGAACCATTCAACTTCAGCTTCTTCAGCATTACTGGTCGGGGCGTAGACTTGGATTATGATGCTATCAAATGGTTTGCCTTGGAAATAAACAGAGATCATTCTGTCGTTTTTGAGATTACATCCAAGTACTGCATTTCGGACTCTTTTGTTGACTATGATGGCTATCCATTTCTTCTAATGGATTCTTGCCCACAGTAGTCAATATAATGGTTATCTGAGTTAATTTCACCCATCTAGTCCATTTTAGTTGGCTGATTCCTAAAATGTTGGCATTCACTCCTGTCATCTCCTGTTTTACCACTTCCAGTTTGCCTTGTTTCAAGGAACCAATATTCCAGGTTCCTATGCAATATTGCTCTTTATAACATCAGAACTTGCTTCTATCACCAGTCATATCCACAACTGGTTGTTGTTTTTGCTTTGGCTCCGTCTCTTCATTCTTTCTGAAGTTATTTCTCCACTGATCTCCAGTAGCATATTGGGAACCTATGGACCTGGGGAGTTTATCTTTCAGTGTCCTATCTTTTTGTCTTTTCATACTGTTCATAGGGTTCTCAAGGCAAGAATACTGAAGAGGCTTGCCATTCCCTTCTCCAGTGGACCACGTTTTGTCAGAACACTCCACCATGACCCGTCTGTCTTGCATGGCCCTACAAGTCATGGCTCATAGTTTCGTTGAGTTTGACTAAGGCTGAGGTTCATGTGATTAGATTGGTTAGTTTTCTGTGATTGTGGTTTCCAGTCTGTCTCCCCTCTGATGGAGAAGGATAAGAGGCTTATGGAAGCTTCCTAATGGGAGAGACTGAGTGAGGGGGAAACTGGGTCTTGTTCTCATGGGCAGGGCCATGCTCAGTTTATCTTTAATCCAATTTTCTGTTGATGGGTGGAGCTGTGTTCCCTCCCTGCTATTTACCTGGGCCAAACTATGGTGGAGGTCATGAAGATAACGGTGACCTCCTTCAAACATCCTATATATGTACTGCTACACTCAGTGCCCCCCAACCCTGTAGCAGGCTGCCACCAACACACGCCTCCACTGGAGACCCCTGAACACTCACGGGCAAGTCTGGTTCAGTCTCCTGTGGGGTTACTGCTCATTTCTTCTGGGTCCTGGTGCACAAGGTTCTGTTTGTACCCTCCAAGAGCAGCAAGTGGTGGCTGCACGGTGCTGGAGCACTGAGTGGCCAAGAGGAGATACCCCATGTCCAAGGTCAGGAGCAGTGGCTGCCCTTTGCTCTACTGGCTGTGAGAAGATACCCTCCATTGAAGGGCAATGGAGAAGCCCCAGCAAGATGGTAGGAGGGGAGAATTCATCTTTAGAATCAAACCCCATTCCTGCTAGAGATGCTAAGAGCGCTCAAACAGGACCAGGATTTGCACTCCAGGACCCAGGAACCCCACAGAGACTGAGAAAGAACTGTGTTTGAGCCTTTCCTGTGGAGGTACGGGTCAGCAGTGGACTGCCACAGGGATGGGGCTTTGGGTGCTGCAGACTGGGGTATGGCATAAGTCTTTTTGGAGGAGGTCGCCTTTAACCCCACCATAGAGCTTCCAGAACTTACACAGGACTGTGAAAAAATATATAGCATACTAAACTAAAATTTCATTGAGGGGCTTCAGCTAGAATGTTAAAAAAAAAAAAAAAAACTGAAAGTAACATCACTTCCAACATAACAATAAGAAAAACCTAAAAAAAAAAAAATCCATAAAACACCATCACTTTGACAAAATTATAACATTTTCTCAACCAGAGAATTGAGTTTCATAGGCTAACAAGCAACCTGAAAACGAAGAAAAGATATGTGGCTATATTAAAATATGGGGAACTGATTTTACTTGGGATAGAGCATGGGAAGAAAATGGGGCTGTCAAAAAGTAGGTAAGTAGAGATTACCTAAATTTTAAATGAATTGTTATAGGCTAACTTTAGGTTAGTGTAGAAGTATAGAACAGGGATTGGAAAACTTATATATAAAGGTCAAATAATAAGTATTTTAGGCTTTGTGGGCCACAAGATATCTGCTGCAACTACTCAACTCTGTGTTTATAATACAAAAGCAACTACAGACATTATGCAAATGATTGGGTATGACTACACTCCATTGAATATTTATTTACAAAAGCAGATGATTAGCCCACAAACCAGTTTTCTGAGTCTTAATATAGATTACCTGAAATGACAGACACAAAGGCATTTTGTACCCACTTCCAGACTCTTTTCCATGGTCTTCACTGGCTTCTCATGAGATATATTGAGAATGGGCAGTAGACCAGAAAGAGACCCCTGGCAATGCAGGACTCAGGTAGGGGAACAGCAGTGAGGAATATAGAAACCCATGCCTGGATCATTTTTCTAAGGTATAAAAACTTTAAGCTTCTGGGGGACAGGCAGCAAATATTGTCTTTCCCAGACATAATTGGAAACCCATTGGAAATAGGGGAGGGAAAAGAAAAGAAAACAAAACAAAACCTTCATCTCCTGAGGGAAGGGAAGGGATTCCCCTTGACCCAGACTATTAGAGGTCAACTACAAGTAGCCAAGGGGCATAATCACCAAAAAATCCCCTTCTGTGAGAAGAGGTCTTGCCTAAGTGAGGATAAAGGAAGAAACAGAGAATATTCCCACCCTCTGCCACCAGGCTTGCTAACACCGAATAACAAATAACAGCAGTCTATCATTGGAGGAGAGGCAAGAAATGAGAAAAAGCCTTTGAGGTTACGTTCACAGAAGAAGACTAAATTTGAGAGTGGAAATGGAACATTAAAAATTATTCTCTGGAAACTCAACTTCCCCATTAAGTACAAGGTGATTCTAGAGGAATCTGAAGTCAATAGTGTGCAGAAGGTAGACTGAGCTAACAAAACCTAGAGTCTACTCAGCTTCTGACTAGGTTGACTCAACTCTCCATTGAGTACAGTAGAAGAAGACGTGTGCCCAATTCTGGGCATATATCTATCATCTGTATCTAACTCAATCTTTACTGGTCTAAACGTGACATCCAGCTTTCAACCAAAAATGATGTGATTCACAAAAATTCAAGATAAAGTAACTTTTTACCAAGAGACAATACAATCTGCAGAAACCAGATATGGGAGCTCTTAGGCATGATATTTAAAAGAGAAAACTGTGAGTAATGTTTAAAGGTGCTAGTATAAAAGAAGGATAACATACAAGAGCATAAAAATGTAAACTAAAAAAGTATGAAATGGAAATACCAGAAATAAAGATACAATAAAGATAAAAATCAGTCAAAAAATTCATAGCAAACACAAAGAGGGAAAAAAAGGCCAGTAGATCCAAGAACTGTGGGACAATGTCATACAGTCTAAAATATGAGCAACTGAAATTCCAAAAATAAAAAGAGAGAAAGGGGAGAAGATATATTTGAAAATATAATGGGTAAACATTCCTCTCAAATAGTGAAAGATATTAAACCACAGACTTGAAAAGAACAACCATAGAAGAAATAATGAAAAGAAAGGAAGAAGGAAGGAGGGAGGGTGAGGAAGGGAGGATAAGTACATAAGAGAAAGGAAGAAAACACCTAGACACACCAATACTAAAAACCAAGATAAAATCTAGACAGCAACCAGTGCAAAAAAGATACACAAGGAGAACAAAGGTAAGAGTTATAATAAACTTCTTATTAGAAGCTATCAATAAGCCTGACAATGATGGAGGAGCATCTTTATAGCATTGAAAGAGGAAAAAAAAATTATCTCAGAAATCAGTGCCGTTATATATCACTGAAAAATGAAAGAGAAATAAAGATTTTATAGACAAGGAAAGACAAAATAATTCATTATCAGCAAACTTTCACTATAAGAAATGTTAAAAAGTATTTTAGGTAGAAGAAATATGTTATCATATAGAAACCTGTGTCTATACAAAGAAAAAAAAAGGTTAGAAATGGTAAAAATGATAGTAAATATACAATTTAGTTTTCTTATTTTGATTATACTAAAAGATAATTGACTAAAGAAAAAATAGGTAATATACCATAGGTATACAACATATAAATGTTTATTGAAATCACTTTAATATTTGATTACTGAGAAAGCCTATTAAGATTTGTGCCGGGAGCCGTCAGGATGCCCCCTTGCTCGGATGACAAGGTCACGAGACTAAGAAAGTATTTGCAAAGCTGACTTTCTTTATTGGGGCATCCTGGGCTAGCCTCACCCTGGTATTTTTCTTGGAAGTTCTGTCCATGCTCAGAACATTGGCTCATCTCAGTAGGTCAGTCACAGTTGGAAAGAATTCGTCCTGAGATAATCCCCCCAGACCTTATCGACCAGAGGATCCGGGAAGGTGGATCACCTTCCCCGGGGGCTATGGAGGAATGAAAGGGACATTTAAATGGATTACTACTCCTTACTGGGGAGTTTACCAAGAGTTCTCTGGGGGTCATGGCAAGGCCACCACCAGAAAGGCTTGTACTTGGGTCACCTTTCCACCTTCCACTCCCCTGACCACTCCACAGAGGAGGCTCGCTTCCTTGAAGAAATCAGGCTTGACAGAGACTTAGGAATGCTCATAATTGTAGCCAGCATAGTTGGAGATATTGATTGCTTTAGGATAATGTAGACATAGGAATTCATTTTAGTAGTTATAAGGTTAATAGGGTTTTATTGCTAAAGCAGTGCTTCTAGACTGTCTCTTAGTTCTCTTTCCTCTCTCTAAACTGTCTCTTTGTCCTCTTTCCTCTTTTCTCATAAGAACTGGAGTAGGTTACTAGAATAAACAGTCTCAAGCTTAAGCCCTTCCCTCTAGCTTCTACATAGTTGTACCTGATAAGAGAAATGTAACCTTTCTACTTAGGTTGATGTACTTATCATGATTGACTGAAGTATACTGAAGACATTCAAATGGTAATCATACTATTGTTAAATCTAATTACATATAAATCTGACTTCTGCAAAGGGAATGTTTCATGATAGTTTGGGGAATAAACTCAATGATAAGGTTGCTATGGGAGGTAGAAAACAAAAAATTGTATAGAATGATAGGTGATGTAATGGGGATGTCTTTTGGCTATAAAAACTGTAAACCAACAACAATAAACTGAGAGACTACTCCATCACCACACACCGACTCAGCTCAGTTCTTCTTCCGCCGACGCCACCCATCCCTCAAGACCCCCGGACCCCGCCGAGGCTGGACCCCGGCAGATTTGTTGTGACTCAAGATTATTATTTAGCATATTACTTACTCAACCATCCATCAACCATTCAACCAAAACTCTCCAGAGGTTTTAGCATTAAAAACAAGTTCCCTTTAAAATTCTGTTTAAATTCTAAAATTTTTGTCTAAAAGGGAACTTATGGTATGAATATTTATGGATGATGTTTATTGTGGTTCAATTTCCAAGGAGAACTTACTGTTTTTCCCCACTCTGATATCCCTTTGCTTTACAGAAGAAAGAGCTTAATTGACTAATTTGATACATTGCAGTTCCCTATTTGTTTATACCAGACATTTTTCCAATAGCGTTCTCTAAACTTATGATGTCATTTGTCTACTGTTTTCCCATGCCATCTAAATTGCATTTCTGCTTTTTGTAAAATCAGGTTTTGTTTGGATGTGTACAAGAGAGACTGAGAAGGAGAGAGAGAGACTGGAGGAGAGAAAAGCAAAGAGAGAGGAAGTCTTTTATTATAGCACAAAAATATTTTATTGTAAGATTTTTTTTCTTCTGAGTAGAAACAGATTTGTGAAAAAAGCTCATATTTTTATATACATGTTCATGCTTCATTTTTCTGTGTGTATTATGCTCTGAGTTTAAGTCAAATATTTAACTCAATTTTCATATGTTCTTGTGTTAGACTGTGGGCGAAGGAAGTCTGCCACAAAAATGTGCTGCTTAAGAGATATAAATTTGATACAACCAGAAGTGATGTAATGTGGTAGATCAGAAACCCCATTCATCTTAAGACCTCAACTGCTTCAACAGAAATCAGCAGTTCTCGCACTCTCTACTCATCCCACAGGCCTCCACAGACTTTCCATAATCTACATGGATCTCCATCAAAATAGAAAAGTAGAGAGAAAGATGTTTTAACAATTCTATTTATTAAAAAAAACTAAGAGTACTCACTGTCATAACTAAACAGTGTCTAGAGGACTGTTATTTTATTGGGCTCTTTGGTATATAAACTTTAAAAATTGTGAATCACTGTATTGTACACCTATAAGATATAAAAGATTATGCATCAACTACATAAATATACACATGATAGAGGGAGCTGCATTTATCTTTTTATCAAAAAAAGATAAAATGAGATTACAGAAACAATGCTGAGTTTCTCATTAGGCGAATGACTTAGCTCACATTATTCATACTTTAAAGATTTCTGTTGCCTCCATCAGATAATGGATCTAAACTTTACATCTTTTCTTCTAACTACTAGAAAAAATCCTTTCTAGCATATTTTAAAGACCAGACTCTTTGTGTGAGAAGTAATAATGAAAATTTATAACATCATTTGTAACAGAATTTATATTTTTTCTCTATTTTCTATATATCAGTTCAGTTCAGTCGCTCAGTCGTGTCTGACTCTTTGTGACTCCATGAATTGTTTATTCATTTAAAACAATATTTTGAATATCATAAATAAAGTGGTGAACTAAAGAAGCCAGACAAAGACAGGTGTACACTGTATTATTACATTTATATAAAGGTAAAAAATGTGTAAAAATTAATTAGTGGTAAATAGAAATAAAGATAATAGTTAATTTAGTGGCAATAATCACTAGGAAGGAGAAAACTGGGATTTCTGGGATACTTCATTGGTGCTCTGTTTCTTGATCTGAGTATTGATTACATGGGTTTGCACTTTTAATTTATGCTCTTTCTTTCTGTGTGTCTCTCTAGTATTTTTAATGAAAGATTTATTTAGAAACAAAAGTGCTTAGTACTTATTAGGTGTTCTTGGTTCTTTCTGGTGTGTGTGTGCACATGCATATCTATGTATGCATACTTACTCGTTCAGTTGTGTCCAACTCTCTTGGCCCCATAGACTGTAGCCTATCAGGCTCCTCCATCTGTGGGATTTCCCAGGCAAGAGTACTGGAGTGGATTGCCATGTCCTACTCCAGGGGATCTTCTCAACTCATGAACCTATGTTTCTTGCATCTCCTGCATTGGTAGGCAGATTCCTTACCACTAGCACCACCTGAAACCCCATGAAAATATGTTTGTTGCAGAAGACAGATTAAATTTTGTGAGACAACCTATTGAGTTATCATTTGCTTTATATGCCTTTTATAATTATATTTTAGAAAGAATATTTCATGTTGATTATTGTACATATACAATCACCATTTAATAACAGTTGAAATATAGAATGACCAACCTAGACAGCATATTAAAAAGCAAAGACATTACCTTGCCAAAAAATGTCTGTCTAGTCAAGGCTATGGTTTTTTCAGTGGTCATGTACGGATGTGAGAGTTGGACTATAAAGAAAGCTGAGCACAGAACAACTGATGCTTTTGAACTGTGTCGTTGGAGAAGACTCTTGAGAGTCCCTTGGACTGCAAGCAGATCCAACCAGTCCATTCTAAAGGAGATCAGTCCTGCGTGTTCATTGGAAGGACTGATGTTGAAGCTGAAGCTCCAATACTTTGGCCGCCTGATGTGAGGAGCTGACTCATTTGAAAAGACCCTGATGTTGGGAAAGATTGAGGGCAGGAGAAGAAGGGGACAACAGAGGATGAGATGGTTGGATGGCATCACTGACTCAATGGACATGGGTTTGGGGGACTCTGGGAGTTGGTGATGGACAGGGAGGCCTGGAGTGCTGTGGTTCATGGGGTTGCAAAGAGTTGGACATGACTGAGTGACTGAACTGAACAATATTTATTGAATATTTTAAAACTATCACAAAATTATATTTAAGTATGAAATACTGAACACTGACCTCTAATTTTGGGAATGGATGGGGCAATGTTGTCCACTATCAGCATTTGTATTTGACATTGTACTGCAAATAATATCCAGAATCAGAAATAGATTATTGTCTGATAGCATCAGTAGTTGAATGGATGACTAAATGGTGATGTACATTCACCTCGAAGAGGGAAATGGCAACCCACTCCAGTATTCCTTCCTGGGAATCCCATGGATAGAGGAGCCTGGCAGGCCATGGTCCTTGGTGTTGTAAAGAGTCAGACATGACTGAGTAACACACACATATAATCATACAGTGGAATACTGTGCTGCAATGAAAAATAGTAAACTATGGCTATTATTAAACTAAACATTATGAATAAATTGTTGGTCATAACTTTTCTTCCAAGGAGTAAGCATCTTTTAATTTCATGGCTGCAATCACCATCTTCAGTGATTTTGGAGCTCAGAAAAATAAAGACAGCCACTATTTCCCCATCTATTTCCATGAAGTGATGGGACCAGATGTCATGATCTTAGTTTTCTGAATGTTGAGCTTTAAGCCAACTTTTTCACTCTCCTCTTTCATTTTCATCAAGAGCCCATCTTTGCATGAAATGTTCCCTTGGTATCTCTAATTTTCTTGAAGAGATCTCTAGCCTTTCCCATTCTATTGTTTTTCTCTATTTCTTTGCACTGATTACTGAGGAAGGCTTTCTTATCTCTCCTTGCTATTCTTTGGAACTCTGCATTCAAATGGGTATATCTTTCATTTTCTCCTTTGCTTTTCACTTCCCGTCTTTTAACAGCTATTTGTAAGGCCTCCTCAGACAGCCATTTTGCTTTTTTACATTTCTTTTTCTTGGGGATAGTCTTCATCCCTGTCTCCTGTACAATGTATCAAACCTCCGTCCATAGTTCATCAGGCACTCTGTCTATCAGATCTAGTCCTGTAAATCTATTTCTCACTTCCACTGTATAATCATAAGGGATTTGATTTAGGTCATACCTTAATGATTTAATGGTTTCCCCTACTTTCTTTCATTTAAGACTGAATTTGGCAAAAAGGAGTTCATGATCTGAGCCACAGTCAGCTCCTGGGCTTGTTTTTGCTGACTGTATAGAGCTTCTCCATCTTTGGCTGCAAAGAATATAGTCAATCTGATTTTTGTGTTGACCATCAAGTAATGTCCATGTGTAGTCTTCTCTTGTGTTGTTGGAAGAGGGTGTTTGCTATGACCAGTGCATTTTTCTTGGCAAAACTCTATTAGCCTTTGCCCTGCTTCATTCTGTACTCCAAGGCCAAATTTGCCTGTTACTCTAGGTGTTTCTTGACTTCCTACTTTTGCATTCCAGTTCCCTATGAAAAGGACATCTCTTTTGGGTGTTAGTTCTAGAAGTCTTGTAGGTCTTCTTAGAACTGTTCAACTTCAGCTTCTTCAGCATTACTAGTTAGGGCATAGACTTGAATTACTATGATATTGAATGGCTTGCCTTGGAAACGAACAGAGATCATTCTGTCATTTTTGAGATTGCATCCAAGTACTGCATTTTGCACTCTTTTATTGACCATGATGGGTACTCCATTTAATCCAAGGGATTCCTGCCCATAGTAGTAGATAAAATGGTCATCTGAGTTAAATTCACCCATTCTAGTCCATCTTAGTTTGCTGATTCCTAGAAAGTTGATGTTCACTCTTGTCATCTCCTGTTTGACTACTTCCAATTTGCCTTGATTAATGGACCTAACATTCCAGGTTCTTTGCAATATTGCTTTTTACAGCATTGGGCCTTGCTTCTACCACCAGTCACATCCACAACTGGGTGCCGTTTTTGTTTTGTTAATTTAAGATAACTCTCTTTTATTGATTTGCACAATAAAATTCAATAATTTTTTTTATTATAGAAAATCTTTTTATTCCTAGCTTGTCTAAAGCTTTATTTTTGCCACTCTCCGTGGTCTTACATTTTATCACTTTTTCTTACTTCTTACATCTCTTGATATATGTTATTTTGATATATATTTATGATGTATATCACAAATAATATATATGTTTGTGAGCATGTCAGGGACAGATAAATGCAGGGAATGCATTTGAGCATATAAACCTATTTCTACCATTTTATAGTTCACATCTATGTGTCTCCATCATGATGGTGTTTTCTGTTCTGATCCTGAATCTCCAGAAAAACATCACTGGGGAATATTCAAACAGAATGCAAAAGGGCTCTTTCCTAGGTCCTGGAGCTCCATGGTTGGTTCTCTCCACTGTCTTAATTCCAGATGTTTCTTGGCATAACTGATAATTTCTCATTTTCCCCCTCTATAACAACAATCCTCTGTCCCTTGGGGGTTTATGATCTATTGAGAGAATGTTATGACAAATCATGAAATGCATATATACAAACGTTGCTGTATAAATTTAGGGATACCAGTTATGAGCCCATTACATTACTGCAGCCCAGTTTCTGATATGATGTACAAATTTATGTCAGTTAGGACTTACTGAAAATTAAATCATCTCTACATTTAGTAAATAGTTAGTGAGGACCTACATATACTGCTCTTGGTGCTAGAAATATCGTAATGAGGAAGAGAAACTCTCTGCACTCATGGGGCTTACTTATATCCTAGTGAGACATACATAACTAGATAACAGATAACTATCAGCAGACAGAACAAAAGAGTGTAAAATCAGATTAGTAGATAACTAGATAATACATGATTATCAGCAGCTAGAACAAAAGAATATAAAATCAGATTAGTAAGTGTAGTGAAGAAATAACATATGGTAAGAGAGTAAAGAGTGACAGCATGCTATGAAGAAAAACATATCAAAATAAAACATACAAAAATTTGCATTTCCTTAATGATTTTTAAACAATTTCCTAATCTCTTGTTATAATTTCTTCATATAAATAATATTGGGAATATAGGATGTAGGAGTCATAAAAGATTTCATTAAAACTCTTTCTATGGTTACTTAAGTAGATTTAAAAAAAGAAATGATGGATAAAATTAAGATATTTTCTTTGGAAAATCAGAAGTAACCAAAAAAAAAAAAAGCATTTTTGTTAGATTTTATTAAGTAAAATTTCATGGAAAATTCAGTGAGTTCTTGCTGAAAATCTTCTAAACTTATTGTACTTTTGGCTTCTGTAGAGTTAGAGATCATCTAAAAGCTGGAAAATACTTGTTTCCACAAATGAAACCAAATGGAAATGATAGTAGAAGCATATTATCTTCCCACAGACTTTCTGAGAAAGGCAATGTAGTTAGGTTTTATTTAATGCAGATGTACCATCACTAACTTTCTGTCTGAAGATGTACTTGACAGTGGTCTTACACCCCCATATACACAGATGTAAAACATTAATATATTTAACTCAGCTGATGCCTTTAGAAGTGGCAGAAATATTGAGGAAATTCATAGTCAATCTCTCCATGGTGAAAGTCTCCATTGCTTTTCTGGCCACAGAGAAAGAATTTTCAAGCACATTTGTCTGCAATTTCAGGGAATGGAGTATGTTCTCTTATTATTGCACAGTCTGAAATATGACAAAATATTTCAATTATTCATGTCATGCCAGCTGGAAAAAAGTTTTAATGGGAAAACCACTGCCTAAGTCACTGCTTAAAGTGATGTAAATGAACCCTAAAGGACTCTACAGGGTGAATGGAACTTCTGGTTACTAAAGTAAATGCTCATAGACCCAACCTTTGTTTTCCCCTATCAATTAATCTAAGGAAAAGATTTTATTTTTTAATCATGGCAAGGAGTATATGCTTTTACAACCCATGGTGCATTTTTTAGGATGTCCTCAATTGTGGTCAATGTTTTCCCTTTGAAAGAAAATAGTTTTTAAAAAAGGAACAAAAAGTTATTGGAAATTGATTTTGAGAAAAAGGATGGATGACCAGGTTGGGCCATATTTTTTCTTTTACAGAAACCAGGAGAGCTTGTAAAATAAAATGGTTAGTTCTCTAGCAAAGCTGGTGCTGCTATTACCAGGAAAGAGCCCTTGAAATATTTCAAATAATGTGAGGATTATTGGAATAGTTCTTGAGGAAATCTTTGAAAGATGACATTTAGTGGAGTGCAAAAATTTCAATACACATCACAATCACACCTCAGGTAAGAAGGAAAACATGGAATAAGGTAAATCTAGCATGACACCACAGGGAAAAATGTGAGAATAGGAGCAAAATTCTTGACTAGAGTGTTATGAAAAGCATGGCTTTGATTTTGCCCTTGAAGAATGTATAAGATTTAGACGTATTCTATCCCATGGATGAGAAAAGCAGCAGAGAAATGCAAGGGACATGTGTGAGATGAGTAGGTCAATTTGAAAGAAGTAATGTTTCCTGTAGAAAAGAAGCAGGCAATAGGTGTCACTCATGTTAAATCTGGACTGAAATGCCATGCTCTCAAGGAGTTCTGCTTTGTATTATGGTCAACAGAGAGTCACTGAAGGTTTTGAGTAGAGTCACAGTGTAGAGAGATTAGAATATTAAGAAGATCCATCTAGTAGTGGAATAGATTGGAGAGAGGGGGAGATTGGAGAGGAGGCCACGTGTTGATAGGGACAGAAGGAAGGGAAACAATAGGTGATTCAATAGTTAATCCCACTAGGGGATTTTAAGCAGAAAAACATAGGAAACCCCTTTAAGTTAATAATCACTTGAAAGATGCTCAACATCACTCATTATCAGGGAAATGCAAATCAAAATCACAATGAGGTACCACTTTACATCAGTCAGAATGGCTGCCATCCAAAAGTCTACAAGCAATAAATGCTGGAGAGGATGTGGAGAAAAGGGAACCCTCTTACACTGTTGGTGGGAATGCAAACTAGTACAGCCACTATGGAAAACAGTGTGGAGATTCCTTAAAAACCTGGAAATAGAACTGCCATATGACCCAGCAATCCCACTGCTGGGCATACACACCAAGGAAACCAGAATTGAAAGAGACACGTGTACCCCAATGTTCATCGCCACATTGTTCACAATAGCAGGACATGGAAGCAATCTAGATGCCCATCAACTGACGACTGGATAAGAAAGCTGTGGTACATATACACAATTCAATACTACTCAGCATTAAAAAAAAAATTCATTTGAATCAGTTATACTCAGGTGGATGGAACTGGAGCCTATTATCCAAAGTGAAGTAAGCCAGAAGGAAAAACAACAATACAGTATACTAATGCATATATATGGAATTTAGAAAGATGGTAACGGGAACCCTGCATGCGAGACAGCAAAAGAAATGCAGATGTATAGAACAGTCTCACGGACTCTGTGGAAGAGGGCAAGGGTGGGATGATATGGGAGAATGGCATTGAAACATGTTAATTATCATATGTGAAATCAATCGCCAGCCCAGGTTTGATGCTTGGGGCTGGTGCACCGGGATGTCCCAGGGGAAGGGAATCGGGAGGGAGGAGGGAGGGGGGTTCTGGAGGGGGAGCATATGTATACCCATGGTGGATTCATGTCAATGTATGGCAAAACCAACACAACAAAGTAAAGAAAATTAAAAAAAAAAAATAATCACTTGAGAAAACAGGTTTGCTTAACCGCAAACCCAAGCAGACTTGTTTAGCAACAAAACCAGGGAACAAAAGCATGGGACATACACTAAAACAATGGTGGCACAAGACCCACATCCTGCCAAGTGAGCTCAGTAAGTCAATGGTCCCTAGGACATGCTCTTTGCACACTAGAAACAATAATTGGTGGCTCTAGCTTGACTATGTAAGGACAAGAGAAGTCTCCTGCTAAACCTGGAGGAGGAGCTCATGATAAAAGCATGACGTCTACTCAAGAAAAAGAAGGTCTTCTCCTCCTACCCACTTTCCCTTTGATTATAAAACTAGACCACTAGGATCTCAGGGTGTGGCATTTCTCACCCATTCACTTGTAAGCCTCACATGCATCCTGTTATAATAAATCACCTTTTATCTGTCACTTGGCTCTCACTGAATTTTTCTCTGCACAGAGACATAAAGGACTGTGGTACCCAGGCTCTTTGGAGTACCCCTGAAATGACACCAATTGGTTTCAGTGTGGGTTTTAAAGGCAGAAGAGATGTGATATGATGGTTATCAAATGGGAAAACATGATGAAAATACACACTTCTCACCCTCAAAATATCAGAACATTCAACTGAAAGCAAATATATATGTATGTCTGTGTATGTGTTTGTACATATATGAATAATACATCAGTGAATATAAATTCAGTATGTTTTTCTATAATTTACAGTGAGAAACCATTAATTTCATTGTCAGGCAATCACAGCAGAGATTTAGAAAATCTGAATATCTCACTTTGCTCCAAATATTCTTTGTTAAAAATTTTTTTTAATTCCTTGTTGGATTTTATTTTATTATTTCTTAGCTAGTACACAGAGAAGGCAATGGCAGCCCACTCCAGTACTCTTGCCTGGAAAATCCCATGGATGGAGGAGCCTGGTGGGCTACAGTCCATGGGGTCGTGAAGAGTCAGGCATGACTGAGCGACTTCACTTTCACTTTTCATTTTCATGCATTGGAGGACAAGGTAACCCACTCCAGTGTTCTTGCCTGGAGAATTCCAGGGACGGCAGAGCCTGGTGGACTGCCGTCTATGGGGTCGCACAGAGTCTGACATGACTGAAGCAACTTAGCAGCAGCAGCAGCAGTAGCTAGTACTTTGTATCATTTCTCAACAGATGCAAAGCATCACACTCAAAGTTGTGAAGGAGAAAAGGTGAATCATAAGTAGAAATTGCCTTTAACGAACTGTCTAGAAGGGGAATTGACCAACACAGAATAAGGAGAATGCACAGGCTAAGACGCTAAGTTCCAGCCAGACAGAAAATGGAAATGGCACAGAGAGATCATATGCAGCTATTTAGGGAAGTTGCTGCTGCTGCTAAGTCGCGTCAGTCGTGTCTGGCTTTGTGTGACCCATAGACAGCAGCCCAACAGGCTCCCCTGTCCCTGGGATTCTCCAGGAAAGAACACTGGAGTGGGTTGCCATGTCCTTCTCCAATGCATGCATGAAAGTGAAAAGTGAAGGTGAAGTCGCTCAGTCGTATCTGACTCTTTGCTACCTTGTGGACTGTAGCCTACCAGGCTCCTCCGTCCACGGGATTTTCCAGGTGAGAATAATGGAGTGGGTTGCCATTGCTTTCTCCCCTATTTAGGGAAGATATCTTGAGAAATGGCACTTGAGCTTGGCCTGGGAGAGTGTGTGAGATGCCATGAAGTTCTGGAGAGAGGAAGAATATCACTTTGCGTTATTCTTATTACTGTTTGATTCAGTTCAGTTCAATCGCTCAGTCGTGTCTGACTCTCTGCAACCCCATAAACAGCAGCATGCCAGGCCTCCCTGTCCATCAGCAACTCCCAGAGTCCACCCAAACCCATGTCCATCTAGTCGGTGATGCCATCCAACCATCTCATTCGCTGTGATCCCCTTCTCCTCCTGCCCTCAATCTTCCCCAGCATCAGGGTCTTTTCAAATGAGTCAGCTCTTCACATCAGGTGGCCAAAGTATTGGAGTTTCAGCTTCAGCATTAGTCCTTCCAATGAACACTCAGGATTGATCTCCTTTAGGATGGACTGGTTTGATCTCCTTGCAGTCCAAGGGACTCTCAAGAGTCTTCTCCAACAACACAGTTCAAAAGCATCAATTCTTCTGTGCTTAGCTTTCTTTATAGTCCAACTCTCACATCCATACATGACCACTAAACCATAGCCTTGACTAGACAGACCTTTGTTGGCAAAGTAATATCTCTGCTTTTCAATATGCTATCTAGGTTGGTCATAACTTTCGTTCCAATGAGTAAGCATCTTTTAATTTCATGACTGCAATCACCATTTGCAGTGATTTTGGAGTCCAGAAAAATAAAGTCAGCCATTGTTTCCATTGTTTCCCCATCTATTGGCCATGAAGTGATGGGACTGGATGCCATGATCTTAGTTTTGTGAATGTTGAGCTTTAAGCCAACTTTTTCACTCTCCTCTTTCACTTTCATCAAGATACACAAATTCTGGTAACATTCTGGCATGGGAAAAAAGGTTTTTTTTTTTTTTATTGACTGCACAAGTGTGTCATTCTGTTTCATTACATTGAGAATACTACTTTAGGATACAAATTTTTAGTTAAGATTTAGTAGCTTTTACTGCCAAGAAAAGTACTTAAAGGTCTTTTAAAACATAAATGATAAATGAATTAATATGTCTCCTTAAAGTGGTGTAAAAAGCATAGAGATAAAGACATGAACTCTGGAGACAAATGGCCTGGGTTTAAATCCTTGTTCCAACTCTTACCAGCCATGTGATTTAGGGCAAGTGATTGAATTTCTTATGTATATTTTAGTTTCCCTGTCTATAAAAATGGGGCTAGTGTTTACCTCATAAAATATTATGGGATTAAATTACACACACACGCAAATATATATGGGGCTGGAATTTCATTTTATCCTGCTTAAAAGCTAATAAATTACACTTACTTTTTCATGGATATTAGCAAAATATATAAAACCCCGGTGCTGGAGACAGAGGAATGCACTGTTGATGGTCAGCAAGCAGCAAGAGTATCAGGTTTGTATTTAAAGGATCCAGGAAGACATTAAGTGATGGGACCAGATGCCATGATCTTAGTTTTCTGAATGTTGAGCTTTAAGCCAATTTTTGCACTCTCCTCTTTCACTTTCATCAAGAGGCTCTTTAGTTCCTCTTCACTTTATGCCATAAGGGTGGTGTCATCTGCATATCTGAAGTTATTGATACTTCCCCTGGTAAACTTGATTCCAGCTTGTGCTTTATCCAGCCCAGCATTTCTCATGATGTACTCTGCATACAAGTTAAATAAGCAGGGTGACAATACACAGTTTTGACATACTCCTTTTCCTATTTGGAATCAGTCTGTTGTTCCATGTCCAGTTCTAACTGTTGCTTCCTGACCTGCATACAGGTTTCTCAAGAGACAGGTCAGATGGTCTGGTATTCCCATCTCTTTCAGAATTTCCCACAGTGTATTGTGATCCACACAGTCAAAGGCTTTGGCATAGTCAATAAAGCAGAAATAGATATTTTTCTGGAACTCTCTTGCTTTTTCAGTGATCCAGTGAATGTTGGCAATTTGATTTCTGGTTCCTCTGTCTTTTCTAAAAGCAGCTTGAACATTTGGAAGTTTATGGTTTACGTATTGTTGAAGCCTGGCTTGGAGAATTTTGAGCATTACTTTACTAGTGTGTGAGATGAGTGCAATTGTGCAGTAGTTTGAGCATTCTTTGGCATTGCCTTTCTTTCATATTGAAATGAAAACTGACATTTTCCAGTCCTGTGGCCACTGCTGAGTTTTACAAATTTGCTGGCATATTGAGTGCAGCACTTTCACAGCATCATCTTTCAGGATTTGAAATAGCTCAACTGAAATTTCATCACCTCCACTAGCTTTGTTCGTAGTGATGCTTCCTCAGGTCCACTTGACTTCACAATCCAGGATATCTGGCTCTAGGTGAGTGATCACACCATCGTGATTATCTGGGTCATGAAGATCTTTTTTGTACAGTTCTTCTGTGTATTCTTGCCACCTCTTCTTAATATCTTCTGCTTCTGTTAGGTCCGTATTATTTCTGTCCTTTATTGAGGCCATCTTTGCATGGATGTTCCCTTGGTATCTCTAATGTTCTTGAGGCATCTCTAGTCTTTCCCATTCTATTGTTTTCCTCTATTTCTTTCCACTGATTACTGAGGAAGGCTTTCTTATCTCTCCTTGCTATTCTTTGGAACTCTGCATTCAAATGGGCACATCTTTCCTTTTCTCCTTTGCATTTTGCTTCTCTTCCTTTCACAGCTATTTGTAAGGCCTCCTCAGACAGCCATTTTGATTTTTTTGCATTTATTTTTCTTGGGGATGGTCTTGATCTCTCCTGTACAATGTTATGAAACTCTGTCTATAGTTCATCAGGCCTTCTGTCTATCAGATCTAGTCCCTTTAATCTATTTCTCACATCCACTATATAATCCTAAGGGATTTGATTTAGGTCATACCTGAATGATCTAGTGGTTTTCCCTACTTTCTTAAATTTAAATCTGAATTTGGCAATAAGGAGTTCATGATCTGAGCCACAGTCAGCTCCTGGTCTTGCTTTTGCTAAATGTATAGAGCGTTTCCATCTTTGGCTTCAAAGAATATAATCAATCTAATTTTGGTGTTGACCATCAAGTGATGTCCATGTATAGAGTCTTCTCTTGTGTCACTGCTAGAGGGTGTTTGCTATGACCAGTGTGTTGTCTTAGTAAAACTCTATTAGTCTTTGCCCTGCTTCATTCTGTACTCCAAGGCCAAATTTGCCTGTTACTCCAGGTATTTCTTGACTTCCTACTTTTGCATTCCAGTCCCCTGTAATGAAAAGGACATCTGAAGATCTTGTAGGTCTTCATAGAACCCTTCAACTTCAGCTTCTTCAGCATTACTGGTCAGGATATAGACTTGAATTACCTTGATATTTAATGGTTGGTTGCCTTGGAAACAAACAGAGATCATTCTGTCATTTTTGAGATTGCATCCAAGTACTGCATTTCACACTCTTTTGTTGACCATGATGGCTACCCCATTTAATCCATGGAATTCCTGCCCACAGTAGTAGATATAATGGTCATCTGAGTTAATTCACCCATCTATTCCATTTTAGTTTTCTGATTCCTAGAATGTCGACGTTCACTCCTGTCATCTCCTGTTTGACCACTTCCAATTTGCCTTGATTCATAGACCTAACATTCCAGATTCCTATGCAATATTGCTCTTTACAGCATCAAGCCTTGCTTCTATCACCAGTCCCATCCACAACTGGGTGTTGTGTTTGCTTTGGTTCTGTCCCTTCATTCTTTCTGGAGCTTTTTCTCCACTGATCTCCAGTAGCATATTGGACAGCTACTGACCTGGGGAGTTCATCTTTCAGTGTCCTATCTTTTTGCCTTTCATACTGTTCATGTGGTTCTCAAGGCAAGAATACTGAAGTGGTTTGCCATTCCCTTCTCAGCATTCCTTGCTGTAAATACAACCCTGAAATATGGCTTGCATAATCGGCTTTTAGGGTTTCCTAAGTGGCTCAGTGATAAAGAATCTCCCTGCTAAATCAGGAGACAGAGGTTCAGTCCCTGGGTTGAAAAAATCCCCTGGAGAAATAAATGCCAACCTACTCCAGTATCTTACCTGGGAAATCCCATGGACAGTGCACCCTGGCAGGCTATAGTCCATGGGTTCACAAAAGAGTCAGATGTGACTTAGTGACTAAACAAACAAATGGGTATTGAGACCTTGCATTATTAACATCCCTAGCAAGACATATAAGAGCATGCACAACTCTTGAAAGATTCTCTCTCAACTGTATAAGCAATTAAGAACAGTGCTGTGTGCATATTAAAAACTCTTGAGTAAACAGCAAGCACCTACTGTATAGCACAGGGACATATATATATATATATACATAATTGAGTCACTGTGCTAGTCACCTGAAACTAACATATTGTAAATCAACTCTGTTTTAATAAAATAATTTAAAATAGACTCAGTGAGTGTGTGTTCAGTGGTGTCTGACCCTTTGTGAGGCCACGGATTGTAGCCCATCAGGCTCCTCTGTCTGTGGGATTCTCCAGGCAAGAATACTGGAGTGGGTAGCCATTCCTTCTCTAGGGGATCTTCCTGATCCAAGGACTGAACTTGTGTCTCCTGTGGCTTCTGCACTGGCAGCTGGATTCTTTACCACTGAGGCACCTGGGAAGCCCAATGTTTAGTATATATTCAGGTAAAAAGAGTTACAGAGAAGTATGTTTATATTAACAGATATTTCTCAAAGATAAACTTGGAGAAATTTTAAATTTTATTTGTGATCAGTAGCACTTAATTGCTTTGCATCCATGGGTCATTTTGATAGAAGTGTAAACACTTTATCAATATTTTATTAATTAACCTGAAGTATAACAATTAGAATGTAAAAGTAATCCTAAGTAATGTTATGATAGCTTTCTGTGAGGGAGCTAGAGGCTGTTACTACTGTGTATGCACAGCAACCTATGTCTGGGTTTTTTCTTTTGATTATTGTGTTGCTTAGGACTTTAGATTTTTGTACTATTTCACAAATGCCGGCGCATATGTAGATATGGAAAATTATCAGGAAAAAGTTAAAATTTCTGACAATAGGACAAAGACATTTCCAAAAAAAGTCAGAGACCACTTAGGATAGATGAAAGACACAGAAAAAAAAAAAAGAAAATAGCAAGTATTACATAATATTGGTAAAGGAAGAATTTTGGAATGTTGTTTCAGCCATTAAATCCAAGAAAGGGATGATATAAGGAAGATATTAACACAAAAGACATCTCAAAGTTAAAATAACTGTAACTGAAAAAGACTATTAAAATGCTTCTTAGGGTAAACTTCGTTTTTGTAAAGAAAATTAGAAGAGGAAGGGAAAAACAGTGTATATGTACAAAATTCAATGAAAAAAATTGGTAATATTAACAGTAAATAGAAATTCTGGATAGATTTCATCTCAGAAAAAAAAAAGACTGAGGAATAGGTTGAAGGAATTGATTTGGTAGATCAGAAGAGACTTTTATTGCAGGCTACCTTCAAACTGGGTCAACTATACTTTGCCTCCAGTCTGCTTTCTAGTTTTAGTTCCTTCCTGCTGTTAAATTTAAGTGGCTTCTATTAATATGTGGTTTGTACCACTTCTATTTTGAAATGACTCATCATTAAGAACATTATTTGGAAGCCTTGTACTGGAACTCAAAATTCTGAGAAGAAACGTGTTCAGATTGAGTCTGTCTTGCTGGCTGAACTATACAGGAGACAGTCCATAAGTGTAATGTCACACAGATTATTTTTTTAAGGGAACTGAATTGGGTTTCTAAGGTTCCATTATGTAACTAAGTAAAAAACCCCATTTGCTGTCTCCGTGTACACTTGAGAGGTATTATGAAAACCAAACTAAAGAACTGAACATGCAAACCATGGGGTTACATTCATGGTTCAAAGGCTTTTACTCAGTACTTGTTTTTTCAGTTTTCTTTTTAGTGCCATTCTGCTTTAATGAGCTGAGCCATGAGCTTGCTATAGTCAGTTTTTAAAAACGGTGTCATGAATCAATAGACAAAACAATGTTTTTATGGGTGTGAATACCCATTTATGTGACTCAGACGGTAAAGCATCTATCTTCAATGTGGGAGACCCGGGTTCAATCCCTGGGTTGGGAAGATCCTCCGGAGAAGGAAATGGCAGCCCACTCCAGTACTCTTGCCTGGAAAATCCCATGGATGGAGGAGCCTGATAGCAGTTCATGGGGTTGCAAAAATCCGGACACAACTGAGCGACTTCACTTTCACTTTAGTAGCCCCTATGTATTATATTTTCTTATCATATTTGTTTACTTATTTTTTGGATACAATCTGCACTCTTGATAGATTGAAGAATAAACAAAAGGCAAAATGATGAACAAAAAATGTTTCTCGTATAATGAAGCCCAGACTAAATTAATTTAAAACAAAGAAATTGCACACGCCCGCACGTGCGTGTGTTTTCTATGCATGCACACAGTTGGCTATGCATTTCTCATGCATCTATATCCTCTATCACATTAGTGTCTTAGAAGGCATACATTCACAACCTTCAGGGTACCTTGTATTACACTCTTTCCTCAGGCCACATCTTTCTAAACCAGAACTACAACAGGTTTTCTTTCCCTTTCAAGAATAGAAATGGACCTCTGAGAAGCTGACAGTGAAATAACATTAAACATGAAAACTAAATGGACATATTAGAGTGAGGACTGGTATAGATTCCATGACATGGAAGCCAAATAAGATGGGGATTTTGAAACCATAAGTAATGCTTGAAACTGTGAGTGAGAGTTGAAATCATCAGGATTAAGAAGAACATCCAAGGCACAAGGTCAAGCTTTGGCAAAGGCCATGGAACTCCTTAACAATAATGATCAGAAAATATAATCACTTGGAAATTTTTATTGCATGCTATTTTATTGTAGGATGGAACATAGAAACCCATAACTGATGGGAAATACTTTGGAATACGATAGTCCCTCAAATTATACACAGTAGTGACTATCTATATGAAAACACAGACTAAAATATTTTGATGAAAAGCTCTTCCTGGAACCCCTAGAACAATAGCAATGACAGAAAATTTAACTTGTGCAAACGAGTAGTGATTCTTTTTTTGAGTGTGGATGAGTTCTTTACCACTTTAAAAAGGCTTATTCCCAAAAGAATGAAACTAGACCACAGTCTTACACCACACACAAAAATTAATCCCTAATGCATTAAAGTGTTGAATGTAAGACCTAACATTATAAAACTCCTAGAAGAAAACATAGGTGGTAAGCCACTTGACATCAGTCTCAGTGATGAAGTTTTGAATCTGGCTCCAAAAGCAAAGGTAACAAAAACAAAACAAAAAAGTGAGACTACATCAAACTAAAAAGTTTCTATACAGTGAACAGAACTATCAACAAAATGAAACAAATGAAAAGACAATCTACTGAGTGGGAAAAATATTTGCAAGTTATATATCTGTTATATATCCAAAATATATAAAGAACTCGTACAACTGGACAACAAAAAGCAAGCATCTGATGAAAAATGGGCTGAAGATCTAAAGAGACATTTTTCTAAAGAAGACATATGGGTGACCCACAGACATATGTAAGTATGTTCACCATCACTAATTAATAGAGAAATGCATATAAAAACCACAATGAAATATCTCATACCTGTTAGAAGGGCTATTATCAAAAGATAATAACAAATATTAGCAAGGATGTGGGAAGAGGGGACACTTCTGCACTGTTGGTGGGAATGTAAATTGGTACAGCCACTATGGAAAACAGTATGGAGATTCCTCAAAAAATTAAAAATAGAATTATCATATGACCCAGGAATTCCACTTCCGGATATTCATCTGAAGAAAACTAAAATACTAATTTAAAAATATATATGCACACCTATGTTCATTGCAGTATTATTTACAATAACCAAGATAAAGAAAGAACCAAAGTGTCCATCAATGGATGAATGGATAAATAAGTTTTCCTATATACCTACATATGTATATATCTCATATATTCACATATATATGAAAAGCCATAGAAAGAATGAAATCATGTCATTCATAACAGCATGGGTGTATCTTGGGGGAGTTACACTAAGTGAAATAAGTCAGACAGAGAAAGACAAATGCTGGATGGATAATCTTACTTATATGTGGCTTCCCTGGTAGCTCAGAGGTTAAAGCATCTGCCTCCAATGTGGGAGACCTGGGTTTCATCCCTGGGTCAGGAACATTCCCTGGAGAAGGAAATGGCAACCCAATCCAGTATTCTTGCCTGAAGAATCCCATGGATGGAGGAGCCTGGTAGGCTACACTCCACGGGGTCGCAAAGAGTCGGACATGACTGAGCGACTTCACTTTCATGTAGAATCTAAAATAACAAATCAAAACAAAATCAAAATCACAGATACAGAGAACAAAATCAGGGACTTTGGATGATGCTATCAGTGACCACAGATTCGAGGAGTGTCATGCAAAGATCTGGTTGATTTAATGACTCACTGGCTTAGTGTTTAGAGGATTGAGAGCTACTTGGATACATCGGGGTGATCCTTGTATGCTCTGGATGGCCACAATGCTGCGACATGTGCTCTCTTAGAGGGAGCTTGGGGTATTTTTCTGTGGAAGCAGTGACAGATTTTTTTTACCCTTGGCCTCCAAAATCATTGCAGACGGTGATGGCAGCCATGAAATTAAGACGCTTACTCCTTGGAAGAAAAATCTATGACAAACCTAGATAGTATATTAAAAAGCAGTGACATCACTTTTCCAACAAAGGTCCACGTAGTCAAAACTATGGTTTTTTCAGTAGTCATGTACTGATGTGACAGTTGGACCATAAAAAATGCCGAGTGCTGAAGAATTGATGCTTTCACACTGTGGTGCTGGAGAAGACTCTTGAGAGTCTCTTGGACTGCAAGGAGATCCAATCAGTCCATCCTAAGGGAAATCAGTCCTTAATATTCATTGAAAGGACTGATGGTGAAGCTCCAGTACTTTGACTACCTGATGCAAAGAAATGACTCATTGGAAAAGACCTTGATGCTGGGAAAGATTGTGGGCAGGAGAAGGGCAGGACCGAGGATGAGATGGTTGGATGGCATCACATATTCAATGGACATGAGTCTGAGCAAGCTGGGAGACAGTGAAGGACAGGGAAACCTGCTGTGCTTCAGTTCATGGGATGGCAAAGAGTTGGACACAAATTAGCAACTGAACAAGTGGGTGGATGGAGGTTGTATTGTCAGTTGTATTCACCACCATAATTGCTTTGTATTTGATAATAGCTCAGTTTACCAAAAATTATTGAGTAACTATTGTGTTCTAGGCATATTCTAGAGGCTGGCAATGATAAACCAGAGATAGGAAAGGCAATAGAAATCTACTACTAATAAAAACAATAAACTTATCCATTCAAGAGTGGAAGTTCAGGCAAACTACAGAAGTAGTGAAATTGTTATTTTGCTGTGGATAGGGTGGAGCGAGGAGCAGCCAGTCTTCCCAGAGGGATGAATGGTGAGCACTCTGTGGCTGGGAGCCCATCAAGGAAAGGAAAGGAAGACTCCAGGCAGTGAAGCAGCAAGTATGAGTTGGTAAAATAGCATGCGATGTGGTGGAAAGTAGTTCAGAGTTAGCAAAATGTGTTGGTATGTCTGGGATGAGAGCAGGGCTGATGGCTGGAAAGGAAGAAGGTGAGGGTGAGATTAGGCAAGGAGTGTGCTGGGAGGATCTAGCATGATGGGCCAAAGGGCTCAAGCTTTGTTCTCTAGTCTGAGTGGTGGGGAATTATTGCAATATTTCAGCAGAAGGGTGGGTGGTCACACTAGAGGTTAGTATATTTCTGCGGCAGATTGGATCCACTTGTCAAACTACTAGCAACAGGACGGTAGATTGGTAGGTGAAGACACTGGTCTTAAAAGTAGGAGTGGAACACTACAGCCCTTGGGCCCAAACTGACTTACTACCTCTTTTTATTTGGCTCAGGAGATAAGACAGGTTTTTATAAATAAAGATTTTCAATCAACTTGATAGGGAACACTAACCTTGAACTCCAGTTAATTAAAATTCATCTCCCTGAAAAGAATTCTATTTTTCTCACTAGTAGACCTATAGTACAATTTTTTCTCAATTACTATATTTTTAAGTTATTCACTAAAAAAGTAGAGAAATTTGTTTTCTCTTTTGTAGTATAAGCACATAGATAATATCCTCAATTTTTCCTCTTGGCCCACGAAGCCTAGAGTGTTTAATTTTTGGTTCTTTACAGAAAAAGCTAGGCAGGTACTGATCTACATGGGAAATAAAAAGGAGAGTATGAAAGGTCAGGAGGAAACAGACCAGATGGTCAGGTCTATCCTGATGTGAATCCCTGTAGGAGTATGTGAATTTCCTGACTATGCATGGATGTGGAAAACACAGGGTGTAACAAACATGTTTTTGCCATGCAGACAAAGCAGTAAGTTGTCTAAATCATTTTTTATCTATTGTAGTATCATGAAGTATAACAAGATCATTAATATGTGTTTTCAAAGGGTTTTATATCACCCTTATCAAATTAAAGCAGGTAAATAGAACTCCTTTATATGCATTGTCATTTTTTTGTTTTTGTTTTACACACCATTATGTAGCTAAGGGTATAAGTTTTTACTTTTTTAATGCTATTAAAAAATATAAGTATAGTGCTGATGGTTTTTTTTTTTTTTTTAAATTTCGAACAGGAGAAAAAGATACACACTAAAAAGTGAGTTTCCATTCACTTTAGTCTCCTAGCTTCTCAATTTGGTAGTCCATTGGAAAGGTCATTTATTTTACCAGTTCATTATACTTCACATCCCAGAGGAGGCAATGGCACCCAACTCCAGTACTCTTGCCTGGAAAATCCCATGGATGGAGGAGCCTAGTAGGCTGCAGTCCATGGGGTCACAATTAGTAGGGCATGACTGAGCGACTTCACTTTCACTTTTCACTTTCATGCATTGGAAAAGTAAATGACAACCCACTCCAGTGTTCTTGCCTGGAGAATCCCAGGGACAGCAGAGCCTGGTGGGCTGCTGTCTATGGGGTCGCACAGAGTGGGACAGGACTGAAGCAACTTAGTAGCAGCAGCAGCAGCAGACGCATACGTAACATGTATATGTGTATAGCGCCATTTTCTTCTACTCACACAGCAACGCACTCCACAAACTGCACTGTATCTTACTTTTGCTAGTTAATATAACTTGGAGTTGATTTCATATCAGTTTCTTTAGCTTTCCCTTATTAATAGCTCCATAGTATTCCAACACATGGATGCTATAACAAGTAACTGTGTACAAACATTTCTATGTATGCATGACAGGGTTTCTATAAGAAAAATTTCTAGGAGTAGAATTTCAGTGCAGTGGACATTTGCATAGTAAACTGATGAATATTGTTAAACTGACTTTAAAAAGTTGCACTAATTTATACTATCCCAACTATATATCATAGTGTATATTCTATCTCTTTCACAAAATAAAGTAAGAGCTAAATTTTTAAATCTTTTCCAGAATTATAGATTAAAAAATGAGGGATTCCATTATAATATTTAAGTACACTTCTCATATGATCATGAACATGAACATCTTTTCATGTTTTTAAAGGTCATTTCCTTTTCTTTGAATTATCTGGGCATATTCTTGGCTTATTGTTCTATTGAAATTATGTTCTGTTTTAAAAATAAAATAATTCTTGAAAGTACTTTGTCAAGGAAAGAAATCCTAGTCAAACCAAGTTTCACTGATGGAAAAGAGAAAGCCTTACAGTTCAAAGATTTTAATTACTTTACCAGAAATCAAGATTGTCCTACTTAGCTTACTTTTACACAACATCCTGTGAGAGTCACACAAATCTATGTGATCTATAATCAATATTTTTTGTGACCTTACTTCCTTATTGAATAATGTCTTTGACTCAAGGTGTAAATGAACAAGTTCAGAGATGCAGATCCAGGGTAAAGAAAAAATAAAGTAAAATCCTTTTATTGTAACTAAGCCAGTCCCAAGAGTACTGGAATAGTAATCAGAAAAGAAGAAAAAAAACAGCCAATTTTAATTCATGCAGAATATCTTAAAGTTATGCAAAAACTACATTTGAAAGGAGAATGAAATTTGGAATAAAATACACATTTTTATTGGAGTGAATTTTAAAGACATGTATCATATTGCATTAGAAAAAGATGCTTACCAAATAAAAAGCTGTTGCTTTGGCTCAAAAATCCTTTTTTAAATGAAAGTGAGGCTTAATGATCAGACTGTTTTTCTTGTGTTCTCTGCTCATGTATAAAATTTCATGATGTTTAACACATAGGCTAACATCCAAAGTAAAGTTCCTCAGAGGTGAGAATCTGAGCTCAGTATTCTTGTGCTTCTGTCAGTAAGTTGTTGAATATCTATATGCGTATGTGCATAGACACAGAACCAGTAATGGACACCAAAGAACACAAGGGCATTGAACTAACTGCTCTAGATTCTGTGCTTATATGAAAAGGATACTTAAGGAAAGCTGAATCCAAGCTCTGACATATGTCCTCTCAGGGAAGTTAGTCACAGTCTTCAGAAACTTTCTTCCTACAGAAAAAGGCAGCTAAATACCTTCTCAGGTGTCTCTTTTGAGGGATCATGGATGTCAAACACATGCTATAACTCAAGGAGCATTGCTATACATCAAGTTGAAGCCATGGCAAGAATTTCTTACTTTTATCAGTGTTATTTAACTAGCAATCCTTAAAAATGAAAATAAAACTGAAAACAGCCTAGGGGCATATTTATTGTGACTTTCTCTAAGGCAAGCTTTGCTGTGGACTCCTTTTGATGTTTAGAGTTAAGAATAGGACTGGCTATTCTGGTATTTTCCCCATGATGGAACATTTGTTACCACTAACTACATATGGAGAATTTATTGGATTGTAAAGTAAAATCCAATATGCATTTTAAAGTAAAAAACATATCTGTTGAGACTCCTTTAATGGGTTATACTTGATGCTCATGTAAAATTTGATTTCAATCCACTATTTGGTTTCTTGGGCTTGATCATTGTATGTTGAATCTGAGAAGCTAAACTCTCCCTTGGAAAATTGCTATTCCAAATGGCCCAATGCTACATGTGTGGCCTGTGGAACACTTCTAGATCAGCTGTAGACAGTGATGAAATTCTATAAAATTTAAATTATATTTAAATTTCTAAATAAGAGATTGATATTAATTGGCTCATGCATTCATACAACAGTTTCCTTTTATGATCTCCTGTTTCTTTTTTCTTCATCCTTCATCATCCTCTGACCTGCTACTCTTGATCAAGGTTGTCCCTGACACTCTCCTGCATATCTCTTGTCTTCCTCACATACTTTCATACATCATTTTGCCTCATCTTTGCTCTTTTGAGTGACCAGAAACTTCTGAACATTCTTGGGACAGTACCCTGAGGTAACCAAAGGGAGTGGTATCATAATCACCCTTTTAAGAAGACATGATATTAAAGATTTTTATATTGTATGAGTTTCTGCTTTTGATATTTTCTGAATTAATTTTTTATTGAATGAAAACTGATTTAAATTCTATAATGTTTACAATTTTTGAAAGTTTTACACACATGATTTCACCTAATCCCTTAATATGGATTTTCTGAGGTAATTTAAACTATTCTTGAATGTTCAATTAAAAGTGATTAAAAAATCAACACACAGAAATCCCTTGCATTCCTGTACACTAACAATGAGAAAACAGAAAGAGAAATTAAGGAAACAATTCCATTCAACATCGAAACAAGAAGAATAAAATACTTAGGAATATATCTATCTAAAGAAACAAAAGACCTATATATATAAAACTATAAAACACTGATGAAAGAAATCAAAGAGGACACAAATAGATGGAGAAATATACCGTGTCTGTGGATTGGAAGAAACAATATAGTGAAAATGAGTATACTACCCAGAGCAATCTATAGATTCAATGCAATTCCTATCAAGCTACCAGAGGTCTTTTTCAGAGAATTAGAACAAATAATTTCACAGTTTGTATGGAAATAGAAAAAACCTCGTATAGCCAAAGCAATCTTGAGAAAGAAGAATGGAACTGGAGGAATCAACCTACCTGACTTTAGGCTATACTACAAATCCACAGTCATTAAGACAGTATGGTACTGGCACAAAGACAGAAATATAGATCAATGGAACAGAATAGAAAGCCCAGAGATAAATCCACGCATCTATGGACACCTTATCTTTGACAAAGGAGGCATGAATATACAATGGAGAAAAGACAACCTCTTTAACAAGTGGTGCTGGGAAAACTGGACAGCCACTTGTAAAAGAATGAAACTAGAACACTTTCTAACACCATACACAAAAATAAACTCAAAATGGATCAAAGATCTAATCATAAGACCAGAAATTATAAAACTCCTAGAGGATAACATAGGCAAAACACTCTCCAACATAAACCAAAGAGGGATCCTCTATGACCCACCTCCCAGAATATCGGAAATAAAAGCACGAATAAACAAGTGGGACCTAATTAAAATTAAAAGCTTCTGCACAACAAAGGAAACTGTAAGCAAGGTGAAAAGACAGACTTCAGAATGGGAGAAAATAATAGCCAATGAAGCAACGGACAAACAATTAATCTCAAAAATATACAAGCAACTCCTGCAGCTCAATTCCAGAAAAATAAACGACCCAATCAAAAAGTGGGCCAAAGAACTTAACAGACATTTCTCCAAAGAAGACATACAAATGGCTAACAAACACATGAAAAGATGCTCAACATCACTCATTATCAGAGAAATGCAAATCAAAACCACAATGAGGTACCACTTTACACCAGTCAGAATGGCTGCCATCCAAAAATCTACAAGCAATAAATGCTGGAGAGGATGTAGAGAAAAGGGAACTGTCTTACACTGTTGGTGGGAATGCAAACTAGTACAGCCACTATGGAAAACAGTGTGGAGATTCCTTAAAAACCTGGAAATAGACCTGCCATATGACCCAGCAATCCCACTGCTGGGCATACACACCAAGGAAACCAGAATTGAAAGAGACACGTGTACCCCAATGTTCATCGCCGCATTGTTTACAATAGCCAGAACATGGAAGCAACCTAGATGCCCATCAACTGGCGAATGGATAAGAAAGCTGTGGTACATATACACAATGGAATATTACTCAGCATTAAAAAAAAAATTCATTTAAATCAGTTCTACTCAGGTGGACTGAACTGGAGCCTATTATCCAGAGTGAAGTAAGCCAGAAGGAAAAACAACAATACAGTATACTAACGCATATATATGGAATTTAGAAAGATGGTAATGAGAACCCAGCATGCGAGATAGCAAAAGGAACACAGATATATAGAACAGACTCGTGGACTCTGTGGATGAGGGCAAGGGTGGGATGATATGGGAGAATGGCATTGAAACATGCTAATTATCATATGTGAAATCAATCGCCAGCCCAGGATTGATGCTCGGGGCTGGTGCACCGAGATTTCCCGGGGGGAGGGAGTCGGGAGGGAGGAGGAAGAGGGGTTCTGGAAGGGGAGCATATGTACACCCATGGCGATATCATGTCATTGTATGGCAAAACCAATAAAAAAATAATAATAATATAAAAAAAACAGATGGAGAAATATACTGTGTTTATGGATGGGAAGAATCAATATAGTGAAAATGAGTATACTACCCAGAGCAATCTATAGATTCAATGCAATTCCTATCAAGCTACCAGAGGTCTTTTTCAAAGAACTAGAACAAATAATTTCACAGTTTGTATGGAAATACAAAAAACCTCAAATAGCCAAAGCAATCTTGAGAAAGAAGAATGGAACTGGAGGAATCAACCTACCTGACTTTAGGCTATACTACAAATCCACAGTCATCAAGACAGTATGGTACTGGCACAAAGACAGAAATATAGATCAATGGAACAAAATAGAAATCCCAGAGATAAATCGACACACCTATGGACACCTCATCTTTGAAAAGGAGGCAAGAATATACAATAGAGAAAAGACAATCTCTTTAACAAGTTGTGCTCAGAAAACTGGTCAACCACTTGTAAAAGAATGAAACTAGAACACTTTCTAACACCATACACAAAAATAAACTCAAAATGCATCAAAGATCTAAACATAAGACCAGGAACTATAAAACTCCTAGAGGAAAACATAGGCAAAACACTATCCGACATAAACCAAAGCAGAATCCTCTCTGACCCACCTCCCAGCATATTGGAAATAAAAGCACAAATAAACAAATGGGACCTAATTAAAGTGAAAAGCTTCTGCACAACAAAGGAAACTAAAAGTAAGGTGAAAAGGCAGCCTTCAGAATGGGAGAAAATAATAGCAAACGAAGCAATGGACAAACAATCTCAAAAATACACAAGCAACTCCTGCAGCTCAATTCCAGAAAAATAAACGACTCAATCAAAAAGTGGGCCAAAGAACTAAACAGGCATTTCTCTAAAGAAGACATACAAATGGCTAACAAACACATGAAAAGATGCTCAACATCACTCATTATCAGAGAAATGCAAATCAACACCACAATGAGATACCACTTTACCCCAGTCAGAATGGCTGCCATCCAAAAGTCTACAAGCAATAAATGCTGGAGAGGATGTGGAGACAAGGGAACCCTCTTACACTGTTGGTGGGAATGCAAACTAGTACAGCCACTATGGAGAACAGAGTGGAGATTCCTTAAAAAACTAGAAATAGAACTACCATACGACCCAGCAATCCCACTGCTGGGCATACACACGGAGGAAAGCAGAATTGAAAGAGCCACGTGTACCCCAATGTTCCTCACTGCATTGTTTACAATAGCCAGGACATGGAAGCAACCTATATGTCCATCAACAGACGAATGGATAAGAAAGCTGTGGTACATATACACAATGGAATATTACTCAGCCATTAAAAAGAATACATCTGAATCAGTTCTACTGAAGTGGATGAAACTGGAGCCTTTATAGAGTGAAGTAAGCCAGAAGGAAAAACAACAATACAGTATACTATCGCATATATATGGAATTTAGAAAGATGGTAATGATAACCCTGTATGCGAGATAGTAAAAGAGATGCAGATGTATAGAACAGTCTTTTGGACTTTATGGGAGAGGGCAAGGGTGGGATGATATGGGAGAACAGCATTGAAACATGTAAATTATCACATGTGAAATGAATCGCCAGCCCAGGTTTGATGCATGATATAGGGTGCTCAGGGCTGGTGCACCGGGATGACCCAGAGAGATGGAATCGGGAGGGAGGTAGGAGGGGGTTTCTGGAAGAGGAACACATATATACCCGTGGCGGATTCATGTCAACGTATGGCAAAACCTACACGATAATGTAAAGAAAAAAATAAATAAATAAAGGAGAAGAAAAAATAAAAGAGAAAATCTAGTATGAAAGAAAAATCACCTTGGACTTCCCTGGTGGGCCACTGGTTAAGAACTTGGCAAAGCAACGGAAACAGGTTTGATCCCTGGTCCGGGAAGAGTCCACATTCCTCAGGGCAAGTAAGCCTGCATGTCGCAACTATTAAGCCTGCAATGCAGTATAGTCTGAGAGCCGCAACTACTGAGCTCATGTGCTACAACTACTGAAGCATACACAGCCTAGAGCCTGTGCTCTGCACCTAGAGAAGCTACCATCATGGGAAGCCTGAGAATCACAATTAAGTAGTAGCACCTGCTCACCACAACTAGACAAAGCAGGAGCGCAGCAGCATCAACGACCCAGCACAGTCAAAAACAGTAAATAAATGAATCACTCGTCTTGCTACCTCCTCCAATCCATTTGCTCCCTGTGATTATTTCATAAGTGTTCAAGGCTGATCTGTCACTCTTCTGCTTTAAACCTTCCTTTCTTTGGTTCCCATTTCTTTTAGGAAAAAGCTCAGGGCTTCCAAGTTTCCCTATAATCTGGCATTTCTGTTTACTACTTCCTCATTCTCCCAACCCCAGAGAGAAGTGAAGGAGTCATAGTTAAGAGCTTGGACTCTGGAGATAGAACATTTGTCCATGGTACCTTGGTCTTCCTGTTCCATCTCTGTGACCTTGAGCAAGTTATTTAATCTTTCTGTGCTTCAATTTTCTCATTTGCACTTTGAGATGATAACTGAACCTACTTCATACGGTTGTTGTGAAGATTAAATAAGGTAACATATGAAGGGAACTTAAAACAAGGTCTGACATACAGTAAATACTAAGCAATTATTTGTTGATGTACTTTTTATTTAAATTATTTTAAGATGCAATTCCCTCTGCTTCCAGATTTCTGTACTCACTTTTGTTTTTTTCCTAGAATTTCTCTCTTTAATTCTTATCATTATTTGTATAATTTTCACTTTTCCTTTTTATTAGTCTGAGTTCACAGGAGAAACAGAACTGATATGTATGTATTGATTGGCTCACCTGATTATGGAGGCTGGCAAGTCCCAAATCTGTAGGGTGAGTCAGGAAACTGGAGGCCCAGAAACACTGATAAACAAGTTTAGTTCCAGTCTGAGTTCAGAGGCCTAAGAACCTGGAGAACTACTAACTCTGTATTTCTAGATTTTATTCTTTACCATTGAGAATGGGTAGTCTACAGTATGAAAATTATGGTGCAATTATTTTAAAATTTTTGATCACAAAGGTATCATGAATTGCTCCAAATTTGATTTTCTACTTTAAAGACAAAAGAAACTAAGGGCTGGACAGGCTAGGTGATTTGTTCAAGGCCATAATACTTCTAGTAAAGATGACACCAGGACTTAGCTAGGTTTCCCTGACATACCCCATGGTCATTTCTTTACCTTGCCTTTGTATGAAAGTTAGCCAGCTTATGCCAGGTCAGATTACTGGCCATGGCCTCAATAACTTTCTGTTCTAGTGTTTCCAAAGTTCAGAATAGTCAGAATCAATAAGAAGGCTGTTTAAAGCACAAATTTCTGGGTCCTCCCCGCTCCCCACAGAGTTTCTGATTCCGTAGGTCTAGGTTGGAGCCTGCCAATTTTTATTTTAAGCTCCCAGGTAATGCTGACGCTGCTGTTTGGAGACTATTTTCACTTTGGTACTTGAACCAGTTTCACTGGGCAGTCTGTCTTGATGAGGCTGGTGGAAGAACACAGGTTGTACTTGCTGTGTTTATATTAATTTCTGCTGCCGGCCTAAGCATGCATGTGGAACTATTTTCTCTGTGATTGCGCCCTTGATGCCATTCAGCTTTCAGCTATTTAATTTTTAAAAATCTTTTGAAAGTAACAAAAAATCAGTTTCTGGAATAGAGGTTTCAATATGGGACTGGGCAAGAACTACTGCTATTAATCTCATGACATTAAATGAGTCAAAGAAAAACAATTAATATTTTGTTATGCAAGTTCCATTGTCCTACTAAGTGAAGTTAAGATTGTTTGGGATTGTGTTAGTAGATATCACATGTCCTATTTCTGAGAATTTCTCCACCAGCAGTAAGGTAATCCTGTACCCACGTTTGTTTTTACAACCTGATTTTGTCCTCTGCTCACTCCTGAAAGGGGAATGGATGGATGCCTAAGAGGGCTGATCAGATTCCTGCTCCTGAGACTTTGAAACAGAGGTATTTACTAGATTCGTTTAGCTCTAGAAACTGAAGGACATTTCTATGCAGGAGCAGGGGATCAGTTATTTATCTTCATGTGCAAAGTGAGGGGGAAAAAGTGGCCTAGAGACACACACACCCACATATAGGGTCAAAGAATAAGTGGGTTCTCATTGCTTTTCCAATTGCAGGTTCCACTTCCTAGGGAGGTTTGACTGGAAATTTGTAAGATGCTCCTGATTCTGAGACTCTCATTTTTGAATAGATTTTTGGTTTTTCCCTTTAAAATAACTTTAGAGTTTGTTGCAGGGAGGGCCACAGAGAGGGCTGTCATCTAACACTAGGAAAAAATTGTTCGAGGAAACACAAGTACTGACAAAACAAGAAACTTTATTGGTTAGGGGCTCCTGAGTAGAGAGCAACAGTAATGAAACCAGAAGAAGTGTTCTGCCACATCACTCAGGATCTCATATTTTATGGTGATGGGATTAGTTTCTGTGTTGTTTCTGGCTAATCATTCTGACTCAGGGTCCTTTCTGGTAGCACATATATTTCTCAGTCAAGATGGATTCCAGTGAGGAGGATTCTGGGAGATTGGTAGGCCATATGGACTGGTGTTTCCTTTTGACCTTTCCCAAATTCTCGTTGGTGATGGCTTTTTGGTACCATGTTCTTCACTGGAACCTCCTGTTGTAAAATAACGCCTACAAATGGTTACTATGATGCCTAGCTGAGGTGGGTGATTTCAGTCAGTGTTTCCCTAACAAGCTTGCTACAGACATAGTCTTCCTAGAGCACCACCTTTCCTCAGGGACAATGTTGTAACTGGCAAGGAATGGAGAATTAGCCTTGTTACCTCTGGGAAGAACTAGTTGCATGATTTCATAGACATTACTCTCCTACCTCAAATCTGTCACTTGTAAATAGAGAAGAGTTAATTTAGATTATTATTTAAAGAGCTCTTCCAGCTCTATTGTTATTTAGTCGCTCAAATCATGTTTGACTCTTTGTGACCCCATGGGCTGTAGCCTGCCAGGATGCTTTGTCCATGGGATTTCCCAGGTGAGACTACTGGGAGTGGATTGCCATTTGGAAAACCAAAAAAATGGAGGTTGCCCATTCTTGGTCTGGAATTTTAAATGGGAGCTTCATAACCTTGGGGCTGTTTGGGTGGAGGCAGCAGAGTTCACGTGATGGACCCTAAAGAGAGAATCAAGCTAAGAGGAAGAGTCAGTGTGGCTTGAACAATTACCCCTAAAAATAGGAAGTTTGGTTGTTCCAAATTTCTTTATTAAGGTTTTGCACAAGGTTTACAACGAGGCACATATTAGAATCACAAGGAACCAAAACACAGTCAAAATCAAAGCCAAAACACAACTAATGCTCTGGTCTCATTCTTGACCAATTAAATAATAAATTCTGTAGTCTGAAGAGGGAGGCAGGCAGGCAGGCATTTGCGGGTATTAAATCTCTCCAGGTAATTACAAACATAAATTGGAAACCACTGTGCATTTGTATTTGTTTAAAATGAATATGATTAAGTTTAAAAGGTCACAGCTGAGTATAAGCAAGGTAAGCAATGAGGGCATGTAGGTAAAAGCTGAGCTACAAACTTAGTAAATGTAAAACTTAAAAAAACTCAAGAGCCATAAAATTTCCCTGTTTCAAAAACTTTTTTTAATGATTATATGGTTTATATGCTTAAAGATTTCATAAGAATATCAAGGTGATATAGATGGCAAAATATCTGACTTTGAAAATCTTGGATATAGACAATGTAAATTTCCTTCATATATTTTTAAAAAAGGTAAGTAAATGCAATATATTTTTAAGAAGGCTTCTAGTAAAATAGTTTAAATAAAAAGAGAAAGCTTCAGATCTAAGATAAGACTTTTCTGTGTTAAAAATAAAAAATGAGATAGCCTTGATTTCAGTGTGTTAACAAAGTAAGCATTGTTTGCATGGAACTGAATTTGTGTGGAAATGAGTCAATTTACTTTCAGGTTTCACTGGAGAAGACAGTGGCCCAAGAGAGGTTTCTATAGTCCATGGTTTATGCTCATCTTTCATTTACATTACTCAGCTTCTCTTTGGTTTCTTCATCTTTTCATTCTTACTCTCATTCTTATCAGATTCTCCATATTGTACTGTCTTTCATGTGCTTAAAACTTCTCTACTGACTTGAAGGATGGATATTCAATCCTTCTTTTATTGACCTACTATATATGTTGGGCATTGAGAGTACAGCAGGAATTTCCCTGCCCTCATGGAGTTAACATTTTAGTGAAAGAAAAAGACAACTGACAGGAAAACAAGTAAATAAGAATTTCATAGGATGCATACTAAGAAGTACACTAATAGGTGGATATGATGGGGGTAGGAGATGATGAGATTCTTGACTGATGATTCACAAGTTGGTTGCAGTTAGAATCATCTGTAGAGGTCTGGTTTGTTTTCATTCTGATGCCATGGTGCTACTCAGATTAATTCTTAGGAGTGGGTTAATTAATTCTTAAAGTGGACCCATCAGCTGGGTCCCACTTTATAAGCTTCCTAGGTAATTTTGATATATGGCTCAATTCCAGTTGAGCTATTTCAAATCCTGAAAGATGATGCTGTGAAAGTGCCGCACTCAATATACCAGCAAATTTGGAAAACTCAGCAATGGCCACAGGACTGGAAAAAGTCAGTTTATATTCCTATCCCAAAGAAAGGCGATGCCAAAGAATGCTCAAACTACTGCACAATTGCACTCATTTCACACGCTAGTAAAGTAATGCTCACAATTCTCCAAGCCAGGCTTTAGCAATACCTGAACCGTGAACTTCCAGATGTTCAAGCTGGTTTTAGAAAAGGCAGAGGAATCAGAGATCAAATTGCCAACATCTGCTGGATTATTGAAAAAGCAAGAGAGTTCCAGAAAAACATCTACTTCTGCTTTATTGATTATGCCAAAGCCTTTGACTGTGTGGATCACAATAAACTGTGGAAAATTCTTAAAGAGATGGGAAAACCAGACCATCTGACCTGTCTCTTGAGAAACCTGGTTGCAGGTCAGGAAGCAACAGTTAGAACTGGACATGGAACAACAGACTGGTTCCAAATAGGAAAAGGAGTACATCAAGGCTGTATATTGTCACCTGCTTATTTGACTTGTATGCAGAGTACATCATGAGAAACACTGGGCTGGATTAAGCACAAGCTGGAATCAAGATTGCCGGGAGAAATATCAGTAGCCTCAGATATGCAGACGATACCACCCTTATGGCAGAAAGTGAAAGGGAACTAAAGAGCCTCTTGATGAAAGTGAAAGAAGAGAACGAAAAAGTTGGCTTAAGGCTCAACATTAAGAAAACTAAGATCATGGCACCTGGTCCCATTACTTCATGGGAAATAGATGGGGAAACAGTGGGAAAAGTGTCAGACTTTATTTTTTTGTGCTCCAAAATCACTGCAGATGGTGATTGCAGTCATGAAATCAAAAGACGCCTACTCGTTAGAAGGAAAGTTATGGCCAACTTGTATAGCATATTGAAAAGCAGAGACATTATTTTGCCAACAAAGGTCCGTCTAGTCAAGGCTATGGTTTTTCCAGTAGTCATGTATGGATGTGAGAATTGGACAGTGAAAAAGGCTGAGTCCCGAAGAATTGATGCTTTTAAATTGTGGTGTTGGAGAAGACTCTTAAGAGTCCCTTGGACTGCAAGGAGATCCAACAAGTCCATCCTAAAGGAGTTCAGTCCTGGGTATTCATTGGAAGGACTGATGTTGAAGCTGAAACTCCAGTACTTTGGCAACCTCATGAGAAGAGTTGACTCATTGGAAAAGACCCTGATGCTGGGAAGGATTGGGGGCAGGAGAAGAAGGGAAAGACAGACGATGAGATGGCTGGATGGCATCACTGACTCAATGGACATGGGTTTGGGTGGACTCCGGGAGTTGGTGATGGACAGGGAGGCCTGGTGTTCTGCAGTTTATGGGGTTGCAAAGAGTCAGACATGGCTGAGTGACTGAACTGAACTTAACTGAAGGATTGAGAACTACTATTTTAGGGGAAGATCTCTTGAAGAAAATGTTTGAGCCGAGACCTGAAGGTCAGTCAGCCTGCTGGAGTGGAGAAGAGATTGCTTCTGAGAGAAAAGAGTAGTTGCAAAGACCAGAGGTGGGAGAGACTTGGCATGTCCCAGGAAGAGTATAGAGTGTTGCAGAGCTGGAGCACAGTAGAAGAGAGAATGGATATGTGTAGAAGCAGGTAGATAGCAGTTCATGCTATAGTTGGAATTTTATATGTTTTATATGTTTGACATTTAAATGAAATGAGATCACTGGAGAATTTTAATCAGGTGAGTGACATGATCTTCAGTATTTTCTAAAAGGACACCCTGGCTGTTATATGGAAGATGGAATTTTAAGGGGCGATTGATTGTTGCAGAGGAGAGACCAGGTGAGGAGACAATGACTTCAGCCCAATAAAGAAGATGGTCTCTTGGATAGTGTGGTGGCAATGGAGTGCATGGAGTGCATGAACATGGAGAATATTTTAGAAGAGGAAATGGTGGGACTTGCTATGCATCTATTATCCATTCCCTAAGAAAGACAATCTAAGCAGTGAGTCACGTAGTTGATAAATCCACTCCATTTCCATTGCAGAACATCCTGCCATCTTATAGGCTACTAGTTTTCCTTGTGTCCATTAGTGGATGGTTGTCTTAGTATCTGGAGCTCTAATGAGTCATGTCCCATGGCTTATATGGAACAAAGCAAATTAATTCATACAGAAGGAAGAGCTTTATTTTGAGAGGGGTTACAGGTATGATAGTTACTCAGTCTTACTTAGATTCCCCCTTAATGATAATTTATTTACAGATTTGTCATTAGTGAATGACATAATGATCAAATGTATAAATTATGAAAATGGTGAACTTCTCAAAAGTATGTGAAAATGTGTTTTAATTAAATGTAGGTAGCACATGCATATTTTCAAAGCCAAGATTTTTTTAAACATTGAATTTCTATCTGTTGGCCTCAGGCTGGCCAGCTAAACTGATTTTGTTTAAGGAAAAAAAAAAGCATATAGTAGGTTGGTTATAAAGGAGGAAGAAACTGTTGTGATTTTTCTTAGATTGTCATAAGTCAAGTTTTAGAAAAACAAGTAGGAATATATATTTTCTTATGTAGCTTGCCATGTGCAAAAATTTGCAGAGTTTAAAGAAACATTGTAAATGAGAATATCTCTATAAAATTGTTGTAAACATTTCTCAAATTTCTAATGAAAAAGTAACACCTGAAAAAAGTACTTTAATGTTTTCAGTGAAAATTCACTAAATGTTTACCTTAAGTTCCCCAAACTTTAAGTATTCAGTCTTTGCATTTATACATGTTGAATGTAAAGTCTGTTATGTTTGCCTGTGACCAAATGGGCAAAACATACATTTTGAGCCCAAACAGATCCAATATCTTGATTCATTGACCTGTAAAGTAAGAACTTCTTGATTTTGCTTCTATAAAAAGGGAAAGGGAAAACTTGCATGCCAGAACAAAAATAGTGTCTTTTAATGTTTCCCTTTGCTCATGGATTTCTCAATTCTCTGTAATGAATACCTCCCATGAGTCCTTAAAAAGGATTTTTGTTAGGCAGAGAAACTTTCCAACAGCTTTCTTGCCTGCCAAAATTATTAAGACCTCCTGACATGCTGTGTTAGCCCAACAATAACAAACTCTACCTCTAAAATTTCAGCTGCATGTAGAAAAGCAGCTTAAATCATGTGTACATTTTGCCACTTGTATTTTAACCTGAATTCTGCATTCCTTTCTTTTCTAATTAAGATTTATTATTTGAATAACTATACTAGATGCTGTATTGGAAAAGGAATATTAAGTAGTTAGCAAAAAACTATGCAGGAATTCCCTTCTAGGATGAGCCACTAACCTTTAAGATAATTCTGCTAGTGAATAGGAACATTGGTTGGATGTGAAAAGTTATAAAAGCTCAGGTGCTTTGAAATAATGTTGATACAGTAGGGAAATCAACAGCATTGATCCTAGGACTATTTCTTTTCTTATCCTCTCTCCTTCAGACTTCTTTCCCTGTCTTCAAATGAATGTCTTATAGTTCTTTTGCTCCAAACTGCATCTTCCATTTTCTTTTTGTTTGCTCCTGTACCTAATATGTAATTCTTATCAAGTTCTCAAAGCATCTTTTCTCTCTTTCACAAACTTCCTGAAATCTCAGCACCCCCAGAGAAGCCCTGGAAATGAACTGGTAAGCATTTTCTTTCTCATTTTATTCCCCTGGATGTGGCCCACACACAGTTTGAATAAGATGATTTCATAGCACAATCCTAGGCTGTTCTACTCACAGAAGATATCTGATTGTGTGATACTCAAATACCACAGAACCAGTGACTTTAGCATCTTGGGAAATGCTTTTTCAGGTGGCAGCTAACCTTCAAGTTTTTCTCTTCCAAAATGACCCAGAAGGAAAGAGCAAACAAGAGTATAAGAGTAGAAAAGGATTCCCCCCCCCAAAAAATAAGCCATTCCCAAATAACAATTATTTGCACTCAATGCTTTGCTAATAATTCAATTGAAGGATATACAGAAACAAAACCAATTAGAGATATGGGCATATAGACTCTAAGACCTATAAGGAAAAGACCTAGAATTCTCTTCATTGAGTGTTAAAGATTTGATATAAGGAAACAAATTCTAGACTAGATCTTGTTGGATCTGTGAATCAAGACCAGTGCAGAATATAACAGAGGATTAGGAAGTCACATCCAACCAACTAAAAAGAAAGGAGAACCTGAATTGAACCAAGAAAGATAGGTTAGTTTCTCTTTCACATTAGTTTCCTATTGCTGGTATAAAAATTATCACACATCTAGTGGCTTAAAACAATACAAATTTATCCTACAGTTCTGGAGGTCAGAAGTCAGAAATGGGTCTTGCTTGGCTAAAATCAAGTATTGGAAGGAATTTAGGACTCCATTCTCCAGACTCTAGAAAAAAGAATCTGTTCTTAACTTTTTTACATTTTAGAGGTTTTTAGGGACTGCCATCCTTCATTTTACTCCATAGTTTTCATAGTGACTGCAGTATCTGGTGAGAGGGGGCTATGCCAGTGCCTGTCCTGGAATTATTGGAGAACAAGAGTGAATGAAAGTGGTTGTAGAGATTATCAAAGGAATTTAAACACTTGCGAATTAAGCATTCTGGGTTTCCACAGAAATACTTACAAGTCACTCAGCAGAAGTTGGATATTATTGTGGAAAATGCAAGCAAGAGCCAGTGTAATTTGAGTTGATATTGCAATCTTTGGGTCTTGATAAAACTTGGGTTACATATATATAGTCCATTTATGAGTTTTGAGTTCAGACATTCTTGGCTAATCTTTTTTTTTTAATATCTAAATTCTATGACCCAACTATAAATTGCTAAAGATAATTACTTGTACCAGATGAATCTCAATTGAATTTGCTGGTACACTTTGGTACGAAGTTGAGCAATCTCAACAAACAGCACCCTTCACAGAAAGGGTCTAGCAATTATTTTTTGTTTGGGTGAATTACACATGACATGAATGACTCAAAAGTGTTATGACATAAGAGCCACAATTGTTCCAGTTTGCCAACATAGAAAAAAAATTCCATACTTGATTTACTGTTCTTTGTGTAAATTCTTTGTGCAAATTATTTCGAATTATTTGTGCATGTATTCAATTTAGGATATTGTTTCTCTCCATAAATTTGTTTAATTTGCACTTTAAAGCAGATTGATTGCAATAAGGAACTGTACATATTTAACATGTACAATTTGAGCTTGAACATAGGCAAACACCTGTGATATCATCGTGGCAAGGTAAAAGGCATACCTAATGCCTCACAAAGTTTCCTTGAGTCTTCTGTTTTTTAAAAAATTTATTTATTTTCAATTGGAGAATAATTGCTTTACAATACTGTGTTGGTTTCTGTCATACATCAACATGAATCAGCCATCGGTATACATAAGTCCCCTCCCTCTCTAAGGATGTTCCCTGGTGGCTCAGAGGTTAAAGCGTCTGCCTACAATGAGGGAGACCAGGGCTTGATCCCTGGGTTGGGAAGATACCCTGGAGAAAAAAATGGCAACCCACTCCAGTATTCTTGCCTGAAGAATTCCATGGACGGAGGAACCTGGTGGGCTATAGTCCATGGGATCGCAAAGAGTCAGACACAACTGAGCGACTTCACTTTCACTTTCTTTCACTTTCCTCCCTCTGAACCTCCCTCCCATTTCTCACCCCATCCCACTCCTTGGGGTTGTCACTGAGCACCCATTTGAACTCCCTGCATTATACAGAAAATTTCCACTGGCTATTTATGTTACGTATGGTAATGTATATATTTCAATGCTACTCTCTCAATTTGTCCCACCCTCTCCTTTCCCCTACTGTGTTCACAATCTGTTCTCTATGTTTAATCTCCATTGCTTCCCTGAAAGTAAGTTCATCAGTACCATCTTTCTAGATTCCACATATATGCATTAATATAGGATACTTGTCTTTCTCTTTCTGACTTTCTTCACTCTCTGTGATAGGCTCTAGGTTCACCTACCTCATTAGAACTGACTCAAATGCATTCCTTTTTAGGGTTGAGTAATATTCCATTGCATATATGTACTATAGTTCTTCATCTGTTGATGGACATCAAGGTTGCTTCCATGTTCTAGGTATTATAAATAGTGCTGCAATAAACACTGGGGTATATGTGTCTTTTTCAGTTATGGTTTCCTAAGGGTATATACCCAATAGTGGTATTGTTGGGTCACAGTTTTGTGCCTAGATTATTTTTTTTAAGGAATCTGCATCTTTTTTTGTGGAAAGATGCCCAGCATAATTAATTATTGAGAAATGCAAATTAAAATACAATACATTGGTTAGTATTAGTTGCTCAGTCATGCCCAACTCTTTGTGACCCCATGGACTGCAGCCCACCAGGCTCCTCTGTCCATGAGATTTTCCAGGCAAGGATACTAGAGTGGGTTGCCATTTCCTTCTCCAGGGGATCTTCCCAACCCAGGGATCAAACACAGGTCCCCTGCACTGCAGGCAGATTCTTTACTGACTGAGCTACAAGGTTAGGATAATTATTATCAAAAAAACTCCCAAAGATAACAAGTGGCAAGGATATGGAGAAATTGAAACTCTTATACATGGGAATTGGAAATGTAAATGGGAATGTAAATTAATGCAGTTATGAAAAAGAATGGAGGTTCCTTAAAAAATTAAAAATAGAAATACCATATGATTCAGCAGTCTTACTTCTGGGTATATACTCAAAAGAGGTGAAATTAGTCTTGAATAGATGTCTACACTTCCATGTTCATTGCAGTACTATTCAATGATATCTCAGATATGGAAATAATCCAAATGTCATCATTGATGAATAGATATGGAAAATGTATACACATACAATAAAATATAATCCAGCCTTTAAAAAGAAGGAAATCCTGCCATTTGCCACAACATAGATGAACTTGGAGGACATTATATAAGTGAAATAAGTGTCAAAGAAGAGGAAATATGGAATGATTCCACTTCTGAGGTATCTAAATTATGCAAACTCATAGAGGCAAACCCTTCCCTGTTGGTTCAGTCAGTAAAGAGTCTGCCTGCAATGTAGGAGACCCAGTTTCAATCCCTGGGTTGGAAAGATTCCTTGGAGAAGAAAATGGCAATCCATTCTAGTATTCTTGCCTGGAGAATCCTAAGGACAGAGGAGCCTCTTGGGATATAGTCCATGGGGTCACAAATAGTTGAACAGGACTGAGTGACTAACACTTTCAGAGAGGCAGAGAATATTTAATTTTCAATGAAGTGCTCATGGACACAAGGTTAAATTTTGCAAACATCCTTAATTTGGTGAGGAAATAAGTTTACCATCTATCATCTATAATACTCTTGGATAATCCATTGTTATATATTCCTTTGTTTTGAGACATTTTCTCAAAAATGTCTTTTTATAATCCATATACTCCTAAGAAAAGTAGCTCATTTTGTTTTCAATAATGATAGGTAATATTCTTGAAGATTTAGTTTCTCAAATAGTAATTACTTTGCAATGAAATTATGGTGGAAATGTGAATCTTATATAAGTAGGAATGAGCTTATTTACAGCACTGAAGAAATTCTGTTGGAATATAGAAGGGCACAATACTTCTTAAAAAGTGGTTGATATTTGAGTTGGAAAAGAATAGTATCTAGAAGGAAAGAAGTATCAGAAAATACCACAGTGAACAGACTCCAAAGACAATCTTTAGTTTATATTTTTTTCTTCAGCATCCCTGCAGGAAGGAGTATATCATAGTATTTTTGAGTATATTCTCAGTATGCTTCTTTAAGAGCCAATGATATAATACTAAAATTTTGTCATGTGAAAAAGCTAACGGTGGTGTGGAAGGGATGTACATTTATTTTGGTGTTCACTGGCCCAATGATTAAGGGGATATCCACAAAAACCCTTATAAAATTGTTTAGGTAGTTCTCTTCAGTATGACTTCTGGCTATTTGCATTATTTAGTATTATAATTTTTCAATGCCAAAAAAAATATCTAAACTTCAGACCTGGCTCTTAGAGAACTAAACTTTTCTCGATGTCATTAAGTTGATAGATGATTTTGGAGACCATTATTAAGTCTATTTGTAATTGGAGGGAGTTGGCACAGTGGAGCAAATACAAACAAAATCCATCTTGTGTTTATGTGAGTGTGTGTTTACAAAGGCAGTTTCTACCTTACAAACTGATTGTGTTTTAAAAATTCATCCCATTGCTAAGAATACAGATGCACTTCCCCTTAGAATTAAACTTAATGTATAGTGTCTAGGTTCTCACAACTTCTGAAGTGTTCATGGATACCAACACCATTAAGGAAATAGCTATCATGTACAATACTGCTCTCTGGAAAAATGAACTTAAGTGTCAACTGGGGATGCAGGAGACTTCTTTTCTCCTTCCCTTTGTAAGTCTTGCAATGAGAGGAACTGTAGAAAGAAAACAAATTAATCAGAAAAGTGATAACTGCCAGAGCAAAGCATAGGTCAGTTAATTAAAAGAAGAAGAAATAATAGAGCAGTCATAAGAGAAGGAAAATAAAAGGTTTCTAGAAGAGATACAAGGGAAAAATAACAGAATATCAGAGAAGCAATAAAGAGAATTTCTAGAATTATTTATATGGAAGAACAAAATGTCAAGAGTTGTTAAAATGACTTTGAAGAAAAATAAGGTAAAACTATGAAACAGTAGCAAATTATAAATAACAAAAGTTACAAAATAATGATAATCAATGTAATATGGTATTGAAGCAGACTAGATAAAGGGGCCAATCAAATAGAATGAAAAAAAAACAACTAAGGAATAGATCTACTATATATAAAAATTTGAATGTGATATAATAATGAAATTGGTATTACTTATTAGTAGAAATGATACAATAAATTATACTGAGTAGCTAATATTGGAAAATATAGTTATATCCCTTCCTAAAACCAAATACAAACAATAACTCTAGGTATTATATACTGCTAGTAAGCATATAAATTGCATGAGTTAATACTTGTATGGCAATATAGACATGTATTAATTTTCTATTGGTGCTGTATTAATAATAAATCAAGTAGCTTAAACACAACACAAAACTATTATCTCACAGTACTGGAGGTCAGAAGTCTGAAATGGGTCTCTCTGGATTAAAATGGGTCAGCAGGATTGTATTCCCTTCTGGAAACTCTAGGAAAGAGTCTGCTTCCTTGTTTTTTTCTAGCTTCTAGAAGACATCTACATTCCCTCCATCTTCATGTTAGAAAAACTGAGCTGAGTCCTTCTCATACTACCATCTCTCTGATTCTTCCTCTCTTTTTTCTTCCTTCTTGTACTTATAAGGACCTTTGTGAGGACACTGGGTCTACCTGAATAATCCAAGATAATCTCATTTCAAGGTCAGTTGGTTAGCAACCTTAATTTTCTTTTGCCATGTAAACAAACATATTCACAAATTCTGGGGATTAAGACATGGACTTCTTTGAGGAATTATTATTCTGCCTATAATAGGAACTATCTATTAAAACTGAATTTTCTATAATGACTTTGCGCTTTCATTTCTAGGTAGAGTCCCTTCAGAAAATTTGGTACATTTTCAAAAGAATTTCAGAGAAGGTAATGGCACCCCACTCCAGTACTCTTGCCTGGAAACTCCCATGGATGGAGGGTCCTGGTGGGCTGCAGTCCATGGGGTCGCTAGAAGTCGAACACAACTGAGTGACTTCACTTTCACGTTTCACTTTCATGCATTGGAGGAGGAAATGGCAACCCACTCCAGTGTTCTTGCCTGGAGAGTCCCAGGGACGGGGGAGCCTGGTGGGCTGCCATCTATGGGGTCGCACAGAGTCAGACACGACTGAAGCGACTTAGCCGCAGCAAAAGAATTTATATAAGATAGTTACAGCATTTTTGGTAGTTAAAAATTAATTATGAGATAAAAGATTTGTTTTGTTTTAACATTCATCATCAAGAGCAAGGGAAAACTATGGTCTACTGATAGAATAGAATATGATACAATTGTCAAACATAATGAACTAGAGGCCACAAGTGTCAACATGTGATGCTCATGTTGACACTTGTGCATTGCTCAAAAGCAAAATGTAGAAAGCCGTTTGTTCTATGATACCATTTATGTAAAGTTTAAAAACCTAAAGACAGCTATATTTTATTTATGAACACATGGCATGAGGTGTAAGTAATTTTCACCTAAGTTACAGTGTTTTAGACTCACCATTTAGCCTTCACTTTTGCGTTTATGCCTACCTTCCTATAGCAGGGGCTGGTAAATTAATGGCACTGTGGGCAGCCTACCTTTTCTGCGAATAAAGTTTTATTGAAATACAGGATGTCCAACTTTCTGTAAATTACATTTTATTGAACGAGAGCCGTGCTCATTTAAAAAAACATTTTATCTATGGCAAATTTCCTACTACAGTGGCAGACCTGAGTAGTTGTGACAGAGATGGGATGGTCCTCAAAATTCTAAAATATTTACTACTGGCCATTAAAGAAAAAGGTTGATAGTACAGGTTGAGTTAACACCACCTGTTCAATCTTGGGCATTGAGTTCATTCCTGGAGACATGAAGATGCTTAGAGGGTTTTGTGCTCAAGGAACTTAGACTAGTAGAAAAAAAGATATAAAATAAGTTCAATAAAATTGCTTATACTTTGGAAGGAAGTTATGTAAAACACAATGAAGCGTGAGATTTTTCCTCAGGGATCGAAAGGACAAATAAATGAGGATTAAAATATAAAGAGCCTGGCTCATTATTATGAGGACTTCAGTGCTGTGGGTTTACTCTTTGTATTCATAGGTTTATCACTGTCATCCTCCTATGAAACTGCATGAATAATAGTAAAGAAGTGGAGGAAAGAAAAAAAGGAAGAAATAGAACATTTAGACTAGAAGAGAAGAATGTTGAAGGGTATTAAATAATGAAAGGTAGGGATACTAATTTTTTTTTTTTGCCACAAACCCATTCCCCCTATATTGGAAGTACAGAGTCTTAACCACTGGATCACCAGGGAAATTCCTATTTTTATTTTTTCATAAGTTAACAGTTCAAAATATAGAGTCAATAAAAGCTATCATTTATCTTTTTTATATTAACAAAATGTAAATCAGTCATTTTTATCAGAAACATAGCCTTTGATTTCCCTAATAATAACTGTAAATAAAGTGAATAGATTTCTCAAATTATATTGCTTGGGTTTTTATACTAATATTAGATTTAATATACATGTCTGTAAAATACAAATGTGGTTTATTTAAAGGATACCAAATAAGTTTTTGAGGTAAATTCTTTCTTGTGAGAGAACACATTTATTTTCTTTATTGGATTCTTCTTCTTTTTTTTTTTTTTTTAAATTTTCTTTACTTTATTGTGTTGGTTTTGCCATACAGTGACATGAAACCGCCATGGGTCTACACATGCTCTCCCTCCAGAACCCCCCTCTCTCCTCCCTCCCGACTCCCTCCTCCTGGGACATCCCGGTGCACCAGCCCTGAGCATCAACCCTGGGCTCGCGATTGATTTCATATATGGTAATTAACATGTTTCAATGTCATTCTCCCATATCATCCCACCCTTGCCCTCTTCCACAGAGCCCACGTGTCTGTTCTATACATCTGCGTTCCTTTTGCTGTCTCGCATGCTGGGTTATTGTTACCATCTTTCTAAATTCCATATATATGCGTTAGTATACTGTATTGTTTTTCCTTCTGGCTTACTTCACTCTGGATAATAGGCTCCAGTTCCGTCCACCTGAATAGAACTGATTCAAATGAATTTTTTTTTTAATGCTGAGTAATATTCCATTGTGTATATGTACCACAGCTTTCTTATCCATTCGCCAGTTGATGGGCATCTAGGTTGCTTCCATGTCCTGGCTATTGTAAACAATGCAGCGATGAACATTGGGGTACACGTGGCTCTTTCAGTTCTGGTTTCCTCTGTGTGTATGCCCAGCAGTGGGATTGCTGGGTCATATGGCAGGTCTATTTCCAGGTTTTTAAGGAATCTCCACACTGTTTTCCATAGTGGCTGTACTAGTTTGCATTCCCACCAACAGTGTAAGACAGTTCCCTTTTCTCCACATCCTCTCCAGCATTTATTGCTTGTAGGTTTTTGGATGGCAGCCATTCTGACTGGTGTAAAGTGGTACCTCATTGTGATTTTGATTTGCATTTCTCTGATAATGAGTGATGTTGAGCATCTTTTCATGTGTTTGTTAGCCATTTTTATGTCTTCTTTGGAGAAACGTCTGTTAAGTTCTTTGGCCCACTTTTTGATTGGGTCATTTATTTTTCTGGAATGGAGCTGCAGGAGTTGCTTGTATATTTTTGAGAATAATTGTTTGGCCGTTGCTTCATTGGCTATTATTTTCTCCCATTCTGAAGTCTGTCTTTTCACCTTGCTTATAGTTTCTTTTGTTGTGCAAAAGCTTTTAATTTTAATTAGGTCCCATTTGTTTATTCGTGTTTTTATTTCCGATAATCTGGGAGGTGGGTCATAGAGGATCCCGCTTTCGTTTATGTCGGAGAGTGTTTTGCCTATGTTATCCTCTAGGAGTTTTATAGTTTCTGGTCTTATGCTTAGATCTTTGATCCATTTTGAGTTTATTTTTGTGTATGGTGTTAGAAAGTGTTCTAGTTTCATTCTTTTACAAGTGGCTGTCCAGTTTTCCCAGCACCACTTGTTAAAGTGGTTGTCTTTTCTCCATTGTATATTCATGCCTCCTTTGTCAAAGATAAGGTGTCCATAGATGCGTGGATTTATCTCTGGGCTTTCTATTCTGTTCCATTGATCTATATTTCTGTCTTTGTGCCAGTACCATACTGTCTTAATGACTGTGGATTTGTAGTATAGCCTAAAGTCAGGTAGGTTGATTCCTCCAGTTCCATTCTTCTTTCTCAAGATTGCTTTGGCTATACGAGGTTTTTTGTATTTCCATACAAATTGTGAAATTATTTGTTCTAATTCTCTGAAAAATACCTCTGGTAGCCTGATAGGAATTGCATTGAATCTATAGATTGCTTTGGGTAGTGTACTTATTTTCACTATATTGATTCTTCCAATCCACGAACACGGTATATTTCTCCATCTATTTGTGCCCTCTTTGATTTCTTTCATCAGTGTTTTATACTTTTCTATATACAAGTCTTTTGTTTCTTTAGGTAGAAATACTCCTAAGTATTTTATTCTTTTTGTTTCGATGTTGAATGGAATTGTTTCCTTAATTTCTCTTTCTGATTTCTCACTGTTAGTGTATAGGAATGCCAGGGATTTCTGTGTGTTGATTTTGTATCCTGAAACTTAACTGTATTCACTGATTAGCTCTAGTAATTTTCTGGTAGAGTTTTTAGGGTTTTCTATGTAGAGGATCATGTCATCTGCAAACAGAGAGAGTTTTACTTCTTCTTTTCCAATCTGGATATCTTTTATATCTTTATCTGCTCTGATTGCTGTGGCCAAAACTTCCAAAACTATGTTGAATAGTAGTGGTGAGAGTGGGCACCCTTGTCTTGTTCCTGACTTCAGGGGAAATGCTTTTAGTTTTTCACCATTGAGGATAATGTTTGCTGTGGGTTTGTCATATATAGCTTTTATTATGTTGAGGTATGTTCCTTCTATTCCTGCTTTTTGGAGGGTTTTTTTTTTTAATCATAAATGGATGTTGAATTTTGTCAAAGGCTTTCTCTGCATCTATTGAGATAATCATGTGGTTTTTATCTTTCAATTTGTTAATGTGGTGTATTACATTGATTGATTTGCGAATATTGAAGAATCCTTGCATCCCTGGGATAAAGCCTACTTGATCATGATGTATGATCTTTTTAATGTGTTGTTGGATTCTATTAGCTAGAATTTTGTTAAGGATTTTTGCATCTATGTTCATCAGTGATATTGGCCTGTAGTTTTCTTTTATTGTGGCATCTTTGCCGGGTTTTGGAGTTAGGGTAATGGTGGCCTTGTAGAATGAGTTTGGAAGTTTACCTTCCTCTGCCATTTTCTGGAAGAGTTTGAGTAGAGTAGGTGTTAGCTCTTCTCTAAATTTTTGTAGAATTCAGCTGTAAAGCCATCTGGTCCTGGGCTTTTGTTTTTTGGAAGATTTCTGATTATGGTTTCAATTTCTCTGCTTGTGATGGGTCTATTAATATTATCTATCTCTTCCTGGTTTAGTCTTGGAAAGTTGTACTTTTCTAGGAATTTGTCCATTCCATCCAGGTTGTCCAGTTTATTTGCATATAGTTGCTGATAATAGTCTCTTATGATCCTTTGTATTTCTGTGTTTTCTGTTGTGATCTCTCCGTTTTCATTTCTAATTCTGTTGATTTGGTTCTTCTCCCTGTGTTTCTTGATGAGTCTGGCTAATGGTTTGTCAATTTTATTTATCTTCTCAAAGAACCAGCTTTTGGCTTTGTTGATTTTTGCGATGGTCTCTTTTGTTTCCTTTGCATTTATTTCTGCCCTGATCTTTAGGATTTCTTTCCTTCTCCTAGCCCTGGGCTTCTGCATTTCTTCCTTTTCTAGTTGCTTTAGGTGTAAAGTTAGGTTATTTATTTGACTTTTTTCTTGTTTCCTGACGTGAGCTTGTATTGCTATGAACTTTCCCCTTTGCACTGCTTTTACTGTGTCCCATAGGTTTTGGCTTGTTGTGTTTTCATTTTCATTCATTTCTATGCATATTTTGATTTCACTTTTGATTTCTTCTGTGATTTGTTGGTTATTCTGCAATGTGTTGTTGAGCCTCCATATGTTGGGATTTTTGAATTGTTTCCTTCTGTAATTGATATCTAATCTCACTGCACCGTGGTCAGAAAAGATGCTGGAAATGATTTCAATATTTTTGAATTTACCAAGGCTAGATTTATGGCCCCGGATGTGATCTATTCTGGAGAAGGTCCTATGTGCACTTGAAAAAAAGGTGAAATTCATTGTTTGGGGGTGGAATGTCCTATAGATATCAATTAGGTCTAACTGGTCTATTGTATCATTTAAAGTTTGCGTTTCCTTGTTAATCTTCTGTTTAGTTGATCTGTCCATTGGTGTGAGTGGTGTATTAAAGTCTCCCACTATTATTGTGTTATTGTTAATTTCCCCTTTCATACTTGTTAGCATTTGCCTTACATATTGTGGTGCTCCTATGTTGGGTGCATATATATTTATAATTGTTATTTCTTCTTCTTGGATTGATCCTTTGATCATTATGTAATGTCCATAAAGGCTTTTTCACAGCCTTTATTTTAAAGTCCACTTTATCTCATATCAGTATTGCCACTCCTGCTTTCTTTTGGTCTTTATTTGCATGGAATATCTTTTTCCAGCCTTAACTTTCAGTCTTTATGTGTCCCTAGGTTTGAGGTGGGTCTCTTGTAAACAACATATATAGGGGTCTTGTTTCTGTATCCAATTGGCCAATCTTTGTCTTTTGGTTGGGGCATTCAACCCATTTACATTTAAGGTAATTATTGATAAATATGATCCCTTTGCTATTTACTTTATTGTTTTGGGTTTGAGATTATATACCCTATCCATGTTTCCTGTCTAGGAAAGATCTTTCAGCATTTGTTGGAGCACTGGTTTGGTGGTGCTGAATTCTCTCAGCATTTGCTTGTCTGGAAAGCTTTTGATTTCTCCTTCAAATTTGAATGAGATCCTTGCTGGGTACAGTAATTGGGGTTGTAGATTATTTAATTTCATAACTTTAAGTATGTTCTGCCATTCCCTTCTGGCCTGAAGCATTTCTATTGAGAGATTAGCTGTTATCCTTGTGGGATTCCCCTTGTGAGTTATTCGTTGTTTTTCCCTTGCTGCTTTTAATATTTGCTCTTTGAGTTTGATATTTGTTAATTTGATTAATATGTGTCTTGGGGTGTTCCCCTTGGGGTTCATTCTATTTGGGACTCTCTGAGTTTCTTGGACTTGAGTGGTTATTTCCTTTCCCAATTTAAGGAAGTTTTCAACTATTATCTCTTCAAGAATTTTCTGATGGTCTTTCTTTTTGTCTTCTTCTTCTGGCACTCCTATAATTCGAATATTGGTGCGTTTAACAGTGTCCCAGAGTTCTCTGAGATTGTCCTCCATTCTTCTAATTCTTTTTTCACTTTTCCTTTCTGTTTCGTTTATTTCTACCATTCTGTCTTCTACCTCACTTATCCTGTCTTCTAGCTCTGTTATTCTACTCTTGGTTCCCTCCAGGGTGTTTTTTATCTCATTTATTGCATTATTCATTGTATTTTGACTCTTTTTCATTTCTTCTAAGTCCTTGTTAAAGCTTACCTGCATCTTCTCAATCCTTGCCTGCAGGTTATTGAACTATAACTCCAATTTATTTTCCAGATTTTGGATCATTTTCACAATCATTATTCGGAATTCTTTATCAGGTAGACTTCCTATCTCCTCGTCTTTTGCTTGGTCTGGAGGACATTTATCCTGTTCCTTTACCTGCTGGGTATTTCTCTGCCTTTTCATCTTGTTTATCTTGCTGTTTTGTCCCTTTATTGTGGGCGTTCCTCACTATGGGTGGGGTTGGATGTGTGGTTTGTCAAAGTTTCCTGGTTGGGAAAGCTTGTGTGGTGTTCTGGTGGGTCGATCTGGGTTTCCTCACTTTAACTAGCAATGAAGTGTCCAGTAAAGAGTTTTGCGATGTCGGTGGACTTGGTGTGACCTTGGGCAACCTGTGTATTGAAGCTCCAGGCTATGTTCCTGTGTTGCTGGAGAACTTGCTTGGTATATCTTACTCTGGAGCTTGTTGGCCCTTGGGGGGTGCTTGGTTTCAGTTTTGGTATGGAGGAGTTTGATGAGCTCCTATCAATTAATTAACTCCTGGATCCAGGAGTTCTCTGGAATTCTCAAGATCTGGGCTTAGTCTCCTGTCTTCCAGTAGCCTCAGGACTCCTTCATCTATGCAGTGATGGTGGTAGAACATCTAGTTTAATGAGAAGTTTCTCCACAGTGAGGCACACCCTGCCAGGTACAGAGTTACATGGCATGGACCAGAAGGAGAAGAGAGGAATCTGATGGTGAGGGAGTGAAGTGGCCAGTTATTGCTCCCCTGTGTGCTCTCCACAGCCTGGATCCCTTGGAGATGTTCACAGAGTTATACTGAAAGGAGAAGAGGGAGGAAGGAGACAGAATTGACCAGAGAGAGAAAAGAGGGAGTCAGATGGACAGAGACAGATCCAGCCAGTGGTCAGTTATTTCAGTGTTCTTCACAACTCGTAACACTCAAGCAGATTCCCAGAGTTGGGTAGAGAAGATAAGGGGGAAGGAAATGTTGGAGGTGTCTTGGTGGGAGAAGAAAAAAAAAAAAAAAAGGAGAGTCAAGAATGGGGAGAGAGCAGTCAAGCCAATGATCTCACTCCCAAGTAACAATGGCTACTGAAGCTTGGATCCTTAAAGGTACAAAGTTGATACCAAATACTAATAAGCAAAGATTAAAAACCTAGAGTAAAGACTGGATTCTCCAAAATACTTTTACAAATAAAAGAAAGAAAAATAAAGAAGAAAATAAAATAAGAAAAAAAATCTATTAAAAATAAAAAAGGGGAAAAAGTGGAGATATAAAAGGAAAGAAAAGAAATAGGATGGAGAATACAATAAGGGAGAAAGAGGAGATTAAAAAAAAGGAAAATAAAAATAAATTTAAAAAAATAACGGGTTTATAGGGGACTTAAAATTCTAAAAATAAAAAAAAATAGTATAAAAAAGTTTTAAAAATTTGAAAGATGCTCCTAGTGCAGTTATAACTAAGGGTTTCTCTGGTGCTGATGCATACAGTGAGGGGTCAGTTCATTTTCAGATAGTTCCTTGGTCTGGCTTGTACTTCTCACAGTCTATAGACTCCTTTCTATGCAGTCTGTGCCACCTGCAGGGATTTAATCTGTTGCTCCTGTCTGTTGCAAAGCGGTTCCCTCTGCTTATTTTAGTGTCTTCTGTTTGCTGGTATCTTCAGTGTCTATTCAGCGCTCTGGGGTTTGTTCCCTCTGGCGGTTGGGGGCTGCGCCTTCTCCCCTCCCCTGGCCCAGCCGCTGGGTTTTCTCGGCGTGCAGCTGGGCGCGCCTTCTCAGGTGTGTGGAGCGTCGATCTCTGGCGGCGTCCTTCCAGAATCCCCAGAAGTCTTGGTTAGCACCTATCTCTGCCCGCAGTTTGGCAGTGGAAGCCTCACTGGGGCCGGGTGATGCCCGCTGCTCTCGGGCATGGGCTAGGCCGGTCCACAGCCCGCAGCCGCCCAGCTCCACCCGGCCACCCGGCCACCCGGCCGCCTCTCGGGCGACTCCGCGCCGCCCTTTGCTCTGTGGGCGGGCCTGGCGGGGGAGGGGGGCTCTTCCTTGGGAAATCTCCAGTTAGCCCCCTGGGTTAGGTCCCTCAGGCTGCTCCGCTCCCTAAGCCCACGGCCTGCCCCTCCCTGAGCAGTCCGCACTGGCTAGTGGGGGATGGGGCACCCGGGCCACCGCTCCGCTGGGAGTTGCAGTTAGAGACGTACTCTGGAGGGCTTAATTATTTATCTGTTTTTACTCCCGGTTATTTTGCCCTCTGATATTCACCACAGATCAGCCAGGGAGAATGTTTCCTGATGTTCAGAAACCTTTCTCTTTTTTCAGACTCCCTTCCGGGGATGGATCTCCGTCCCTAACTCTTTGCCTCTCTTTTTACTTTTTTTTTTATTTTGTCCTACCTCTTTCGTCGGCAATGGGTTGCCTTTCCAGATGCCTGATGTCCTCTGCCAGCATTCAGATATTGTTTTATGGAGTTTGCTCGGTTTTTAAATGTTCTTTTGGTGTATTTATTTGGGAGAGAGTGGTCTCCCCGTCCTATTCCTCCGCCATCTTAGTTCTCCCTCTCATTGGATTCTTAAGATAATAAAAAATGTGAATAAGTTGTCATCATGATCATTACACATTTTTACTTATGGAGTTTCTAAGGCCTGTTCTGTTCTCTGGAGAACATGTTTCATTCTGCTGGTCGATCAATCATGTTCTCCCAAATGGCCATTATGTCATCTGTTTAGAGAAACCACTTTTATCTGTCTCCAGAATAAAAATAATTTACATGTAATATATTTTTCTCTTCTTTAGTTCTCTTTGATTATTCTGTGGCTCCAAGTATTTGTTCTCTTAGGAGTTCTGCTAAGGAGGAGCTGGGCACTTTACAAATGATAACTGAACAAATGATATTTAATCCATACAAAATTATTATTACTTGGTTTTATTTCCTGGATAGTTTTTCAAATTTTCAGCTATCAATGAATGCCTCTTGGCTATGAGATTTTAAGAATTACTTTGACAATAAAGCTTCTTTAAAAGGACATTTTGCTCTTTTCTTTGGTAGAACCACACTAGGCTAGCAAATTGCTTCTGAGGCTATAATTTCTTGCTTAGCTCTGTTATGTATAACATCAAAATGGTATTTCTTTAACAAATAGGGAACAGAACTTTTATTTTCTTGAATAAAGTTGTTCATTTAAATCCAATTTAATAATACTCCTGGTTTTTATTAGACTTCATTTTTTTTCTTCAGCTGGCAATGACTCTCTTAAGGAGAAGCAAGAATGAATTCAATCACAGGAAAGTATTGCTACATTTGGGACGGTAAAGAGATGAGAAACCTAGCTGGTGCTGCTGGTTGAACAGGAATGGAAGTACAGTAATGGCTAAGAATCTTCCTACTCATGTATGAATAAAGATCCTTCAAGGCTGCAATTATAACATCAAAGAGATACAGTTTTGAAATAGTGAACCATGTGGCTGATTCATGTTGATATTTCCAAGAAACCAACACAATTGTCCTTCAATGAAAAAATAAATTAAAAAAAAAGGAAATAGTGACTAGTATAATACTTGGGATATTGCATGTTTATTATGACTTTCACCTCAGAAACATAACGTTTCAGTTTTCTCTCAAGAACTTTGATTTGTATTAAAATAATGAAATATTTTTAGAATAAAAATCAAAAGTAGTGAAATATGTTTAGATTTCAAAATGGTTGTTTTAGTGCCTTTTATAACTATTTATCCATTTATAATATACTTTATTATTATAATTATGCAGTGGAAGTGACAAATAGATTCAAGGGATTAGATCTGATAGAGTGCCTGAAGAACTATAGATGGAGGTTCATGACCTTATACAGCAGGCAGTGGTCAGGACCATCCCCAAGAAAAAGAAATGCAAAAAGGCAAAATGGTTGTCTGAGGAGGCCTGACAAATAGCTGAGAAAGGAAAAGACATAAAAGGCAAAGGAAGAATGAAAAGATATACCCATTTGAATGCTTATTTCCAAAGAATAGCAAGGAGAGGTAAGAAAGCCTTCCTCAGTGATCAATGCAAAGAAATAGAGGAAAACAATAGAATGGGAAATACTAGAGATGTTTTCAAGAAAATTAGAGATACCGAGGGAATATTTCATGCAAAGATGGGCACAGTAAATGACAGAAATAGTATGGACCTAACAGAAGCAGAAGATATTAAGAGTTGGCAAGGATACACAGAAGAACTATACAAAAAAGATCTTCATGACCCAGATAAACATGATGTTGTGATCATGCACCTAGAGCCAGGCATCCTGGAATGCAAAGTCAAGTGGGCCTTAGGAAGCATCACTACAAACAAAGCTAGTAGAGGTGATGGAATTCCAGGTGAGCTATTTCAAATCCTGAAAGATGACTCTGTGAAAGTGTAGCACTTGATATGCCAGCAAATTTGGAAAACTCAGCAGTGGCCACAGGACTGGAAAAAGTCAGTTTTCATTCCAATCCCAAAGAAAGGCAATGCCAAAGAATGCTCAAACTACTGCACAATTGCACTCATCTCACAGGTTAGCAAAGTAATGCTCAAAATTCTCTAAGCCAGCCTTCAACAGTACACAAACCGTGAACTTCCAGATGTTCAAGCTGGATTTAGAAAAGAGAGGAGCCAGAGATTAAATTGTCAATGCCCACTGGATCATTGAGAAAAGCAAGAGAGTCCCAGAAAAACATCTATTTCTGCTTTATTGATTACGCCAAATCCTTTGACTGTGTGGATCACAACAAACTGTGGAACATTCTTCAAGAGATGGGAATACCAGACTACCTGACCTGCCTCCTGAGAAATCTATATGCAGGCCAAGAGCAACAGCTAGAACTGGACATGGAACAGTAGACTGGTTCCAAATAGGAAAAGGATTACATCAAGGCTGTATATTGTCGCTGTGCTTATTTAACTTATATGCAGAGTACATCATGAGAAATGTTGGGCTGGGTGAAGCACAAGCTGGAATCAAGATTGCCAGGAGAAATATCAATAACTTCAGATATGAAGATGACACCACCCTTATGGCAGAAAGTGAAGAAGAACTAAAGAGCCTCTTGATGAAAGTAAAAGAGGAGAGTGATAAAGTTGGCTTAAAGCTCAGCATTCAGAAAACTAAGATCATGGCATCTAGTCCCATCACTTCATGGAAATAGATGGAGAAACAATGGAAACAGTGACAGACTATTTTGGGGGGCTCCAAAATCACTGCAGATTGTGACTGCAGTCATGAAATTAAAAGATGCTTACTCCTTGGAAGGAAAGCTATGATCAACTTAGATAGCATATTAAAAAGCAGAGGCATTACTTTGCCAACAAAGGTCTGTCTAGTCAAAGCTATGGTTTTTCCAGTGGTCATGTATGGATGTGAGAGTTGGACTATAAAGTAAGCTGAGTGCTAAAGAATTGATATCTTTGAACTGTGGTGTTGGAGAAGACTCTTGAGAGTCCCTTGGACTGCAAGGAGATCCAACCAGTCTATTATAAAGGAAATCAGTTCTGAGTATTCATTGGAAGCACTGATGCTGAAGTTGAAACTCTAATACTTTGGCCACCTGATGCAAAGAACTGACTCATTGGAAAAGACCCTGTTGCAAGGAAAGATTGAAGGTGGGAGGAGAAGGGGATGACAGAGGATGAGATGGTTGGATGGCATTACCGACTAGATGGACATGAGTTTAGGTAAGCTCTAGGAGTTGGTGATGGATGGGGAAGAACGGTGTGCTATGGTCCATGGGGTTGCAAAAAGTCAGACACAACTGAGTGACTGACCTGAACTGAGTATATTTTAATGCATAAGCTTTGGCATACAACTTCAAATGCATTGCTCTCTTGGCTGGGGTAGTCCATGTCAAAAAAGATTACATGATACATTTTTGATAATTTTGGATGCATTTTGAACAAGTAAGATAAATTTAATATTAGTCTGAATTGAATTAAGAATTTAGAACAAAATCTAGAAAGTCACTGACTTAAAAATGTTTTGTTGGCCTGTTGAAAATGTAATACTTTTGGGGTTTGTGTGTTTATAACAGAAATGATGTAGCATGATGGTTAAGGTGGAAATTCTAGACTCAGCCCTGATTTTATTTCTAGTTATATGTTCTATGATCTTGTGAAGTCTTTTAATGTTCATAAGCCTTAATAGTCTCATTTCTAAATGGGATTGAATATAAAGAGCTTGGCCTAATGTCTGTCAAATAACAAAGACACAATGTGTTACACAATGTGACAGAGTCACAATGTATTTGAAAACAGATTGCAAACAACAAAGCAGTATACAAATGTGAGGTGCTATTGCCACATAGCTTTCATGATAAACATGAAGATTTCCTGCACAGGGCTGAGATGGGGAAATTGTCAACCAAACATTGTATTGCCAGTGACTCAGTAAGTGGGAGAAAAGCTTAGTCACAATTAATAAAACTGAGAATGCAGAATATTAAAAATGAGCTCAGTACAAGAGTTTTTGTTTGTTGTTTAACCTGAAAGCATGAGTAAGCAACCAAAAATCAATATTCTGAAAATGCATCAAGGAGTAAATGAGTCTTAGAGAGTATGATCTTCCTGAAGCAATTCTGGTACAGCTAAGATCTCAGTTACTGTTGGAACATGTATGTGGGCCAGAGGGTATAAATACAAACTCCTTACCATGATATTCAAGGCCATCACAATCTGGTCCCTCACATCTTTCCACTTTTTTCTTTGTCTTATTTCCTTTTATATTCCATAATCTTCACCATCGCTGACAGGGTCACACATTTGCAGACGTCTTTGTCTCTGTTTAGCTTAAACTATCTTCTCTTTCTTCCTCTCAACTATACTTGACATAATACTTGATCAATAACTAGAAAATCCTGAACGTTTTCCTAGACTCACTTTCGGAGATCATAACCTCTCTTCTTGTGTCTCCTGTCATATTTCTTTTATCTCCGTTTGTACAAATGTGACATTTTAGTTTGAATTAGTTATTTGTACTTCTTTTACTTGAAGTCTAGGCTTCATTGATAGCTCAGTTAGTAAAGAATCCACCTGCAATGCAGGTGTGAAGTAGCTTAGTCGTGTCCGACTCTGCGACCCCATGGACTGTAGCCTACCAGGCTCCTCTATCCATGGAATTTTCCAAGCAAGAATACTGGAGTGGATTGCCATTTCCTTCTCCAGGAGATCTTCCCGGCCCAGGGATTGAACCCAGGCCTCCCACATTGTAGGCAGATGCTTTACCGTCTGAGCCACCAGGGAAGTCCTCCTGCAATGAAGCAGACCCCGATTCAGTTTCTGGGTTGGGAAGATCTGCTGGAGAAGGGATAGGCTACCCACTCCAGTATTCTTGGGCTTCCCTTGTGCCTCAACTGGTAAAGAATCCGCCTGCACTGTGGGAGACCTGGGTTTGATCCCTGGGTTGGGAAGATCCCCTGGAGAAAGGAAAGGCTACCCACTCCAGTATTCTGGCCTGGAGATTTCCATGGACTATATAGGACGACTTAATCAATATCGGACAGGACAGAGCAACTTTCACTTTACTTGAAGTCTAGCTCCTTGAAAGCAAGTTCCTTGAGATCATCCTCTGTGTCTTCTGCTCTCCATAGTCCCTCAATGACTGGTCCAAAACTATGCATACAACACGACTTGCAAATGGCTTTTGGGTTGAATTGAAATAAGACTTCTTTGAATTAAGTCCATTATTTATGGGAGAATTCCTTCTGAGGTTTTGAGACATATCAGCTTTCCAAATGGCCTTAACAGTTAGGGGTAGACGGTCTGAGTCATAATCTTTGATGGTTCCAGAGAAAGGACACTTTGTAAAAACTTTGCTCTTAACAGTGAAAATGAATAGGCTGATAATGGGTATTACAAAATCTATAACCTAATAATTTTTGTTACATCATTGGAAAAGACACCTCGCTAAAAATAGTTGCAGGTGTTCCCTTGATATGTGTGTGTATGCTCAGTTGTGTCTGATTCTTTGCAATTTTATGGACTGTAGCCCACCAGGCTTCTCTGTCTATGGGATTTCCCAGGCAAGAATATTGGAGTGAGTTGCCATTTCATTTTCCAGGGGAACTTTCCAACCCAGAGATAGAATCCATGTCTCCTGCATCTTCTGCACTGGCCAATGGATTCTTTATTTTTGATTCACCTAGGAAGCCCTTTCTTAATGATTCATTACTCCTGAAGTCTGTGGCCTTCTGCAATCTGTTAACATTTGCTGAGGACAGAAAATTTTAACACCACAGTTTTTGGTAAATTTATTCAGACATATTTGAGGAAACATAGGCGTTGATTCTCTACTGTTAGCCACACAGTGTTCTAGTTTCCTATGTAATATTTGATTGAGATATATGACTAAAACCACTTTATTTAGAAGACTGGATGTCAAATTTTGTCTTGTGATTCAAAGCAATGAAAATTCACCTAAATGGAACCTTTCCCATATCTTTACTATAGGTATTACTTTCTTCTTTAGTATCTTTCCTTTAAAATTCTTATATTTATCTCATCTCTATGTGGAAATAATTTTTTAAAAAATTTCTTTATCACTTCTTACAACTAGTTTCCAAAAATAATACTTTTTTCCTTATTTTTTCATGCTGTATTTTAATTCTTCTACCTTTTTTTTTAAACTCCAAGGAAGTGAAGAAATTTGCATTAAGGGGTAAATAGAGGTTGAAGTTATGCTAAGCATATGAAATAAGCTTAATGAGAACATAGAAATGTGGAATTAATAAAAAATATTTTATAAGATCTTTATGGATCAAATAAACTACAAAGAAAAGCAAACAAATAATGCTGAAAGGAAACAATAAACGAAATGGTAAATAAAACATGGGCTATAAAAAGAGAATGATTAAAATAGAACAGAAAGGTGGATGGAGATGAATCTTTTGAAGAATAAAAAATAAAGAAATACTGATAGTCAGTATTTCTTAAAATGGCAAAATACTCATTTAAATACTTAAGCAACTGTGGCTTCCTGCCATTATATCAATTTATAACCATTCACTTATCCACTTATTTATTTACCAAACATTTATTTTATTATAAGTTTTTTTTCAATTTGTTTAATTCATTCAGCATAGATTATAGGTCTCAGAGATGATAACAACTAGTCATAATTTGACATAGTAAAGCAACTGGAATATATAAAATTTCTATAAACAACATCTTGTAACAGAGTAGTGACAGTGTATTTTCTTTTTCATGGACATTCATTGGGTTAAAACATTTCCAAAGGAGCCAGTGATTTTATGCCTTGGGAATTCTTTCACAGTAAATGTACATTTCATGTAAAAAAATACTTGGGTCCTAATAAAGCTGTTAAAAATCAATAAATGGTTATTTTTAAGGTAATACCAGTCATTAAAGTTCAATATGAAAATACAAGTAAACAATTCTTATAGAGGAAGTGAAAAAATTGATAACTTTAGCTGTTATTTTAAAAATGAAGAAAAATATGTTTTTATAAATTACTCAGATCTCCTCATATTTGAGGAGAAGAATAAAGTTTAAGGTAAACAACACAAAAATAGCTTTCCTACCTCAGATCTACTATTCTTCAAGCCTGCTGCTGCTGCTGCTAAGTCGCTTCAGTCGTGTCCGACTCTGTGTGACCCCATAGATGGAAGCCCACCAGGTTCCCCCATCACTGGGATTCTCCAGGTAAGAACACTGGAGTGGGTTGCCATTTCCTCCTCCAGTGCATGAAAGTGAAAAGTGAAAGTGAAGTCGCTCAGTCATGTCCATCTTGTAGCGATCCCATGGAGTGCAGCCTACCAGGCTCCTCCGTCCATGAGATTTTCCAGGCAAGAGTACTGGAGTGGGGTGCCATTGCCTTCTCCATTTTTCAAAACTGGGTATATGTCAAATTCATTTTAAGGTTACTATTGGCCTTTAGCTCAACCCAAAAGACCACTAGAAACACATGTTGATCAAGCAAATCTGAGTTTGTTAAGAATAAGAGAGAATACCAGTGTGATATATTTTTAGCTAGGTCTCTGAAGATCTTGAGAGTACCTTGGACTGCAAACAGATCCAACCAGTCCATCCTAAAGGAGATCAGTCCTGGGTGTTCTTTGGAAGGACTGATGTTAAAGCTGAAACTCCAGTCCTTTGGCCACCTCATGCAAAGAGTTGACTCATTGGAAAAGACCCTGATGCTGGGAAAGATTGGGGACAGGAGGAGAAGGGACGACAGAGGATGAGATGGCTGAATGGCATCACCGACTTGACAGACATGGGTTTGGGTGGACTCCAGGAGTTGGTGATTGACAGGGAGGCCTGGCGTGCTGCAATTCATGGGGTCACAAAGAGTCAGACACGACTGAGCAACTGAAATGAACTGAACTGAACTGAAGATGGAAAGTATACAGAGACTCAAGTAATTTTTAAGACAAATGTTGCAAGGGAGGAAACTATGGTTTGGTGGACAGGGAAAGGAGGTGGTCTTGAAATGAGCTGAGTCTTTGTAAATAAGTAAGCTATTTTGGTTGGTTCATAGATTTATCTTCCAAAACAAACATTTGCTATAGCAAGCTGCTAAAATCGCTTTTGCCCAGTCCCAGTTTTGTTTAGCACAGAAACAGGGAAATTTATTTTTCTTCAAATATATTGAAGAAATATAAAACTCTTCAAAGTTTTTAGCCCAGGAACAGTCAAGTATGATTTTGTTTCTCAGTGTGCTTGGTCTCTCAGTCATGTCTGACTCTGTGACTCCATGGACTATAGCCTGCCTGACTCCTCTGTCCATGGAGATTCGCCAGGCAAGAATACTGGAGTTGGTTGCCATGTCCTCCTCCAGGGGATCTTCCAGACCCAGGAACTGAACTTGGGTCTCCTGCATTGCAGCTGGATTCTTCACCAGCTGAGCTACCAGGGAAGCCCTTATTTCTCACTGCAAATTACTTAAAATCAATTCAAACACTGTGCACAGTCAGATCTTTGTCTTTTAGGGTAAGCATGCCTCTAGATCTAGTTTGTTCATTCCTTCAGCATGAAGGGCTCAAAAATGACTCCTGTGCTTCTCTAGTTCTTTTGGTCCTTACAATATAGTATTCTGCCTCCTTTTTAAGTAGTCAGATTCCCATTGTTTTATTCACTTATTTGCTTGACCTCTTTTATTTTCAGTGTTGTGTTAGATGTCAGGTACATAAAGTTGAATGAGTGTAATCATGGATGAGACAAACAAATACATGCAAGAATTGACAGCTTGTGCTATTGAAACGCTTTGCAGAGGGTATACAAAGAGGATGTCACTGATTGGACAAAGTTTTATACAGGAACTAACCCTTAATCTGAGTTTCAGAGGATGAGAAGGAACAGAAGGAGAGAAAGGAAGGAAATTGTAGGTTAAAGGAAAGGAGTGGAAGTTTGGGGAACTGCAAACTAAAAAGAATGAAAATTTAAAACATATATATATATGGAAAACAGTGTGGAGATTCCTTAAAAAAACTGCAAACAGACCTGCCATATGACCCAGCAATCCCACTGCCTGGCATACACACCGAGGAAACCAGAATTGAAAGAGCCATGTGTACCCCAATGTTCATTGCCGCATTGTTTACAATAGCCAGGACATGGAAGCAACCTAGATGCCCATCAACTGACGAATGGATAAGAAAGCTGTGGTACATATACACAATGGAATATTACTCAGCATTAAAAAAAAAAATTCATTTGAATCAGTTCTACTCAGGTGGACGGAACTGGAGCCTATTATCCAGAGTGAAATAAGCCAGAAGGAAAAACAACAATACAGTATACTAACGCATATATAAGGAATTTAGAAAGATGGTAACGAGAACCCAGCATGTGAGACAGCAAAAGGAATGCAGATGTATAGAACAGACTCGTGGACTCTGTGGATGAGGGCAAGGGTGGGATGATATGGGAGAATGGCATTGAAACATGTTAATTATCATATGTGAAATCAATCGCCAGCCCAGGATTGATGCTCGGGGCTGGTGCACGGAGATTTCCCGGGGGGAGGGAGGAGGGAAGGAGGAGGGAGGGGGGTCCTGGAGGAGGAGCATATGTAAACCCATGGTGATATCATGTCATTGTATGGCAAAACTAATAAAAAAAAAAGTTAAAAAAATATATATAGACATAAGAGATGGAAGTTTAATCACTGGGTTGAGAAGATCCCCTGCCTGGAAGAGGGCATGGCAGCCCACTCCAGTATTCTTGCTGGAGAATCCCATGGATAGAAGAGTCTGGTGGGCTACAGTCCATAGGGTCATAGAGTTGGACATGACTGAAGTGACTTAGCACAGCACAGCATAAGTATTACTTTTATAGAGATATTTCATTCTTGGTCACATTTTCTTTTGAATATAGATCTTATTTACCTAATAAATCTAAAAGAATCTTGTTCATGGAAGGTTTTTTTATATCCCTCATGTCACCTAAATCTATATCTAGAGTTGTACAATAAATACTCTGATTTATTTATATATGAGGAATCTTCTCTGAGAAGACTAGGAGGGAAAATATTGTGGGTTGAATTATTTACTTTAACCAGTTTAGCAAATTGTTTTTATTTTAACAGGATTTTCAGTAGGTAGTGACACTTGAGTGATTCCTATAGCAACTCAAGCTCTCCTTAGCTCTACAGTTCATGATTGTTTCCAGTATGCAGATCCAGATTATTAATAACATCAATTATTATTAATAGTAACTCATATGAATATTTGTGTGATACTTATATGTAGTAATTTTGTGTGGGAAAGAATGGATACATGTATGTATCACATTAATATTACCAAGCATGAAAGAAAGTCAACCAGGGAGTTGGGGGAAATCTTTTCTTTATGCACTAAAAAGACAGCCCTATGAGATGTCCTCTCCTTCTTCCTTGTGGTCTGTGTTGCTAATGTGATATAGCCATGTCTGAAGCTCTGATAGCTGAGTTGTATCATGGAGGTTACAATAGCATAAGCACCAAAAAGCCCAAAGACTGAAGATGGCTGAATAAGAGGATATGAATAGGTTGGGTTTTGGATGACTTTGAATTGAGGACCAATTCTAGCACCAGACTTCTCCCTATTGAAGATTACTAAATTGCTTAAGGGGCTGTTTGTCAGGTCCTAAAAATCTTGCAGGGATAAGCCTTCCTGACTGAAACAATTTTGGTATATGCCTCTTACTAGATTTTTAATGTAAGAAGTGTTACTGACCCCAGAAAGGCTTGTGGGTTTGATTTCTCCTGAGGTTCCTCTCCTTGTGGTGTGGATGGCCACCTTCTTGCTTTGTCCTTATATGTCCTTTTATCCGTACATGAACACCCCTGGTGTCTCTCTGTGTGTCCTAATCTCTTTATAAGGACACCAGTCATATTGGATTAGGGTCTATCCTAGAGGATTCATTTTAAATTCATTGCCACTTTAAAGGTTCTGTCTCCAAATACAGTCACATTCTAAGACTCTGAGGGTTAGGGCTTCAACCCTATGAACATGAATTTGGGAGAACACAGTTAATCCTATTACATAAATATCATGATTCAGTGACTATTACTGTGTTTATTTCTTCATGTGAACTTTTGAATCAGCTTGTTTATTTCCAAAGGAAATAGGCTCTTATTTTGTAGGGATGCTTTAAACCTGCTGACTAATTTTAGGAAAATTAGTAGCCTTATGCTATGAAACTTGTGTAAGAATAAGTAGGTTTTTTTTTTTTTTTGACGAAGTGTTTTTTCGTCTCTCAGGAGCACTCTAAAATTTTCTTCTTAGTTTTTCAATTTTCTTTCTAATCATTCTGTAAGTATACTATCTTTGTCTAAACTTTGTGTTTTTTATTGAAAGTTATTTATATTTGTACCTAAAACTTTCATAGCTTATAATAGTTATTATTTTGAATCTCATGGCCTTTTCTGTACTACAATGGTATCATGTGCAAGCAATGCTAATTTTACCTTTTTTCTCCAAGTTTTACTACATGAATTTCTTTCTTTTCTGTCTCTCTTCTTTGCCTAAGTGTGTTAGCTAGAAGCCAGTATTCCTCTTCTAGGGTTTTCCTATTAAGCTTGCTGATGGATTTTATAGCTTATAAATAACTAGAAAATATCCATCTGCTATTTCATGAATGGTTTTTAACCCAGAATAGATATTATATTTTATCAAATTTTGTTTCAGCAACTATGGCAGTTATTCAGAAGCATGGGTACAGATCTCATGCAGTCTTTCTTTACTCAAATGGACTGTCTCTAACTGTAAGTATATGAGTGGGTGGAGCTATTTCAGCCCTTTAAATAGGCAGGCAGTAGTGTTCTTTCTGCTTCCTGGACTCACATTGGTTGCCACTTCCTGTTCCCTGCCATGTGTGTGGCAGATTTGACTTCTATACCTACAACTACTAAAGTATTGTCTCTAATACATATATATGGTTATACCTCCATTTGGGTTGTAATACTTTGATCTCTGCTATTGCTCTGGGCTCCCCCTACTTCTGCAACATAAATATGTTCACTTTCTATTTTTGAGTGTAGTCCTTTATCTTCTGGGCTTCCTTGATAGCTCAACTGGTAAAGAATCCGCCTGCAATGCAGGGGACCCTGGTTTTTGGGAAGATACCCTGGAGAAGGGATAGGCTACCCACTTCAGTATTCTTGGGCTTCCCTGGTGGCTCAGATGGTAAAGAATCTGCCTGCAATGTGGAAGACCTGGGTTTGTTCCCTGGGTTGGGAAGATTCCCTGGAGAAGGAAGGGAAAGGCTATCCACTCCAGTATTCTGGCCTGGAGAATTCCATGGACTGTATAGTCCATGGGATCGCAAAGAGTCAGACATGACTGAGCAATTTTCACTTTCTATACTTTTTAACACTTAAATATTTTACTGCTTATTTCTTTTTTAAAATAATTAATTAATTTTTGGTTGTGCTGGGTCTTCATTGTTGGATGCAGGCTTTCTCTAGTTGTGGCGAGTGGAACTCTTCACTGCAGTGTGCAGGCTTCTCTTTGCTCTAGCTTTTCTTGTTGTAGAGCAAGGGCTCTGGGTACATGGGATTCAGCATTTGTGGCACATGGGCTCAGTAGTTGTGGTACACAGCCTTGGTTGCTCTGTGGCATGTGGAATCTTCCCAGAACAGGGATCGTACACAGGTCCCCTACACAGGCAGGCAACTGCTGTACCACCAAGGAAGTCCTATCCCTTAATTCTATTTTAGTGGGAAAGAGAAATCCCAAAGGGGAACTCCTCCATGTTGGCCCAGGCATTCTGCTCTATGGATTGACAAATCATTGAGTTATTAAGTGGCTTTTATCCAAAAGTGGATAACTCTAAACTACTCCAAAATTTTGAGACAAAATTTACTCTTTAGTCAGATCATGTAGAATAATGAATGGTTCCTAAACTTTGAGGACAGCAAGACTTTATATTGAATACCAGCTCTGACATTCATCTTCTTGGTAATCTATTTTAGGACAAATCATTTATTTCCCATGATACTAAATTATGAAATAAAAATGATGATAGATACCACTGATTAAAGGACTGAAACAAAAAATAAATGTAAAATGCTTCTCAAATAGTAGAGATTCAAAAATTTATCATCAACCCTTGCTCCCCAAGAAGTATTAATTGGAGTGTATATGATATATAATTTCATTTTAACATATATTCATTTCACATTCTTAGGCAAGGGAAAATATTTCCAAATGGGGGATTGATTAAGAATAACATTGATAGTCATAGGTCATAAATCTACTCTTGATAATGGTTCTTATTTTGGCTAATATCTTTTGGGATGTTTTTTAAATAGAAAGCTTAATTTTATTTCATTTTGGAGGGAGGAGTGAAATCTGACTGGAAAGATTAGCAATAGAATTAGCATATCCAAGAGATACAGGCCCTTCAGAATTTGTTTCTTCTATAATGTAAACGTGTTAGACTAAATAAGTCCCAAATCTCCTTTAGTTCTAACATTCTCTGATGCTCCTGTGACAGTAGAATTCATCTGTTTCCTTTTATATGAACAAAAACTGAGTCCCAAAGGATGCAGATTGGCCAAGACCACATGCAGTAGATTTTTTGTAGCAGAACCAATATGGAAGGCAGGGGTCTTAATTCCCCAGCACATTTTGAGGTTTCTCAGAGCCCGTCATTCAACTGAAGACGGGAAACCCAAATATTTGTCTTCCAGAGTCAGCTAAACTTTTCACCATGACATGGAGACAGTGAACATATTTATTAGAATAGTCAGTTCTCATATTTCTTGATATAGATATACTATAATTTATAATCCTAGGGACATTTTTATTCAGAGACAGGTATATAGATAGATCCCTATTATTTTAGAATTTTAATAGAAAAATCTGAGATATATAATTTGATTATGAACAAGTTGAAATAGTGGACTAAATCTTAAATTGATAGCTAACTTTATTTTGATGCTACTTAAGACATGTTAAATTATTTTTATATTTATGGATAGATTGTTTTCATAAAATTGAGCCATAGGAAAGTCAAAATTGCCTTTCTTCATCTTCTCCCCAAGATGAAGTCAATGGAAGCATATCTACCCAACTGTTTTCAAACACTGGATAATATTCAATATGGGCCAACATTTTCCTAAATTAAGTGCTAGATGTTAACATATTGCCAAAGTACATAACTTTATTAACAATAAGTGTAAAACTTAGCAGCAATAATATCTAGTGTTTATATTTTTCAAATTGATTTTATTTTACCCTTTACTTTTACTCTCACAGCATCCCCTTTCCAGAGAAAAAGTTTTACAACTTAAGAAACTCAGGCACAAAATTTTAGAGTGACTTTCTCTCCATCCTACAATGTTTTCCCTACTTTTTCACACAACACTACTCTTCCTAAGCTCTAGCATAGGAAGCACCATGTATTTGAATACTCAAGTTGTCACCTCCAGCAACTACTTGAGAGATAATAATAAAAAAAGAAAGGATAAATTTCTTAAGTTATGTTTTCACTTCCAAAACATTCTCCTTTGTTCACAGCTCCCCAACTGGGTGAACTGTAGGTATATACATTTTTTAAAAAGCAATCTGTGGTTTTATTAAAGATAAGGTTTTGGCCCATAAAAATTATAGGAAGAGCTATTATTGCCTGACATCTCTGGATTTATTGCTTCACTTTTAGTAAGACTCCAAGCCTAGATTATTGGCTCACTAACACTTTCACTCAAATACTTATTGAGTGCCTATATCTGCCAAAGTAACTATTCTAGGCATGGGGGATATAGCAGGAAAAAAAAAAAATCTTGCCTTCATGGAACTTGCATTTTAACTGAGGAAATCAGAGAAGCTATAAAATAGTGAAATATGTAGTTTTTCAGCTGGTAATAAGTACATTTAGAAAAGCAAATAAAAAAAAGCATATGGTGGTTAGAGAAGGGTTACAGTTTTAAATAGGGTCGGGGGTAAGGTGTCATTGGGAAAGTGACTTTTAGGAGAGGCTTGAAGGATGTGAGGCAACCAGGCTTTCAGATTTCTGAGGGGGAAAAGGTTCTGCTTATTTGAACAAAGCAACAACAACAGATATTTCTCTAAACCTCCAGCCTGATTCCCTTTGACAAATATGTTTTTGAGGTGATTACCAAACCGTTTGAAGTTAATTTCCTTCTTTCTAAGAGAATTGTCTAAATGGATGAGTGCTTATATATCCTGGCACTGAGGCAGACATGAATAATCACTGATGGAGTTTTCACCTGTAGTATTTCCAGAGAGAGGAATTGGGCATATCCTGACATTTAAAGAACAGTAGTGCTAAATGTTTCTCCAGATTTTCAGACTCCATCATTTTTATTTGATGTAGACTAAAAATTCATCTTGATGGTCTGCTTCTCTGAGACTGAATCATAGCCCAAATGTCAGCTCATCAAAAGAGTTCACCTTAAGTTTCTGACGCTTAAGGATGAAGAATTTGAGACAAATTTATATACATCCTCAAATATATTTGACCAATGAGGGATTAAGCTGTTGGTCCTATAATCTTATTTATTTCTTCAGGAAATGATGAAAGCTTTTCATTTTGTAGAGGATACTCTGTTAGCATGGGTTTATTTCCTCCCATTGAAAACGGATATTCAAATGATGAACTTTTGCCATCTCTGAAGCTTTGGTACTCTCACTCTGAGCTTCCAGGGAGAAGAGTAGATACCTATGAACACTAAAGGAAGAAAGACATATGGAGATTAAACCCAGAAAGAGATCTGCCCTAACCAGAATTTCTCTTAGAGCTACAGAAGAGACTGAACTGATTTGATGAAAGGTAATAAACAAGTTTTGAAACCATGAATTACTTTAATCTTCATTATCAAATAATTGAGATTAAAAAGATAACACCATCTAGAAATTTCTGCTGATGCCTAGTCATACTATGTCTTGCTTCTGTAACTGGAAGGCCAACCTCAAAGATTGATAAGAATGAGCACCAAAGGAAGTCTAAGTCATCACTTTTTCTCATTTCACTAGCAAATAAAAAAAAGAGACTACCTATTTGCTTCCTGTGAAAGTGATCATCTGACTAATTCAGATGCATCCTGTCATTTACTGATTTTCAACAAGTGAAGTGCTGGAGTCCACAGGCTTAACTTTCATTTCTTTGGGATGGCTTTCTGAAGGGTAGTGCTACTGACTTAAAACTATATCTGACCTGTTACAGCACTTGAAATGGTACCAAAAGTAGAGTAAGCCAACCACTGGTCTTTAGGACTCTACAATGGAATGGTGGGTAGGGAGGAGAGGACATTTATAGATTTCATTCCAAAGTATCCTCTTTTCTAACTTGCAATGAGGTTCAAGTTATTCAAGAGACTGCATGCAAAGCACTTGGCATTATTTCTAGAACAAAGTGGATGATGTTGCCATTGGGAAAGGTGAGGAGGAGGGAAACCTCATAAGCTTGAAGAGTGTCTAACAATTGAAATTATGAAATCTAGATTAAGACTGGGCTCTCTACTAGTGAGTTTGGTGCTAGAGAAACAGTGAGCCTAGGCTGGATTTAGTTTGCTGGTGGAGTGCTAGGTGGGTGATAATAATCACTGCCCAGATTCATTGTGGTATCATAAGTGTGATTATAAATATGAAAGCACTTGAAGAGGCAAACAGGTACACAGATCAAGAATACTAGCAGAGAGAAACTTGAAACCATATTTCCAGGATGTATGCACTACAATGTTCATTGTAGCACTCCTTACAAAAGCCAAGACATGGAAGAACCTACATGCCCTTCAACAGAGGGATGGATAAAGAAGATGTAGTACATATATACAATGGAATATTACCCAGTCATTAAAAAGAATCAAATGATGCCATTTACAGCAACATGGATGGAGCTCGAGATTGTCAAAGTGAGTGATGTAAGTCAGAGAAAAATATTGTGTGATATTGGTTATAAGTAGAATCTAAAAAGAAATGATACAAATGAACTTACAAAACAAGAACAGATTCACAACTTAGACAATGAACTTATGATTACCAGGGAGAATGATGGGGGATGGGTAGTTAGGGGTTGACATGTACACATCACTATGTTTAAAATGGATAACCAACAAGGACCTACTGTATAGTACAGGGAGCTCTGCTCAGTATTATGTAACACTAAAATGGGAAAATAATTTGAAAAATAGATACATGCATATGTATAACTGAATCATTTCACTGTACCCCTGAAACTATCACAACATTGTTAACTATACCCCAAAATAGTTTTTTTGAAGTACATTTTGTACTATATAAAAGTGTATTTTATACTTTTAATAAAATAAAACATTAAAAATTTTAAAAAAGAAAGAAAGAGGGAAAAATGTATTCAGGTGTGTACAATAGTGATATCTATATAAAATTTCTCTATTAGGAGACAAGAACTAAAACTTCTGATGAAACAGTAAAGTACCTGAATAAAATATCACCGGACTAACAAGTGACAGAGCTGGGATTTGAACTCAGTTCTCCCCATTGGCAAAGCAAGGACACCTGTTTACCTCTCAGCATTGGCACTTAACTTTGATATTGAAACAGTTTTCAAAGATGTTGGTGTTGTATAAGTCTACAAGGTTTGAATTACCTTTTAATTCACATTCTACAGGCGTTTAGCTTGGATGCAGTCTTTCAGAAAAGTGCTGTCATTAAGATTTAAGAGCAAAAATAAATTCGTCTTCATTTAGTAGTTTAGGTAACCTCCCTCCCTGACATTTAATGTTTCATTAAAACTTATTTATAGAGGATAATCTAGGTCATAAACACTTTTTAAATTATTATTCAAAGCAGTAGTTTTCAAACCAGTGATAACCGTATAATTGATGATAATCAATTAGCACCAGTTCAGTTCATTTCAGTCACTCAATCGTGTCTGACTCTGTGACCCCATGAACTGCAGCATGCCAGGCCTCCCTGACCATCACCAACTCCTGGAGTCTACCCAAACACATGTCCATCGAGTTGGTGATGCCATCCAACCATCTCATCCTCTGTCATTCCCTTCTCCTCCTGCCTTCAATCTTTCCCAGCATCAGGGTCTTTTTCAATGAGTCAGCTCTTTGCATCAAGTGGCCAAAGTACTGGAGTTTCAGCTTCAACATCAGTTCTTCCAATGAACACCCAGGACTGATCTCTTTAGGATGGACTGGTTGGATCTGCTTGCAGTCCAAGGGACTCTCAAGAGTCTTCTCCAACACCACAGTTCAAAAGCATCAATTGTTCTGCGCTCAGCTTTCTTTATAGTTCAACTCTCACATCCATACATGACCAATGGAAAAACCATAGCCTTGACTAGACAGACCTTTGTTGACAAAGTAATGTGTCTGTTTTTTAATATGCTGTCTAGGTTGGTCATAACTTTCCTCCAAGGAGTAAGCATCTTTTAATTTCAAGGCTGTAGTCACAATCTGCAGTGATTTTGGAGCCCAGAAAAATAAAGTCAGCCACTGTTTCCCCATCTATCTGCCATGAAGTGATGGGACCAGATACCATAATCTTAATTTTCTGAATGCTGAGCTTTAAGCCAACTTTTTCACTCTCCTCTTTCACTTTCAATAAGAGGCTCTTTAGTTCCTCTTCACTTTCTGCCATAAGGGTGGTGTCATCTGCATATCTGAGGTTATTGATATTTCTCCCAGAAATCTTGATTTCAGCTTGTGCTTCATTCAGCCCAGTGTTTCTCATGATGTACTCTGCATAGAAGTTAAATAAGCAGAGTGACAATATACAGCCTTAACATACTCCTTTTCCTATTTGGAACCAGCCTGTTGTTCCATGTCCAGTTCTAACTGTTGCTTCTTGACCTGCATACAGATTTCTCAAGAGACAGGTCAAGTGGTCTGGTATTCCCATCTCTTTAAGAATTATCCACAGTTTATTGTGATCCACACGGTCAAAGGCTTTGGCATAGTCAATAAAGCAGAAGTAGATGTTTTTCTGGAATTCTCTTGCTCTTTTGATGATCCAGTGAATGTTGGCAATTTGATCTCTGGGTCAAATTTGATCCTCTGCCTTTTCTAAAACCAGCTTCAACATCTGGAAGTTCATGGTTCACATATTGCTGAAGCCTGGCTTGGAGAATTCTAAGTATTACTTTTCTAGTGTGTGAAATGAGTGCAATTGTGCAGTAGTTTGAGCATTCTTTGGCATTGCCTTTATTTGAGATTGGAATGAAAACTGACCTTTTCCAGTCCTGTGGCCACTGCTGAGTTTTCCAAATTTTCTGGAATATTGAGTATAGCACTTTCACAGCATCATCTTTTAGGATTTGAAATAGCTCAACTGGGATTCCATTACCTCCATTAGCTTTGTTCGTAGTGATGCCTCCTAAGGCCCACTTGACTTCACATCCCAGGATGTCTGGCTCTAGGTGAGTGGTCAAATCATCATGATTATTTAGGTTGTGAAGATCTTTTTTGTAAAGTTCTTCTGTGTATTCTTGCCACCTCTTCTCCCCACCCCCCACCTTTAGGAGGACTTCCCTTATTTTTGACAGAAATAGCACCTCCCTCCTTGGTGCTCCTACTGAACTTTTTTTCTCTTCCATTGCAAAGCCACATTGCTTTGTCTTTGCCTCTCACTAGGTTTATCATTTCCTTCTAGATTATAAGTTCCTCTCTAGACCATAAGTTCCTGCACTAGACCATTATCTTCATTTGTAATACCTTAAAGATGGTAGATGTTCCAAGTATTGATTAGCTTAATTAAATTCTATGTCAGTACTTTAAAACTGTTTCAGAGGAACTTAATTTTAGCCATATCCCATTTTTTTTGGTCAGATAATTCATGGATAATTAAGAACATTAAAGCACTTACCCTAGTAATAAATAGACAGAAGGAAAGAATTTAAGGCAGGATCAAAGGGTTAGAAGAGAGACGAGGAAGAATGGAAACACTTTAGTGGGCAGCAAATGCCTTTTCAAGACCTTAATTTGCTGAATGCATTTCTCATATTAGGAATAGCATGTAGGAGACAGGAACAATAAAAGAAAAGCAGGCCCCGGCAAGGAACGCAAAAGAAATTTATAAATATTGATAAACTGAATGCTATAAGGCATGGGACTCTTGGAACAAGTCCAGAGGGAACAGTTCATAGTCTTGAAAACAAGATATGGCCCTGGGGTCACATATTTGGTGGAAAATCTATAGAATTTTAGAATATTAGTCTTAGTTTTTGATTTGTAATTGTAACTTTTTCCTAATTGCTCAATGGTAAATGATCATTTTGTTCTTTGGCCCTGAAGGCCACATGAGTTGTAGTTTAACTCCTCACATATTCTTTCATTCATGGCTGAAAGTATAATAAAGCTGGTTTGGAATCAGTTTTGGCACCTTCGCCTTGGAGCAGTGTTGGTCCCCTGATCCTCACTTTTTTCTCAATTCTTGTCTCTCATTTCTCATTCTCTTGCTGTATGGTGCTGTCAGAAACCCTGCTTGTCCTGGAAACAATAGGGAAGTGTAAATAATTGAATCACATTGGGTCTTTTGGTCAAACTATTAATAATTTGATAAAAATGAATCTCTGACTCATGCCTCTCTTCTCTGCTTGTGGACACATAATTGTGAGTAGAATTCGTTTCTGTGGGAAAACATGTAGCTGTGTACAGCTTGTGATATGATCAACATATCTTTTCTTTCTCCCATTTTTGTTGTTGGTTTGTCATATTCTGCATCTACTGAGAATGGCCATCATGACTTTAGGTCTCTGTCTAAACTGGGATTCATGTGCTACAGTTAAAATTATCTTTAAAGAGCATTAACATCTTAAAGAAGATCAAAACATTTTGATTTGGGAGGGCTATTAATATTTCTAGCAAGGGAAATCAAAGAACATATGGTGAAAACCTTTGCTTTTTTTCACAAGCTGAGCAGGACTGGACTGGGAGAAATTGTGAGGTAAAAGAAATTGGCCTGAAGATTTTTCTTGATTCCCTCACTCCCAGCAGCCCAGATAGTCTGTCATATTCCTTTTTCTCCCCCACCTTCTATTCAACCTCCTGCTATCAGCCCCCTGTCTTTTGGTCTCAGAAACAGATATAACAAATCTCTTCATTCTGAGGTATCTCTGTTGGTTGGAACACTATTACAGATTTTTACACAGACAAAAAGTCTGCAATAGTTTTAAGCCTATAAATGAACATATAATTGTGGAATGTAAGCCATGAAGGAGTTAGCTGAAGGAGAATCTTTTTAGACCCAGTGTCAGGCTTCCTGCCAAAGTTTGCCTTGACCCTGGAAGATGATGATCTGAATTTCTCTGAAGAAACTATCTAATTTAGACGATAATTGAGAAACAGTTAATTCAATATGGGAAAAATTCCAGTTGTTTTAAGTTTTGGGTGTTTCTTTTGATTTATTATGTTTTCCTTGACAGTTTCTTGGAGGATGTTTTATCTTGGGGGATAAAGAGCACCTTCATCTTTAGGATGCCTAAAAGAAAAATTCTCCTCCCTCAGTTAAAATAGCTGCTATGGTGGGGCTTAGGAATGGACTGGACTAGTGAGTAAGAAGGAGTTCTTTGGGAAGGGAGGACCAGAAGCTATGCCAGAAGCTCTCAGCTCAGGAGAATGAAAGTCAGCATAAGGAAAAACCACAGGGAACCAAATTATTCTCTCCATCTATCTGTGGCTCCTCCAGTGCCACCATCAGTCAGCTGATTTCCACTGAAAACCTCACCTTTGTGGTTTAACAAAAGTGCTCTTAACAAAGGACTCCTACTCCTGCTCCCTTTGTTTGAAGAAATAAACGAGAACGTTTCACAAATAGCCCAACTGAACAGGTTGAAAGATCAGATGTTAAGTTTAAATGCACACATGGCTACTTTTGGATCTTGAAAGACCCAATGATAAATGACATTAGGCATACAATTTTTAGCCTTATTTATAATAAAACATTTACCATCTCCTCATTGTCAGTGTTACTTCCAAAGGATTTTGGTGGAGGATCTGACTTCAAGCCATTAAAGCCCCTTTGACTTTGAACATAGCACATATTTTGCATAAGGAAATCAATAAAGTTTGGGGTAGATGCATTTTTCACACTGAAGTAGTGTTTAGATGATTTGAAGCTACTCATTTAAAAATTTTGCAAAATCACTTGGGTCTGCACTTCTTGGTTTCTTCTTTCTTCATTAATTCAACAAATATTTATTAGGTACTTAGTATGGATCGTGATACTTAGTATCACTTAGTACGGTGATAAATTGTTGGAGATATAAAGATAGCTTTGAAGAACTTCGTAGTTTGGAGGCAAGACAGATTCATGTTGTAACATCATAACAAATGCATGCAACTGTATTGAGCAGAGTTGTATGTGACAGCTGATTTTCTTCTATCAACACTAGATAGTTGTGGTGGCTTTTTTGATACTGCTGGATGTGGGATGTAAACCTGAGGAAGGGGGTGTGGGCACAGAGGGTGGGTACATAGAAGACCACTGCCCCCACCATCCTCAGGTGCTATAAACAGTTAAGTGATACCATGGTTGAAACAAATGGGCAAACAATGATGCAAGGACTCAAATGCGGCTCAAGACCAATTGTCAGCAGTGGACCCTAGTAACCCTGAGCCTGGAACATGGCCTGGGAGTGGGTAAGAGTCACTTGAGTCTGCCATTCTTGTGGTCTAGTCTCATGAGATCCAAGGAAAGCCAGAAAGAGTGGTACACTTGTCTAGCCACCTTCCTGGAACTCACATTTGGGGCAGTCTTCTTTACCCATAAGTGTCATTTTCAAAGATCCTCAAGATCTAGTTGATCCCAATGTAAGGTAGAGAGTTGGAGAGCACTTGGAAGAGAAGAAATAGGTTCAGGATCCATCTGATTCTCCACCCAGGCTCAGGGCATTTTGCCCAAACATCGTGCAGAACCCAATTTGTCCCACACACTTGAGAGGAAGTCAACATTTTGAAGGAGGCAAGCCTACTTCAAAAATCACAGGGACTCAAGCAATGGCCCTCCTTTCTCATATCTGCCGAAGTTTATAGTCTCAATTCCATTGCTTACAAGCTCTGTGATCTTGGAAAAGTTACTCAGCTGACCCTCAGTTTTATCATAGGTAAAATAGGGATAATGCCTTATAAAGATGTGAAAAGTATATGCACTAACTTATAAAGCACCCCAAATATGGAAAATGCTTAGTAAAACTGACTATTACTAGCAATTCTTTCTTGACCAGGGGCATGGCTAGGGTCAAACTAAGTTGTTTGAGTATAGACATAACTGGCTGTTATTTAGGAAATTCTTGTATATAGAAAATGATGTTTTTCCTGGGTATATAAATGATTATTATAGAAAATCTGAAAAATAAACAAAAACATTAATTTATTCAACAGATACTTATTAAGCATCTACTGTGAGCTGTAGTGCTGCTTTTAGACACTGGCAATCCCATTGTGAACAAATCCCACAGAGAACAAATGAAGTCCTTCTCCACTTAGTGGAAAGTGTTAGTTGCTCAGTCATGTCTGACTCTTTGCCACCTCATGGATGTAGCTCGCCAGGCTCTTCTGTTCTTGGAATTCTCCAGGCAAGAATACTGGAGTGGGTTGCTATTCTCTTCTCCAGGGGATCTTCCTGACCTAGGGATCAAATCCAGGTCTCCCCCATTGCAGGCAGATTCTTTACCATCTGAGCACCAGGGAAGCCACCTCTTAGAGGAGAGATATATAATAAAAAAGATGTAAACAATTTATGTGTATATATTTATGTACACACATAAATTATATACAGTATATCATGAAGTCAGATGGTGATAAGTATGAAGTAAAAAATGCTAGATAGAAGTACATGAAATGCCAAGAGGTTCAGAAGTAGCTGTTATAAATATGATGGTCAATAAAAGCTTCATTAAGAAGGAAACATTTGAGGAAGCTCCTGAAAACTTCTTGGAGGTAAAGCATTCCAGGCAGACCAACAGTAAGTCCAAGAGTTCTGAGCAGGATTGTACCTAGTGTATGTGAGGAATAGCATGGAGCCCAGTATGACTAAGGTAGGATGATTGGTAGAGATAATTTGCAAAGAAAGAAAGACATGGAAATAGAGGAATGCAGATAGTGTAGGGCCTTGTAGATCATAAGAAAGACCTTGGCTTTTATTCTGGGGCTTTTCTGGTGACTCGGGGAAAGAAAGAATCCACCTGCAGTGTAGGACACCTGGGTTTGATCCCTGGATCAAGAAGATCCCATGAAGAAGGAAATGGCAACCTGCTCCAGTATTCTTGCCTGGTGAATTTCATGAACAGAGGAGCGTCGTGGGCTACAGTCCATAGGATGGTAAAGGGTTGGACATGACAGACTAACTACTTATTCTGATTAACATGGGGAGCTACTGTTGGGAGAAACTCTTTCATGGATTTCTTGCACTCCTACTTGTCTTGCCAAGTATGCCAAGAATGCAAGGTCCTAACCCCTCTTTATGCAAGCCATTTCTCAGGGTTGTGTTTGTAATTAGCAATCTTGAGGGATGATGTGACATCTTACACCAGAACAAAAATCAGGCTTGCTCAGTACTTCCTGCAAAATGATGGACTTTTTAACCTTAATGTTCCCCTTCTACAAAGAGATCCATTGTCTATGCACATAATCATTTAGGCCCATTGTATTGCCCTCTTGGAACTTGGAGCATATGAGGAACTGTTACCAATATGCTGATACTCATGCTACTTGCCAGTCTGTGAGTAATAAAATCCTTTTGGACGCAGGAGCCTTGTGTTTTCTGTTAACATCCATAAAATAGTAATAGGCTAATTTATCAACTCGTAAGTAAGAAAAATAAGATCTTAAAATCATCACAGATTTTGGCAGCTGTTGGAAAGTTTTGATCAATAGAATAACATGGCATGACTCATGTTTTAAAATGGTCACTCTGACTACCCCATAGACTGTATACTTGTAGGGCCAGGCTGAAAATGGAAACCTTCAAGGAGACAACCACAGTATTCGGGTGAGAAGAGGCGGTAAGTTGGATCAGGGTGGTTTTGTGATGGTAATGAAAAGTTGTTCTATTCTGGATATATTTGGTTAAGTAGGATTTCAGACAGATTGGATATAATTTATGAGAGAAAGGGAATGAAAATGAAGATAAGAGTTTGGTCCAAGCATTTGTCTGTTGGTAAGATGGGAAAGAAAGGGGCCTAAATGATTGTTAAAGGGGGTCTAGAAATTAAGTGGTTGTATTTTTATATTTATATTTGAGTTGCTTATCAGACATATAAATAGATGTTGAGTGGACAATTAGGTATTTGAGTCTGAAGTTCAGGGCAGAGATCAAGACATGGGATCCAAAAATGTAAGAAGAAAAATACTCCCATAATTCCACTTGCCAGAAGCAGACATTGTTAATTGTTGGTTTACTTCTCAGAATTTTTATGCAGATATATTATTTGAACAGAAAGGATGTTTTAAATATATATAGGACCTTGGCCAAAGGCAACGACATTTTATCTCTTAATATGATTTGGAAACACATTGTTGAAACCCTGAAAGTGACCCAGAGTCACTTTTCATAATGATAGATCTGGCAGGGTGTTGCCTGGGATTACAATGCAGATGTTCTGGCAGATGGATTTGATAGTTGCTACTCTGAAAAAGTTTGGTGGCCTTTTACCTGGACCAGACTCTGTGATTCAAAACACACTGCTTGTTGGCCAAAACCATTTCAACTGAAATTTCAAATGGGCAGACCTGGAAACCATGCTGGACAAAAAGGAATTGTATTTTTCTACTCCAAGCCACATACGGACAGCTTATGCCATGAACATTATCCTGTTGTGGGTTTTTAAGTGAATTCCTTTCAGTAGGATTCAGGACCTGAGGCTAAAAATTTAATACAGAAATTGTGAAACAACAGTTGTGCCAAGTTCCAGATATGGGTGGAAATTTGTCAGCACAGCCTTTCCAATGTCTATGCATATTTGTTACTGTATTGTTGCTTTTGAGCATGGTGGTGTGTGGCTGTGTTTCTCAAACTGAGCCTGCTTGGAAAATGCTTGGTCAAGCTGATCCTTTGTAAAGGGTCTCCTAAAGACCTTGTTAAAACACATATTCCTAGACCCCACCTCCAACGTTTCAGTAGATATGATGTGGTGTCCAGGAATTAAAATTTCCAACAAGTTCCCAGAGTAGGCTGCTGTTGCTGGTCTGGGGACCATCCTATGAAGACCACTGGTTTAGTGGTTAAGAACATGTACCCTGGAGCCAGACTGCCCAGGTTCAAATCAAAGCTTCAGCTTGGGAAAGTTACTTCTCTGTCCATGCCTGGTTTCCATATTGATATAATGAGGGTAATGATTGTATCTACTTCATAAGATCACTGTGAGAATTAGATAAATTGGTCAATATGAAATACTTAGAACAGAGGTTGGCTCATAGTAAATATGTTATTCTTCATAAAGACAATGCTCCTGAAAAAGTTATAATAATTCTCAGTTTCTGGAAAAAGTCCTGTTTTAATGTCAGCAAGTCTTGTTAATGTTTACACTGAGGGCATAATGAAGGATATGAAGAAACCACAGGAAACAAGGTAAGCAGTAGAAGACTTGAGGATGATCAGCCACATGGACATCCAGGCATGACTAGGCAGAAAAGCTGAAAGATCCAAGTCTAAATAAAGTGTATATGCTTCCCTTCCCTCTGCTAACTCATGTTGACAACTTCAGAATAACAACCACAACATTTGCATGCACACACACACACATACACACACACACACACACACACAAGATGATACTCTGCCTTTTGCATCCAAGCTGTTCATATGGTGATCATTTAGTCATTTTTTCCATAAACTTTATTTCATCCTGTGGTTGAAGTGACTGGCTTCACTTTAAGATCAGGTTTGTTGATATTTCAGCAGTTAAGTAATTCTTTGGCTGTCCTATCATTGAGGCCTCTGTTCAACCATTCCAAAGTGAGGAAATCTTGCACATTGAGTGTCATTATTTCAGCACTGGATATTTAATGCAATTTTCTGAGCACTGTATATAGACAGGTTAAATTTGGCCCTGAAGTTTAGGTTTCTAGTATACATCACCTTTTTATTTTCTCCTAACACAAAATTAAGGAGGGCTTCCCAGATGGAACAGTTTTAAAGAACCCACCTGCCAATGCAGGAGTCGCAAGAGACACAAGTTCGATTACTGGGTCAGGAAGATCCCCTAGAGGAGGAAATGGCAACCCACTCTGTTATACTTGCCTGGAAAAATTCCATGGACAGAGGAACGTGGCAGGCTGCAGTCCATGGGGTCATGAACTAGAGTCCATGGGGATGCAAAGAGTCAGACAGGACTGAGCACTAGCGCTAATCAAGAGGTGCTCTAATGAGAATTTCATTGTGAACCACATTGAGAATTTGTGACAGAGACAGAATTGCCTTGATTGTTCTCCAAATTCCATGAAGTTCTTCATGGCTCAGTGTGCCTTTTGACATAAGTCTGAAAAAATTCAGCACCCACACTGACCCATCCAATCCCTTAGGAACTCCTTCAATCATACTTTAAGGACATTTTTCTTCACTCAATTTTAGCAAGGTACTTTCATGCCAGTACTCTGGAGCTTTGATCAGTTTTAATGGTTTTTATCTCTGAAGCCTTGTATTTTCACATTCCATCCTTTGATCAAAACTCCATTTAACCCATTTGCTCTTCCATTGCGTGGTGGTCTTGCTACCTGCACTTCATTTACTCAATTCCCTCAGGTCCTTTCTTCCCCAGCTGGGGCCCTGTAGTCAATCATTTTAATCTCATTCCCAGTAACTTGTTAAGCCCTTCTCACCATCACTGTGATCCACCCAACAATCCTTTCTCCTCGGATTGGCATGTGGTGAAGAAAGTACGTATCTGGGTTTAACTGGTGTCATCACAAATCTGTGATTAATAATTTTGACTGAACCCCTGTTAGTGCATAAATGCAGACAAGGATTGTCAGTCTTGTGAGCTGCTCCATGTCATGAGCTATAAGGGAGGAGCAGCAGGGCTTTATTTATTTAATGATGACTAATACTTTTCCAGAGGAGAGTTCTAGGAAGTCAACTAATGGAACAATTAAATTAGTCACAAAAGGCACAATATTTTTGGACATTTTAATAAAACTAACTGCTTTCATTGCCAAAATTCCCTCTGCCGCCACGCAGGGATGTGGCAACAGCTTTTCTGGAATCTGAACTTCAGTCTTCTTTGCTTCCTTGTGTCTTTCTTACTGCTTTCCAGCAACAGGATGATATTTAAAAATGCTTAGAAATCAACTAATGATTTTATTACAAGCGCGAAGCTTCTCAGGACCCGAACACTTACCTTTGGGTAAATTGCAGGACCCAGTGTCGTGACAGATTTGTGTAGCCTTGATGTTTTCGGTCATTTACCTGGGCCCCATCTCTACCCCACTCACCTTCTTGATTGATTCTGCTTTCCTAATGCAGTTCCCAAGCTGAAGTCAGAATACTACCTTTAGGATCCCTTTTGCTGAGAAATCTTGGAGGAGTTGTGGCTCCTCCCTCGGCTGACCAGCCATCCTCACTTGCCCAGGACTGAGAGGTTTCTCAGGATGCAGGACTCTCCATGCTGAAACCTGGATAGTCCTGGGGAAACCAAGCTGTGCTGGCCCTGTATTTATGTCTTGTTCATCCCAGTTATCCCAAACTCATTACAGCAGAAAAATATTTCCATAACCTTAAAAAGCAGCCCTCTCCAAGTGCCTCTTCTTCTGTGGAGTAGCCAATTCTAAACCTGCAAACACTTCACACAAGTCAAAATGACTCTCATGAAAAAATCCGCAAACAATGCTGGAGGGGGTGCAGAGAAAAGGGAACTCTCCTACAGTGTTGGTAGGGATGTAAATTGGTGCAGTCACTATGGAGAACAGTACAGAGGCTCCTTAAAACAGAATTACCATATGATCCTAAGGGAAATCAGTCATAAATATTCTTTGGAAGGACTGATGCTGAAGCTTAAACTCCAATACTTTGGCCTGATGTGAAGAACTGACTCATTGGAAAAGACCCTAATGCTGGGAAAGATTGAAGACAGGAGGATAAGGGGATGACAGAGGATAAGATGGTTGGATGGCATCACTGACTTGAAGGACATGAGTCTGAGCAAGCTTCAGGAGTTGGTGATGGACAGGAAGCCTGGTGTGCTGCAGTCCATAGGGTCACAAAGAGTGAGACAAGACTGAGTGAACTGAAGTGACTGAAACATATGACCCAGCAATCCTGCTTCTGGCCATATATCCAGACGAAAACATAGTCCAAAAGGACACATGCACGCCATTGTTCATTGTATCACTGTTTACAAGAGCCAAGACATGGAGGAAACATAAATATGTATCAACAGAGGAATGGATAAAGAAGATGTGTACATATATACAATGGAATATTACTAAGCCATTAAAAGGAATGAAATAATGCCACTTGCAGCAACATCAATGGACCTAGAGATTGTCATAGTGAGTGAAAGAGAAGCCAAAGGCTTACTTTCTCATAGTATGCCAAAGAGAAATATCATATGATATCCCTTATATGTAGAATCTAAAAAGAAATGATACAAATGAATTTATTTACAAAATAGAAAGAGAGTCACAGACTTAGAGAATAAACTTACTGCTGCTGAGGGGAAGGATGGGCAGAAGGGATACTTAGGGAGTTTGGGATCCACATGTACCTGATGCTATATTTATTAATAAAATGGATAATCAACAAGGTCCTACTGTCTAGCACAGGGAACTCTGTTCAATGTTATGTGGCAGCCTGAATGGGAGGGGAGTTTAGGGGAAAATGGATACATGTATATGTATGGCTGAGCCTCTTTGCTGTCTACCTGAAACTATCACATCATTAACTGACTATACTCCAATATAAAATAAAAACTTAAATAAAACTAAATCTGTTTAAGCTTTTGTAAAAACTTACAAAAACTAGGTCTTAGTTACCATTTAAACATATAGTAGCAAGCACCCTTCAAACATTTTACTTCCTTTCTGCTGTTCTCCATTTAAGAGCATGGCATTCTCACAACAAAGTTGCATGTTCTTTGTCCTCTTGCATGCATGCATGCTAAGTTGCTTCAGTTGTGTCTGACTCTGTGCGACCTGATGGGCCATAGCCTGCCAGGCTCCTCTGCTTATGGGGTTCTCAAGGCAAGAATACTAGAATGGGCTTCTGTGCCCTTTTCCAGGGCATCTTCTCAAAACAGGAATGAACCTGTGTATCTCATGTCTATCTGCATTGGCAAGTGGGTTCTTTACCACTAGTGCCACCTGTGTGTGTCTTCTTACCACATTCCTTACTGCCTTGCTCTCCCTCTACCCATCTTCCACAGCTGAGAGGCCCATCTAGAAAGAACAAAAATGGTTATGTCAACATGGTTTCTCCTTCATCTCTGCTCCGTGTTCTGTAACAGCAACCTGTGACTCTTTCGGTCCCTGTGACCTGATCATGCCTTTATTACTCATTTGCCTATGAATTCTGGAAATTGTTGGATAAGCTGGGTCATGACATCCATTTTGAGAGGGAACTGTGTCCTCCTCCAAGTCTGATGTAGCACACATTTTCTTTTATTATCCTTCACAGTTTAGCAGATTTGTGTCCTGACTCATGTATTGAAAACATGGCCATTTCCCTGACCTATTGAAGATGATATTTCCTTCCCTATTTTTTACTGCTTTGACCTGTACAGTTGGCCTCAAGAGGAGGAGTGAAGGACAAAACCTTTATTTGCTGTCTTCATTAGAAGAAAAAAAATTACCAATTACACATTTTTTCTATTTATTTCTCAGTTTTCTTTTTATTCTCTTGGGCACATATAGTGTACTGAGAACCCATGCAGATATGGGATTCTTGGGGACTCTGTTGGGGCTTTCATCTCAACCTGACAACATGGAGACAGGCTAAGCATAGGTTGTTTTCAATAGTTTTTTGATTCTGCCACTTCCTTTTTCCCCATGTCAGAGAAAAAAGGTATCAAATAAATGACATTTGGAAATTCTTTAAACATCAGTGTGAAAGTTTTTCGTAAGATTCTTAGTAGTCATGCATTAAACATTTTTTCTATCTCTTTTCAAAAGAGGACAGGTTAAAAATCCAAGATCTCCCTGACTCTCATGGAAACATTTTGTGGAAAATCAGTGAAATGTTTCTATTCTTAAAAACATAAGAAATGGCATTCTGTCTCTGAGAGACTTGAAATTTCCATTTAAAGAAGATTGTGGTGATGCATATGTATTTCTTTGGTTCCCAAATAACCATAAGAAAGAAATGTTTCTGTGTGGTTGACTATACATCTTGAAGTTAATGAAATTGTTATAATTAAAAATCTACATGTTCCCTTTATAAATCTGAAATTTACAGTTCTTTGTACTAGCTTTCAAAATGTCAAACATTACTGAACATTTGTTATTTTATGATGTGGTAGTAAAACTCTTTCAAAAGTTGAACTCTGCTCTGTCAAAAAAGACCTAAATTCATAATTCAATCTATGTTAGCAGAACTGAAGATTTATTTTATTTGACTGGTATGGAATTGGGGAAAAGCAAAGTGAGGTAAACTTTATGAAACTAGTCTGATTCTGAGACTGCAAACGTTGCAAATCTGGTGACATTAAAAATAAAAATAAATTAGTAAAGTATCATTATCTTCCTCAAAATTACTTATCTTCTAAATGAATCTTTCTGTGCTATGTCCAGTATTATCAAGTCATTTTTGAGTGTCTACCGTGTCCCAGGCTTGGGAAGTAAAAGGGAAACTCCTTCCTTGAGGGAGCCTATACTTATATGCCTCATGTGATTATGGACACTGTGTTTTGGAGTTTTTGGAATACCCTTCGATTTAGTTGTCCCATAAATTCAACTATATATTTTGGAAACTATGATTATTAAATTTAAGCTAGACATATAGCTTTTCATCTGAAAAATGAGACTCTGACTTGTTACCTGAGATTTAAGATTCTACCCCTTGCTCTCTGCCGTATTATGACAAGCATATTTGATTTGGTATTTTTATACATTTCTTTCCTTTGCCTTTTCTCTTTTTTTCCTTCTCCTAGAAGCTTTAAACAAAGCTGACCATTGTGAATACACAATGACATTGGCAGGGCATCAGATCCCTAAGTTTTCTTCCTATATTTTTGGTCTTTTTTCCTTCACCTTTTCTAAATCCTCCTTCTCTAATTGCCCTTAAATCATTAGCTTTCCACAGGACTTGCATTCTCCTTTAACAACATGCTGTTCTTAAACTGTGTCAGTCCATTTTCATAGTTAATAAATGCCATTTATTAACTGACTCTACCATGGATTTCTTTGTATGGGACTTCTTCTCTGAGCTTAATTTAGGAACTACCCACATTTAAACCCTAGCTCTGCCCCTCTTCAGCTACATGATGAACTTGGGCGAATTTCTTGACCTCTGTATGTTCTAGTTTTCTCATGTGTTTAATAATAGTACAAAACTTGTACATTTGTTTTGAGGATTAAATGAGTTAGGGCAGAAAAATTGGCTTAATAATAATATATAACACCAGGAGTTATGTAGCCTGAATTACTTGCATCTTAGATTGTGCTGCTATAATACAATACCACAGGATGAGTAAATAACAAATATTTCTTTATTTCAGTACTGGTGAAAGGTACGCTTTCTGGAGGTTGGGAATTCCAAGATTAAGATATCAGCATATTCACTGCCTGATGAGAGACCCCTTCCTGGTTTGCAGATGGCTGTCTTCTGTATCTTCCAGACCAGAAAGGGAAGGCAAGCTCTTGTGTCTCTTATAAGGGCACTAACTTCATTAATGAGAACTTCACCCTCATGGTCTAATTACCTCACAAGTGTTTTGCCTCTTTATACCATTATATTTGGGCTTCTCAAGTGGCACAGTGGTAAAGAATCTGCCTGCCAATGCAAGAGATGCAAGAGGTACAGGTTCAATCCCTGGAGTAGGAAGTGGCTACCCACTCCAGTATTCTTGCCTGTAAAGTTCCATGGACAGATGAGCCTGCAGGCTACAGTCTATGGTGTTATAGAGAGTCAGACATGACTGAGGGCACACCATTAAATGAGGAGTTAGGACTTCAGCATATGAATTTTGGGGCTGACATAAACAGTCAGTCCATAATGATATATAAACCTGTTTTATATATATATATATATAAGCCCACTTAGATCTAGAGTGCAGTTAAGTCATCAATAACTATTGGCTATTATACCCAAATACCTACCCTACATCCCTGCCAGGTTTTATCAAAGCATCTCAAACTCTGGGTGTCCCTCTGCCCTTTTTTGTCTTGCTTTTTCCCATATCAGGAAAGCACCAACTTCCTTGTTGTTATCAAGCCAGAAGCCAAGGATCATAGTTCTCCTCAATAGCTGCCCCTGGTATTCTAGATATCAGTAACTTCTCTTAGTTTAAATAACTTAGAAATTCACTCACTTTTCATTTCTTCCCTCAACTCTCTGGCCAAGTTCTTGTTTGTTGTTCTCTGGATCTTAGTAGAAGAATTCTAACTGACTTTACCACCTCCTCTTGTACCTCCCACACCTGATCTTTGTGATCCACTGTCTATACTGTACATACCAGTACACATATCATTGCCCTGCATGAAATTCTTCTCCTCTGAATTGAGGAGAAGTTATTTATCCCTGGGGAAGAGGAGGCTGAGGGAAGGCTAGTAACTAAATTGGGAATTAGAGTGAGAAGGGGACTGCCTGCCCACATGCCTAACTATTCTATAGATATAGGAAAAGAAGGTGGGAAACTGAGCTGGGGCTAGGTCAAAGGGACAGTGATGAGTAATCCAAGGTAGATAGTGGGATAAAGTACTGCTTGTGTGTTTCAAGAATGTAGATGAGAATGAAGCTATCATTGGAGGGAGTAAACAAGCTGACTTACAGATCTCAGACAAGCCAGCTTAAAGCAATCAAGAAACAGGAGCAATGAAAGTGATTTCAGCCAGGAGAGCTGAAAGAAGGCCAGCCAATAATGGAGCCAGTCAGGCACAGTAGCTGAGAATGTGTAATTCAAGATCACTGTTTTAACAGACCAATTTTGCCTTTCCTGGACAGCTCTGCCTTGAGTGTTGTCTCTCTTCTTTTTAAAGAGGCTGTGTCTGAAAAACAAGCTGGTTAACCCTCAGGCAGGAGAAAGGTGTTGGTTTTTAGAGTTCTGATTCATTTTTTTCATTGAATAAATATTATAAAAATAAAAATTTTCAAAACCATATACAATGAACAGTAAAATTTCCTTCCATTCTTTCTCTGAAGTCACTTAACCTTCCTCCCAAGAAGAAAGCACTAGTACCAATTTTGTGTATACTTTGGAGATATATTTCACAAAAAAGTGTATATGCTACATGAAAATAACAGAATAACCACAGTGCTTGGCACCTTGATTTTCCACTATAACAGTCTACATAGATACAGCTTATTCTTTTAAATACTGGCGGACTACTTCATTGCATAAAAGTGTCCCCACAATTTATTTAGCTAGATCCTCAGTAATAGAGATTTAGGTTGTTTTCAACCTTCGGATCTATAAGCAATGCTAAAATGAATAACTTGTGCATATATTGGTTCCAAATATAAATCAGATTATATTTATAGAAGTAGTTTTTCTGGCTCAAAGGATATGCACATTTTTAAATTGAATTGCCATTGTTAAATCACCCTTCTCGATGACTGCTTCAATTTATACTCCCTCTGGTAATATACGGAAATGACTCTTTTTCCCACATTTTGGCCAGACTTTTTTTTTTTTTTAAATAACAGTTTGTGATATTTGCTAATCTGACAAGAGGAAAAGATCTGTAGCTGCATGTGGTTAAGAGTTATTTGAGGACTTCACATTGTGATACGAGTTGTAGATAATTTTCCTAATTTTATTTTGCCTTCTATAGATTTTCTTTTGATCTTGATAAAATTTTTGGTAGTTGAAGTTATCAATCTTTTATTTGGCTTCTCAGTTTTGTGTTACATTTAGAAAAATGTCACTCCAAGTTTAATTTATATACTCCTTCCATATTTTCATCTAGTAGATTTATACTTTTTATTGTTGATGACAGCATTTATGAATAAACTGCATTTTCTTCATTGATTTGAAATGTTGCTTTTATTATATTTAATATACAATGTCTCTTTGTGTGTTTCACCTATTATTGGATTTCTTTTTCCCACTATTAGTTTTCTATTATTATAGCAAGTTATATGCTTTTAATTGTAGCTTTCTAACATCCATGTACTGGCTTAATTATTATAGTTTTATAATATGCTTTTCTTCTGAAAAACTGATAATCACTCAATACTCTTGAGTTTCCCTAGTGATTTCTCTTTGTTACTTTTCTATATGAACTTTAGAATTAGCTTGTTTATCTTGCTGGGTGTTTCCATGGTGTTGAATCTTCCTTCCAGAGGACACGGACTTTCTATTTGTTTCTGTCTTATTTTGTGCCCTGCAGGAGAATTTTAAAGTTTCGTCCAGAGAGATCTTGAAGGTTTCTATTTAATTTTATTCCTAGATGTTTTATATTTTTGTTGTTATTTTATTTGCTTATTTTACTTGTGACAATATATCTTAAAGATGCATGAAGTTTTAAAAATTTCTATACATTAATTTTATATTCACTTATCTTGCTGAATTCGTTTACCTTTTCATTTGGTTCTCTAGATTTTTAGTAGCACTAGGTTTATAACCAAGATATGATCTGAATCCTTTGAGATTTACCTTTTCTTTTTAAAAATATATGCAACAGATGTAATACAAACTTGTGGTTACCAAAGGAAAGAGATTGGGGAGTGGTAAATTAGGAATTTGGGATTAACATATATATATTACTATAAATAAAATAGATGAACAACAAGGACCTACCATGTAGCACAGGGAACTATATTCAATATCTTGTAATAACTTAGAAATGAAAGGAATCTGAAAAAGAATTATATATATCTAGATCACTTTGCTGTACATCTGAAACATCAATTATAAATCATTACAGTTCAATTAAAAACTTGACATAAACAAAAAATAAAACACACACATATATATATAAATTCTTGTTTCTTATTTTTGGGGATTCATTAATCTTGAAATGGGTTTTGAGATCTGCATTTTACATAGCTTTGTTTAAGTAATTTTCATTCCTACGCAGGACGAGAAAAGATCAGCTAAAAATACTGAGTCCTAGCTGCTTGATGTTGTAGCCACGCATATTGGGAAAACAAACTGACTCAGAAGGACAATGCAGATAGTGGAGTGCAGTTTATTACACCGGTGGGCCCAAGGCAGAGTCTCCTCTTAGCCAAGGACCCCGACCAGTTTTTGTGAAAACCTTATATACCCTAAGTGTACATGCCTAAACCCACCTCCCCAAATTCCCTTAAACTAGTCTGAGCAAAGGAAAAGAAAAAAACAATCAAAGTTAACCCATGATTCATATGCCTTAAGCCTAGGTAGTTAACAGGGGACAATTATCAATAGGCCTGTGGTCATACCCCAATAAACATAATAAAATTTATGATTCTATTCTGTTACACAGATAATAAGGGTATTCTTTTAGGCAAAGGAGAGTCTAGGTACAAGCCCTGGGGCTCTTTCATCTGTGGGGGTGGGGTGGGGTGGGGTGGGTGCTGATTTTCCACTTGGTGTGTTGTTTCCATAGATACTGGACATATAGCTCAAAGTCCACAGTCCGGCCCAAAATGAAATCCTGCTTTCAAGATGGAGCCTATTCTCCTGCATTGATATTAGAGATAGCTGTAAAATTGGGGATCCATATTTTTCTGAACACTAAATGTATGTATGAAATTCTGGATTACAATCATAACAGTTTGTTACTTCTTTCTTTCTAGTTCCTTATTTCCTCCCTCCCTCCTTCCCTCCCTCTTATAAAGTAAAACACTAATAATACGACATTGATATAAATCAGGGCTAGGGCACATGCTTTGTTAATTTTCTCTTCCTGAGAATTTATTTTTCATCAGTGTGTTGGTTTTAAGCTCTGAGAATTTGTCTTCACTTTATAACAATGGAATAAAAATTGTGGAATTTTTTTTATTGACAAATTTTATGTGAAAAAGAAAAGGAAATCCAGGTCACTCAGCTTGCTTTGGTACAGGTTTTGCTGTATAAGAACAGCTTTTTAAAAGTTTCTTTTTAAACATGGCTTTAAAAAAAAATCAATTGCATAATTTCCTATTTAGCAATAAATGCTCTGATATCTGCACCTGTTTTTTCCTATTCTAAAGCCCTTAAAAATTATTATTCTTGCTTTTAAGGGAAGAGACTGACAACAACTCTACAGATAAAATGCTAAACTGCAGGGCATGCAAGAATTTTAACTCAGATCAGAAGAGAAATCATGAATATATTCTTGAACCGTTAGTTGTTCAAACTATTGGAAACAGCAAGGCAAACCTAACAGGGACCCACAGAAAATAAACAGAAGTATTTTGCATTTCTGGGACTACCCTGTTGCACTTTCTCTAAATTTTAATTAAAGGTTTTCATTTTCCTTGACATGTGTTACCCTTTTATAGTGATGTTTTGAAAAATATTATTTGCATATAGGAAGTGAGTAATTTTGTTAAAAGTCAAGTAGGTCTTTTGTGTTACGGATTGAATGATTTTTTCATAGATGTTGAGAGAAGTTGAGAAGTGGTTCAACTAGGGGGAGTTGAAATTAATCTGTTTTTTTTTTTCAGACACGGTTTATTTATGAAGATACAGGAAAACTGATTATTTCCAGACTCCTTTGAGTGTACTTTTTATCTTTGTTTACTGATTTTCAATCTCAAAGTCTTCTTTATCAGTCTTCAATGTGGCAAATGAGATTGTTGCACATAGTTTGGATGCTTTAGGTTTTTAAAGGACTTTAGCATCTTTTGGAAGTTTTAGATAGCCTCTGTATCAGGCCCCTCTAAGTGTATTGATATCATCTTGGTATACTTTGCTGAGTAATTTAACATTCATATATATTCTTTTTCTGAAATGAACTAATCCTGGGTTGCTTCTCATTACCTTCAAAGTATCATTTTAAGACAGAAATGAAAGTCAAATCTTTTTCTAGTTGTTAGAGATTGGCGATTAGAGTCAAATGTTAATTCTTAGAAGGAGGAGGAGGAGAGAAGAGATGAGAAGAGAAGAGATGAAAGAAAAAAAAAAATAAAGCTTAGCAGGATTCAAACTTTAGCCTGAAATTTCTAACTAAAGCCAAACTAAATCCACTTGGATTTAGTGTTCTGAAGCCTTGAAAATGGTTAAAAAAAAAAAAAAAAATGGGGTCAAGTAAAATTACACATTGAAAGGGGATAAGTAGGAAACTCATTTCATAAAATGGCCCCAAGAAAGACATTTTAAAGTGAATTTTGAAGACTTAAATTGACTTATGTGCATTTCTTTTCTCTTATAATTTTTCTTTCACTTTTTTCCTGAGTATTAATTGTTCATCATCATCCATTTAGACAAACATGGTATGAATGAATTCCAGAGTTGAGTAAAAATTTTTTACTTCTTTTAAATAAAAGTGTTCTTTCTATTTTCAAAATTTTATTATGAAAATTTTCAAACATACAGATGAGTAAAAAGAATAACACAATGAACACCTATATCTATATTTAATATTTAATTTATATATATTACCAATTTTACCTATATTTAATACCCATTATTAAATTCAGTAAGAATTAATATTTTGCATACTTTTAAAACTTTTTATTTTGAATTAGATACATAGGAAATTGCAAAGATTGTACAGAAGTCTAGTGTTCCCTTTACTTGGTAGTGACCGTTACTTTAAAAATCCTAATACATTTTTTTGATGAAAACAAAATATATTTGCATTTATTTCCCCTCAATTTTATTGAGATATAATTAATATATAATACTATACAAGTTTAAGGTGTACAATGTGATGATTTGATATATGTAAATACTGTGATTACCACAATAATCTTGGTTAACACATCCATAACCTCCCCTAATTACTTTTTTGAGTGTGCAATGTAGTAAAAACATTAAAGATATTCTCACTTATCAACTTTTAAGTACATAATACAATATTATTAACTTTAGTCATCATGTTGCAAATCAGATTTTCAGAATTTATTCATCTTATAACTGGAAGTTTGTACTCTCCATTGTTCATCACTTCCCCACCCCTAGCTTCTGGAAACTACCATTCTATTCTCTTTGTGATTGACTTTTCAGATTCCATGTATAAGGGATTTAACACAGTACTTGTCTTTCTCTGTCTTATTTCACTCAGCATAATGCTCTCAAGATCAATCCATATTATAAAAAATGGCTAGATTTCTTTCTTTTTATGGCTGAATAATATTCATATAAATCTCACATTTTCTAACCCATTGATCTGTTGACAGACCCTTCAGTCAGTCAATTCAGTTGTTCAGTCATGTCCACCTCTTTGTGAGCCCATGGACTGCAGCACGCTAGGCTTCCCTGTCCATCACCAATTCCCAGAGCCTACTCAAATTCATGTCCATCGAGTTGGTGATGCCATCCAACCATCTCATCCTCTGTCGTCCCCTTCTCTTCCCATCTTCAATCTTCCTCAGCATCAGGGTCTTTTCAAATGAGTCAGCTCTTCACACCAGGTGGCCAAAGTGTTGGAGTTTTAGTTTCAGCATCAGTCCTTCCAATGAATATTCAGGACTGACACTTCGGTTGTTTCTATGTTTTAGCTATTGTGAATAATGCTACAATAAGTAGGGGTGTGCAGATAATTTTTTCAAGTTATTATTTTCATTCTTTGGACATATACCCAGAAGTAGGATTCCTGGTTCATATGGTAATTCTATTTCTATTCTCATTCTGTTTCTCTTCATACTACTTTCTATAGTGGCTGTGCCAGTTTACATCCCCACCAAGACACAAGGGTTCCCACTTTACCACATCTTTGTCAACATATGTTATCCCTTGTCTTTTTGAAAACAGCCATCCTAACAAGTGTAAAGTTATATCTCATGGTGTTTTTGACTTGTGTTTCTCTGATGATTTGTGAGTCTGAGTCCTTTTCATGTACCTGTTGATCATTTGTATATCTTCTTTGGAAAAACGTATGTTTAGTTCTTCTGCCCAGTTTTTATTTTTATTTTATTTTTTTGCTATTGAGTCATATGTGTTTCTTATATATATATATATATATATTGGATATTAACCCCTTACCAGAGGGAATATTTGCAAATATTTTCTCTGGATCCATTTGTTGTCTTTTCATTTTGTTGACTGTTTCTTTTGCTGTGTAGAAGTGTTTTAGTTTAATATAGTCAAACTTGTTCAATTTTGCTGTTGTTGCTTGTATTTTGGGGACTTCTTTGGTGGCTCAGTGGTAAAACAAACCACCTTCAGGGCAGGAGGTACAGGAGATGCAGGTTTGATCCCTGGGTTGGGAAGATCCTCTGGAGAAGGGTATGGCAACATACTCCAGTATTCTTGCCTGGAGAATCTCTTGGACAGAGGAGGCCATTGGGCTACAGTCCATAGGGTCACAAAGAGTCAGACATGACTGAAGTGACTTAGTACACATATTTGTGCTTTTGGTATTATGTCCAAAAAATTGTTGGCAAGACCAATGTCAAGGAGATTTTCCCCTATGTTTTCTTCTAGGAGTTTTAGAGTTTCAAGTCTTACATTTGAGCCTTTAATCCATTTCATTTTTGTGAGCAGTGTTAAGAGTCCAGTCTCATCCTTTTGCAAGTGAATATTCAGATTTTCTAGCATCATTTATTGAAGAGTTACCCTTTCTCTATTGAGTATTCTTGACTCCATTATAAAGTATTAGTTGATTGTAAATGCATAGGTTTATTTCTGTGTTCTCAGTTCTGTTCCGTTTATCTATGAGTTTGTCTTTATGATAGTACCACACAGTTTGGGTTATTGTAGCTTTGTAATAAGTTTGAAACCAGTAAGTGTGATGCCCATAGCTTTATTTTTCTTTTTCAGAATTTGTTGGCTATAAGGGGTCTTTTGTGGTTTCATACAGATTTTAGAATTGTTTGTTCTAGTTCCATGAAAAATAACATTAGAATTTTTATAGAGATAGTATTTAATCTATAGAGGGCTTTGAGCAGTATGGACATTAGCAATATTAATTCTTTCTGCTCACAAGATGAAATTTTGATTGGTATCTTCAATTTCTTTCATCTGTGTCTTCATGTTTCAGTGTACAGATTTTCCGCCTCTTGATTAAGTATATTCCAAAGGCTTTTTAAAATTCTTTTAATGCTACTGTAAATGACATGGTTTCTGTTTTCAGAGTATTTTTGTTCTTGTTGTTGGCATATAGAAGTGCAACAGATATTTATATGTTTATTTTTATTCTGCAACTTTCTTGAATTTGTTCATTAATTTTTGCAATTTTTTGCTAAGTTTTTAGGGTTTTCTGTATATAACATCATGTCATCTTCAAACAGAGACAATTTGAATTTTTTTCTTTGCTGATTTGGATAAATTTTATTTTTCTTTCTGAACTGCTCTGGCCAGGACTACCAATACTGTGCTGAATAAAAGGGGTAAGAATAGGCATCTCTGTCTTATTCTTGATCCTAGAGAAAAATTTTTTATCTTTTTTTCATTAGTCTAGTTAAATGTTTGTCAATTTTATTTACCTTATCAGCTTTAGTTTGTTGATCTTTTATGTTATGTTATTATTATTATTATTATTGGCCTCTATTTCATTTACTTCTGCTCTAATTTTGTTGTCTCCTTCCTTCTCTTATTTTTGAACTTAATGTTTTTCTGGTTTGTTGAGGATAAAGTTAAATAATTTGTCATCTTTCTTTTTACTTAATGTGGATATTTACCACTATAAACTTCCCTCTTAGAACTGCTTTTCCCCCCTGCGGGAAAATTCCATAAATGTTTGTATGCTATTTTTGTTTATTTTCAGATAATTTTGATTTCTCTTTTGAGTGCTTTGATACATTTACTAATCAATAGCATATGCCTTAATCTCCATGTATTTGAGAAACTTTCCAATTTCCATTCTATTATTGATTTCTAGTTACATATCACTGTAGTTAGAAAAGATACTTAGTATGGTTTCAGTCTTCTTAAATTTGCTAAATCTTTTTTGTGGTTTAACATATGATATATTCTGGAGAATGGTTCTTGTGTGCTTGAGAAGAATAAGTATTCTGCTGTTGTTGGATGAAATATTCTTTATATTATCTGTTAGGTTTATTAGATCTAAAGTGTAAAGTCCAATGTTTCCTTATTAATTTTCTGTATGGATAATCTATCCATTGTTTGAAGGGGAGTACTGAAGTCCCCTACTATTATTGTATTATTGTCTATTTCTCCCTTTAGATTTGTTAGTATTTGATTACTATATTTAGTGTATGTAGGTGTTCTGATATTGGGTGCATGTTTATTTAGAATTGTTACATTCTCTTGATAAGTTGGCCCTTTATCATTACATAACAACATTTTTGACTCTTGCTAGAGTTTTTGCCTTAAAGTCTGTTTTGTCTGATATAAGATCAGCTACCCCTGTTCTCTTTGGTTTCTGTTTGCATTAGATACTATTTTCCATTCTCCCACGTGGAAACTATGTGTATCCTGCTAAAAGGAGTCTATTGTAGCCAGCATGTAGTTGTGTTTTACTTTTTAAATCCATTTAGCCATTCTGTACCTACTGACTGGACAATTTGATCTATTTACATTTGAAGAAATTCTTGATAGTTAAGAACTTACTAATGGCATTTTATTGTTTCTTGATTTTAAGTGGTTCCCTTCTTTCTTTCTCCCTCTCTTGCTCTCTCTTGTAACTTAATGATTTTCTGTAATGGCTTGCTTTGAGTCCTTTCTCTTTATCTTCTGTGTATCTGCTGTAGGATTTTACTTTGTGATTACCATGGGGTTTACAACATCTTAGAGATAAAACAGTCTGTTTTGAGATGATAGCAACTTAATTTTGATCTCAGACAAAAACCCTTTTATACTTCTTTATTAAGGATTCTGAGGCTTTCTCAGACCTGTTATCTGGCTATATCTGCCTGACATTTCTTGTGCCCTCCTGAGGAATTCTCAAGATTATACGCCTTCCCTGGATTCTGTAAGCTAGGCCAGGTTCTCACTGTGTCTTATTTGCTTTCTCTAGTGTGGTACTAAATGCTCAAGTTTGTGTACTTTTTCCCAAACCTACAGAGTTGAGCCTCTTTTTGCATATGTTCACTAGCTGTCTGCAAAGGCTCACTCTCACTGCTGTTAAGGGTGCACATAGGGAGCTAGCTTGGGGTGTGGGGAGGAGAGGTGGTGGGAGTGAGGTATGTGGAGTGTTGGAGGAACCCCTGGGCTAGCTGGGATGATCTGCAGGTGAAGCAGTTCCAGAGGCTCATGGATGGCCTTCCTGATGGCATCTGTAAAACAGTTATTAGGACCTGTATTTCTTCAATGTATTTCATTCATAGCCCAAGACACTGTTCTCCCAGCTACTCACTCCTCTCAGCTGTGCAGCTCATGAAGCAGGATTATAGGGGGGCAAGAAAGAAATGGCAGGGACACACACAGCTGGGAAAATCAGATGCTCACTCATATGTTCTTAGTTTCTCTTTGGCAGAAATCCATGGGCCAGCAAGGTCTCTCTTGGTACTTTGTGCACCCTGGGGAAAGTGACACAGGTAAAGCAAAACTGCTCCTTTTGACCTCTTCAGTGTATCCAATCTCAGGCTTTTTTTTTTGCTCCTTTGATATACTGGAACTTCTCCACTGAACTCTGGAAATCCACAAATGCTCTCTCATTCATGGGCAATCATTAAAAATCTATTTTTTCTGGGGAAAAAGATGGTAGAAAACTCATGAAGCCATTTTGATGATTTCATCACTTTGATGATTTAAACACCTTATTTTTATTTAATAAAAGCTTTCTCATGGCTAAATAAAGTTGGCTTTATAGAAACCCAAATAACATTTGAAGTTGGCCTTTGCATGGGCAAAACTAAACTAATAGCTCTTAAATCATTTTTTTTTCATTATTAAGCTTTCCTAAGACTCATTTTTCTCCTCTCTGTATCAACTCAAACATTTGTAGGCAGAAATGAAAAATGAAGGCTATAAGGAGGGAGAATAAATAAAATGTAGAGAAAGGCAAGATAAAGGGAAATATGCTTTTGGAGCTATTTGAGGGACAGAATTAACAGATGAATGGGTAAGAAAGCTGTGTACATATACACAATGGAATATTATTCAGCCATTAAAGAGAATACATTTGAATCAGTTCTACTGAGGTGGACGAAACTGGAGCCTATTGTAGAGTGAAGTAAGCCAGAAGGAAAAACAACAATACAGTATACTAATGCATATATATGGAATTTAGAAAGATAGTAATGATAACCCTGTATGTGAGACAGCAAAAGAGACACAGGTGTATAGAACATTCTTTTGGACTCTATGGGAGAGGGCAAGGGTGGGATGATATGGGAGAATGGCATTGAAACATGTAAATTATCATATGTGAAATCAATTGCTAGCCCAGGTTTGATGTTTGATACAGGGTGCTCAGGGCTGGTGCACCAGGATAACCCAGAGGGATGGAATCGGGAAGGAGGTGGGAGGGGTGTTCTGGAAGGGGAATACACGTATACCCATGGTGGATTCATGTCAATGTATGGCAAAACCAACATGATAATTAAAGTAAATCAATAAATAAAATAAAATTATCAAAAGCAAAAAGTAAACAGATACCATCACTTACTCTTTTTTCCTCCATACCCTCCCTACCAGTCATCTTGGCACTGAAATATAAACTTGTTAATAATGAAGATAAAGTTTAGATCAAGCCTTGGTTGTTTTCTGATTTTAAATTTTTAATCTTCTTTTCTGCTGATAATTTTTTACGATCTGTTGGTGGATGTTCCAAAGATGGGTTAAACTAGTATAGTGGTAGACAGAAAAATAATCTTGATTCATAAAGGTGGAATGCATGCAAACACATGCTCAGTTACTTCAGTCATGTACAAGTCTTTGTGACCCTATGGACTATAGCCTGCCAGGCTCCTCTGTCCATGGGATTCTCCAGGCATGAATACTCGAGTGAGTTGCCATACCTTCCTCCAGGGAATCTTCTTGACCCAAGGATCAAACCCATATCCCCTGCATTGCAGGGGATTCTTGACCCATTGAGACACCTGGGAAGTTCCAAAGGTGGAATGCTGCTGCTGCTGCATTGCTTCAGTTGTGTCTGACTCTGTGAGACCCCATAGATGGCAGTCCACAGGCTCCCTCATCCCTGGGATTCTCCAGGCAAGAACACTGGAGTGGGTTGCCATTTCCTTCTCCAATGCATGAAAGTAAAAAGTGAAAGTGAAGTCGCTCAGTCGTGTCTGACTTCCAGCGACCTCATGGACTGCAGCCCACCAGGCTCCTCCATCCATGGAATTTTCCAGGCAAGAGTACTGGAGTCGGTTGCCTTTGTCTTCTCCGCAAAGGTGGAATAAACACATCTAAAATGCTTTGTACAATTTTCATGGAGTGGTAGCACTATAAATATGAAGAAAAGCTTTGGCCTAGATATGGAAGAACTTCATTTAAAAATTTTCCTGAAAATGGGGGAAATAACATATGTTACTTGTGTCTTGGCATCTGGTGTTTACTCAGTAAGCCCTCAACAAATTATGGAACAAAATATTTCAATTAATCCTAGAATAAGAGTATTCAACATCTTAAGGGACAAAAGAAGGACCTTCACATTTAGTGGTGATCAGGTGCAGGCTGAGGGGAAGTTATTTGTCCGTTATAGGGCCTTTGGAAAAGCTATCCTTGTCTCTTTTTGGAGCTTGTCTCCTAAGCACTGGAAAGCTATAAGCAGACTCTTTGATTTGGATGTCAAATAGCCATTGATATGTCCTTAGATTTTCCTTCTAGCAGATTGTTTTTTTCCTAAGGGTATTTACAGATAAACTAAAAATTACAGGAGGGACTTTAAATGATGTTTTAGATTTCTCATTCTTCCCATAATGGGAAAATAAAAAACAGAAGATAGAAGGGTGGAATGGATGAATTACTCTTTTTGGCATTAAGTTCTTAGAGTGGTAAGTAAGAAATGAATGCCCTAGGATTGCAAGTCTAGGGGTCTCCCTGGAGCTTCACAAGGTGTGGTCTTACAGAAAATTGTGAAGTGAAAGGGATCCATAGAAACATTCTTCTTTGAACTCTTAATATACACTTTTTAGTCCCTTGTAGGTACTATCTCAATTCTCACTTTCTCCTTAACATTTGAGGAGTAGACTTACTAATTATATATGGAATACTGTGTGTGTGTGTTGGGTAATTCAAGTAACAATAATTCAAGTAGCATTTAAATTTATAGATTTCACATGCAACAATTTGTTCTCATAAGAATAATTTCATAGTGTTCATTTCTCAGAGAAACAATTACTACTGAGTCATTCTCTAAGGAAAAGACATTTTTTAAAGGTAAGGATTGCTTTTCAAATCTCTGTTACATAAAGGATAGTAAGTAGGAATTAACAAATATATTCTATTTTATTCAGTCACAAATAATCAACAGACCTATTTAACAAACATTTATCCACCATCTACTATATACTAGACACTATTATATTCTTTTGTTCTTAATCTTACAAATATCCTTCTCTCTTGTTTCATACAAACATTCTGACTTACCACTGAACAAATGTGTCCTGTTTAAAATCAATCTTGGCCTCCTCAGAGCAAAGCTTATGCATAGCCAGATCCAAGATATTTCTTCTTACCCACTGTTTTGTGATGGATGAGCAGTTAAGAGTTACCTTTGGGCAAGCATTTGCATGCTGATATAAAAAGCTTAGCAAAGTGTGTTTGGTCTAGAAATTGGTCAGGCTATTTTAGTGTTTAGATGATGAAATAGTACCCTGAGACTTCTGTTATAAGATGAGAAGAGATTTAGAAAAATAAGCAATAGAAGTCAAAATCAAGATTTTTGAATTTGAAGAATGTGTTTCAATTCTATTTCTGGATAAAATTAGACTTTCTGTTTTTATCAGAGAAATGTCTCTTTTTCCTATTTGTTTTATTCTTTTCTATTTGTGTCACTCTTCTTCTGATTAGTTCTAGGTTTTCAGAATATTTTTCAAAAATCCTATGATTGGAAGATTACTGATCATTAATTAGTCTTTATTTCTTGAAAGTGCAGCATGCCACATCAAGAGTACACCTGTGTTAATAGTTAGAACATTTGGAAATATTTACTCTAATAGATACTAGCTTTACTATAATGATACATGTTGTACATCTCCCTTACCAAATTTCTTATATTTTGATTTACACTTTTATTTCTTTACTCTTTGAGAAATCATTTTTTGTATCCTTTCTATGTTACTGCTTATTAATTTCTATGCCACACCTTGGGAATGTATGAATTGACTGAAATATTATCCTCAAGCCTGTTAAGAAAGAATATATGTTAAACAGATTAAGTATAATTGCTTGTTGCTACTTGGAATAGCATCACAGTGATAAGGTCATGAAGAGGAGAAATTCATTTACTCTATTATTATTAGGTAGGGGTGAATGAAGATATGTTGAAGGAAGTGATACTTGAACTGAATACAGAAGTACAAATAAGTGAGCATTAGATAAAGACAGTGGAGAGCAGCAGTGTGGTATGGAGTGTAAAGATTGTCTAGACTTGTGCAGAAGACTAAGGAGCACCAAACAATATTGTTTGTTAAGGAAAATATGCCTTCTCTTTTCTTTCACTTGAAAAATATTTAGTGCCTACTTTTATCACACCTCATGTTAGGAGAAACAAAGATAATTTAAAACATTCCTTAAGGGGGAAGGTGGCAATAGATAAGTCTAGAAAAGGAAACAGGATCATGCTAAGAAATCGATTTTTATCCTGATAGTGATACAGAGTCACTGATGACACCACCTAAGTTAGAAGCAACAGAAAAACATTTTTTAAAGATAATGTGGAAAGCAGTTTGGAGGACAGCTTAGGAGGGGGCAGGAGAAATGAGACAAAAAGTCCCCCTGAGGAAGCATTGCAGGAACTCAGGAGAGATAATCTAGGCTGAGTGAGAGTTAGAATGAAGAGAAGTTACTGATGTACAATTAAATGGGGAAGTCAGTCAGGTTTGGGAAAGGGAAAGAAGCAGAGTTGTGGTCTTGGATGATAAATTGGATAAGATACTAACACCAAGATAGAGAAAATAAGTATAAGAATAAATTGGGGGAGAAATTAATTATTTAGGGGCCTATCCCCGAGTCAGGAAGATCCTTTGCAGAAGGGAATGGCAACCCACTCCAGTACTGCTGCCTGGAGAAGTCCATGGAGGAACCTGGCAGGTTACAGTCTGTGGGATGAAAAGTCAGTCATAACTGAGCAACTAACATTTTCATTGAGTTTAAGGTTCATTTCTATCCCAGTCCACTTCACTGACAATCTGACGTCTAATTGCTTTCTGGATGTCCCATAGATACTTTATACTTTATGTCTCTATGATTTTGAGTACTCTAACTATTAATATCTTTTATAAGTGGAATCATACAGTATGCTTTTGTGTGTACATGTGTGTTTGTGTGTGGCTGACTTATTTTACTTAGTATAATGTCCCTAAGTTTCACCCATGTTGTGATGTGTGTCAGAAGTTCCTTCCTTTTGATGGTCAAATGACAGTCCATCGTATGCATATGTACATTTTGTTTATCCATGAACTAACTCTTGGTTCCTTCCATATAAATACCTATTAGCTATTCTGCTACGAATATTGTCATACACATGGTTAATAATAATGCTGCTATGAATATTGTTATGCATATCTCTTTGAGACCCTGCTTTCAATTCCCACCAATAGTAAAATGTGTTCCAATTTCTCCACCTCTGTGCCAACACCTGATAATTTCTTTCGTTTTTTTTTTTTTTTAGTTGCCATCCTAATGGTATGAGATGGTATCTTGTTAAAGTTTTAATGTTAAAAATCTTTATGTGTGACTATTGGCCATTTGTATATCTTCTCTGGAGAAATGCCTGTTTAAATTCATTACCTATTTTTGAATAAAGTTATTTTGTTAATTTTTGAATTATAGGAATTCTCTGTGTATTCTGCATATTAATCTTTTATTAGATGTATAATTTGCAGATATTTTCTCCCATCCTGTGGGTTGCCTTTTTCTCTGTTGACATTATCAATTGGTTCAAAAATTTTATAAGTTTCACAAAGCCCAGTTTGTTTGTTTTTTCTTTTATGGCCTGTGCCTTTGGTGTCCTATTGGAGAAATAAATAGTAATAGTTTTTATCTTTTCATAAAGATATTATGCCAAATTCATCTTATAGTTGAGCAGATACTACAAATATAACATTATCTTTCAAATTCAAGAAATATTTGATGTAAAACATGACTGATTTTTTTGAGAACTTTAAAAATGTTTTCTAATACAATCTTTTTTGAAAAGACATTGCACTGTGGATCTATTTGAGAATCTCAAGTGATCAGAAAATAAGCATTTTATTCTAATTCCTGATTTTTGATTATATTACACAATATCATTTGAAAATAACTTGCAGTAGCTGTGAAGTTTCCCCTTACATAAGCAAATAACTCTCAAATATTTAGTGGTAGTGGTTTTTAACATGTGTTGAATATTAGCTTTTATTACTTTTCCATGGTTTTTTCTCTTTCAACAAGTAGTCTAGTGAAAATGGTATTGTTTCAAGAACGTTAAAAACAATTGAGAAATAAGAAGCTAAATCCATTCAGAGACTTTATAGTTTTGCGTGTAATTTTGGAATATGAAGGGCATCAAGGTCAGTCTGAAGAGTGGATGTCATATCTCACAAATCTAACTGGAAGGCCAGTTTCATGAGGTGGGCAGAGGTACATGTAGATGGAAGTCTAGAACGTTGGAGGCACAATAGCAAACTGTATTGATAAAAAAAAAAAGAGTGAATTATAGTGTGTGTGTGTGTGTGTGTGTGTGTGTGTGTGTGTGTGTGTGTGTGCGCGCGACTGCTCAATTGCATCAGATTCTTTGCTACCCATGCTACTCTGCTACTGAGGCCGGCAGGCTCCTCTGTTCATGGAATTTTGCTACTGAGGCCGGCAGGCTCCTCTGTTCATGGAATTTTCCTGGCAAGAATACTGGACTAGGTTGCCATTTCCTTCTTCGGGCCATCTTCCTGACTCAGGGGTTGAACTCTTGTCTCTTGTCTCCTGTAATTGTGACAGGCTAGTTACTCTTCTTTTATAGTCTTTACCATGTGGAAAGCAAGCGTGATGGCGGAAGTCTAATCTGCTTACTCGGCCGTTGAGGGCTTGCGTCGGGGTGAGCCATGGTTTTTTTCTGTTTTTTGAGTGGAGTAGAGTGGTTATTATCTATCTATTTATGCCACACTAATTAAGCTGCCCCTTTCCTAATCCTTTGTTAGAGCAGGTTTTTGTCTGTGTTCCTTGGTTTTTCCAGGGAGCTGCTTTTTTCAACTCCAAGTTTAGAACTTGTGAGCCAAAAAAGAAAACCTAAGGAACTTAAGATTTGTTCCTTAGGTTTGGAGCTCTCTAACCCGTCTGCCTTCTTTCCACCTATCAGAGACTTTTTATGTTTCTTTTATGTACAATGTTCAGGACTTTTACTTAGTCGAGTACTTAAGTTGTACTTAGGGAAAAGTGTGTCCATTCTCTTTTCCGGTAAGTCGAAGTCCATTTAATTTTTAGCCTCTCTGAGTTACTTTGACTTAGGGTTGTCTCTTGTTTACAGCATATGGTTGGGTCTTGTTTTTTGAGCCAAATTGAAAATTTGCTTTTTATTAAATAAGTGAGTTCTTTCATATTTATTGATATGACTGACACATTTGGTTTCAATTATCACAAAATGTTTTGTAATTATGAATATTTTGTTGTATTTGGTATGTGTCTTCATCTATGAGATGTATATTCTTTATGCTTGTTCACTTATTTGTATTTAGGAGGGTTTGTATTTTTATTCTTGTGGTTACCTTTGTATTTATTTCTATAAAAATATATTTAGTTCCATGTTTTCTTATCTAATCATTTAATATCCCATTTATACTATGTTTTCAACATTTTTTAATGCTCCCTTATTGCCTATATAGCAATGAGCCTTTTAACTTCTACTATGTCATAGCATGTAACATTTGTATCTTAGTCTTCCACATTTATCCCATATTGTTTTAGTCTTACATGTACATTTATGTATTTTAGTACACTTATTATTGATCCTTTTGTTTAAGGTTTCCCAATAATTAGTTGATTGAAATTCATTTGATAGTTAATTCCTCAAGAAGGGCTGCTGAATGAAGAATCTCCTATGTTCTTATATGTTAGAAATGAATTTACTATGCTTGATATTTAAAGGATGGATGGCTTGTTGGGATATAAAATTCTTTATGTTTTTATATTTTCTTCTGCTGAATAGTTTTTTATAAAGATTAAATCATAGTTGTATTTGGTTTTGAAGTCTGTAAATTAATAATTTTGATTTGGTAAACTATCTGAATTATCTGCTTGGAGATCTTGAAGATTTTAAATTTATCATTGAAATCTAATTATTTTACTAAGAAAATGACTTCATCATTTTGCCAGTCACCCAGTAAACCTTTCCAATGTGTAGATTTAGGTGATGTTTTTAAAATTCCTGAAACTTTTTCTTAGGCTTTATTTTACATATTATTTCCGTTCCATTGTCTCTTTTTTTCTTTTCCAGTGACTCTGGTAATATGAATATTATTCCTAATTTGCCTGGCTCCCATTTCTGCAATTTTTACTTTATGTTATTTTCAGTCTGTTGGTCATTTTCCTGCCTTTTTCCCGTGCCCTTTGTTACTTTCTTATTTGACATGATTCTGCCTTAAGCATCTTATAGTTTACATTACTGAGATAATTTTATCTTTTTTTCCCATTGCTTTCCTGAGTTCAAGCAACTCTTCTTTTATTTCTCCAACTTTCCCCCCCATATATTTCCATTTCTGATTCAAGATGGTTTTATTATCCTCAAATGTTCAAGTATATTTATTCTAATTTATGTCTGTATTTATACAGAATATTTTTTTCCCTAGGTATCTGTAACCATCTGATCATATTTTTGAGGTGTCAAACTTCTTTTAAAATATTTTCTACTATGTTTAACATATGTTATGCTTACTCCAGACTTGCAATAAATATAACTTTTTTATAGTTTTATATCTATATTATTTGATTTCAGTAACTCAAGTAATTATTTCCTATGAAAATGTTGAATTAGACTGTTTCAAGCTGTAGGTTAAAGAAGCAAATAAAATATTGATCACCTTGCTCTGAAGTTCTGAGACTAAAATAATCCTTAATATTTTAGATGAAAGGATGATATTCTTTTTATCTATATTATTCCATTCATCTAGTCATTAAACAAGGTGAAAGAGTATCTGTCTAGTACAGTTTCCGCTTCTGGCAAGTGGAATTGTAATTATTATAATTATTTTTTTTTCCGAGACTTTTATTTATTTTTTTTATTTTTTTATTTTTTATTTTATTGTTTTTGCCATACATTGTCATGATATCACCATGGGTTTACATATGCTTCCCCTCCGGAACCCCCCTCCCTCCTCCCTCCCCCCCTCCCCTCCCCCCCCCTCTGGAAATCTCGCTGCACCAGCCCCGAGCATCAATCCTGGGCTGGCGATTGATTAGACACATGACAATTAACATGCTTCAATGCCCTTCTCCCATATCATCCCACCCTTACCCTCATCCACAAAGTCCACGAGTCTATTCTATACATCTGCGTTCCTTTTGTTGTCTCGCATGCTGGGTTCTCGTTACCGTCTTTCTAAATTCCATATATATGCGTTAATATACTGTATTGTTGTTTTTGCTTCTGGCTTACTTCACTCTGGATAATGGGCTCCAGTTTCGTCCATCTGAGTAGAATTGCTTCAAATGAATTTTTTTTTAATGCTGAGTAATATTCCATTGTGTATATGTACCACAGCTTTCTTATCCATTCGTCAGTTGATGGGCATCTAGGTTGCTTCCATGTCTTGGCTATTGTAAACAATGCAGCGATGAACATTGGGGTACACGTGGCTCTTTCAATTCTGGTTTCCTCGGTGTATATGCCCAGCAGTGGGATTGCCGGGTCATATGGCAGGTCTATTTGCAGCTTTTTAAGGAACCTCCACACTGTTTTCCATAGTGGCTGTACTAGTTTGCATTCCCACCAACAGTGTAAGAGGGTTCCCTTTTCTCCACATCCTCTCCAGCATTTATTGCTTGTAGACTTTTGGATGGCAGCCATTCTGACTGGTGTAAAGTGGTACCTCATTGTGGTTTTGATTTGCATTTCTCTGATAATGAGTGATGTTGAGCATCTTTTCATGTGTTTGTTAGCCATTTTTATTTATTATTCTTGCTTTTAAGGGAAGAGACTGACAACAACTCTACAGA